>JAMPIV010022622.1:442254-498966 GCA_024509875.1 Oreohelix idahoensis
GCAGAGTACTTTAATATACGCAGTACAGATGTAAAGGACGAAAGCAAGACTGGATTAAATGCAACTTTTTAATGTTTATTTTGTTAAACTTTGGTCTGTGTCGGGGGCTGTTCCCTTGCTCTGTAGTAGTAGTCCACGAATGGCCAAAAATTCGAGTAAATGGATGAATTTTCCAAAGATAATAATCTTCGCTCAAGATTACTCTTGGCAAACATGTAAATAGGTTTTTCTGCGCCCCTATTTTAGGGTGTCCCACAGGGATTTTAGAAAGGCAAGTACATTAACTACGTCGCTTGTAAACTTTATACTCTCCGCACTTCTGTGCGAAATATGTTTTGACACGTATTTTAATCAGCCCCCAGCTGAATGTAATTTAGCAACGTTTTAATAGTATACTTAGCTCTATGTATAATTATATTTGTTTTTTAAATTAATAAATTTCATACGGGTGCAACAATCAAATTTACTCAACCAAGTTATAAACTTTGACTATGGATTTATATTTACATAGATAACAAGATATTTATTTATTTAAAAAAATATTGTTGAAACAAGGATAAAGAACGAAAATGGTAAAATTTTAGAAAACAGTTTAGTATATGATGTTTAAAATGAAAGATCATTATTTCGTCATCGAAAATGTTAATGGTGGAGTACTTTTAGTGTCCAGAATGTGTGTTGTTCAGATCACTTAAATGCCAGTGATGAATTCTGATAACTAGTATCAGAAACTGAGAGATAAAGAAAATAGTACCTCTGTTAAGTAATATGTCTCTTGTTATGGGCATCAGGAAACCTCTGCTTTCCTCCACCATTTCATCTTCCTCTGAATGTCTCTGATGTACCTGAGAATGAATTCTCAAGCCATCGAGACATATGAAAGAGTGTTCAGTAGAGCGATAGAAGTCCAATGCATCATTGTCAGATATATACATAAGAAATCTGAAATAAAACTGTTGACATAAAAATGCCTATGTACCATGATGTCATCATCATCATCTTTCTGCTCCCTATGGAGTCTGAGGCTACCTCTGCTATTGGTTCATTGTGAGAAAACCTGCACGAAGCAGATACCAGCTCTTACAGTCGTGGTTTATGTTGCAAGTTGCTTTATAAGATGAGGTTGCGAACCTTATACAATACTTTACACCAATAAGCAATTCATACATATAAAATGCAAATATAAAATAGGAACAGTTAAATGTTACAACTCACCCCAATATGAATGGGTTAAATTATCCCGACTTCGATGCATATGGTAGCCGAAGCTTGTCCTGCAGTTGTTTAAGATGCAGTTTTTCCTCCGCTGGCTAATAATTATTGGTATGTTAGCTTTTAACACAGGGGTAGATTTCTAGGGTACGGGATTTCAAAATTTCTAAGCGAGTTTTACCGCTTATGAACGTTTACGTATGACTACAATCACCTATTAGCACATATATATTTCCTGTTCTGGTATTATCTTCTTGATGACGATGGGAAATGCAGACTACTCGCTTATCTATCAATAGCTGGTCTGTCTGAACAATAAGGCTGGCGACGAACGGCAAACTATATGTTGATTTAATCGCATTGTCCCACCGGGCTAATCTTTCTTGACCACAATCGTAGGATAACTTGTTAAAACTTGTGGGTTGACGAGATGTGCCATTCCCAGGATACGATAAAATCAGTAGATGGAGGTGTCGTGGAATATTCTAATCCACATATATAAATTATCAAGTAAATATAAAGCCTAATAAATACATATAATAAATAAAGGAAGAAGAATGGTAAAGAACAGTGCTGTCACAATGACAGTACTCGAAATCCCCTTGTTTTCTACTGCGTATGCAAATTGTAACGTTTCACGTTGATATTAAAGGCCTTCTGCAACATACACGCGTTTCCCAAACACACAATAAAATGTGCTGCCTTTCTAAGAAAAACCTTGAAATATGCAAGTTGACCTAAATTTTAAATTCCATTCATGTCTTTTTCTACACTATACTACCAAAAACAAAAGACAGATGGACTAAAGGATAGCGAGAAGGGAGAGGCAGAAAGCCGAACACTAAACACGCGTCGCGCGATACACAAATGCTGCCATCACGCGTGTAAGACTACATGCACTAACTTTTTTTCAGACGGACAGTGATAAATTCACTACCCTTCCCAGAGTTAGGTTTTAAAATCTGAAAAACGCTTATTGGGGAAACATGACATTCTACTGTTTTATGTCCGAAATCCTGACATTAGTCTGACAGTACAGCAGGACAGGTGGCGGTTCTCACATAAAAAATAAAAAAACAACTACACGACTATCCTAGAAATTGCATATTTTGAACGCAGCCACTTAGCTCTTTTAAATTGGTATATTTGGGTTCCTTAGGGCTTGCTGACAAAGAATATGTACAACGTTATGCAAATAGTCTAGGAATTAACAAGTTATAGCCAAAATAAAATGATAGTGCTGTCAGACAACACCCAAAATCAGAATCGCTCAGTGGTAGATTTTTTTACACCACCATTGTACGGGAAATGGGCCACAAGTTACATTTGAACTGATTGGCTGGAATGATATGTAAGGCTACACACGATTAGTCGGGCTATAAATACTATCTTTGGTTGTTAGGGGAGACGTAGGAAGTTAAAATTTTTTCAAATACTTGTCGAAACGTGGCTCCATTGGCTAGACTCGCTGATATACTCACTTAGGAGCGTTAGTTCGAGACCACTAGTCAAATAAGCTTGATAAAGCAACAGTGCGTTGAAGCCAGCTCATATTTTTGCTAAATAAAAGCCTGGAACATAAGCAGATGGGAATTTGTGCCAGTATTTTGTGCCAGAATTCATTGCTAATCAACGTATCTGTGTTTGTTTCCATGAATTGTGGTAAGCTTGAAACATTCAGTATCTTTTAATGAAAATTGAATGTGAATTGTTAATTTATGCCTGTATATATGTGTAGTTCAGTAGCAAACATGATATAAAGCCTATAATGCTCCAGCCTGAACAGAAGGTGTCGGAGGAAAGTAAAACTGCATGGAATGGCCAAACAGTACACTGACACCTAGATTATTGATTAGACAGAAATAATGCTGGAAGTGCAGAGGCGTAGTAACTATTAAGGAGGTTAATGCTGGTATAAAGTATTTCAGATGAAGCTGACAGTTGGCCTAACGCTCTGAACTCAATGTTTGTGATGTATTGTGCTCAGTGTAAAAAGAGAGTATAAATTAGTTATGAAGTAGAAGGTACATCCTTCTTGTTTTCAGGGACCGTGGTCTTGATGGTATTGAGCAGCACCTGGTCAGAGCTTTGCTGAATCCAGAGTCGGACAGCATACTCCTTGGTCCATTTAGCTATCAGTGAGGTGTCTCCAGAGCTGAGGGGAGAATCGAGCAGAGGAGTCTGTTCCTGCCGCCATCACTCAAGATAAGCTGATGTGGCCAGCTGAGCTCAAAATTATGTACCCCAGCTTAAAATGACCTTGTAAAAATAACATTAAGAGGGGAATTAAATTGTGTTAATATCAGGAACTGAGAACATCTCCAATAATAGTTCCCATAAAGACAAACTATTGAAGTCATGATGACAAATACCAACAGAGCTTGAACAAAACAAAACCAGTATTACCTCATATTACTACTACACAACTGACACACATAGGATACTTTTAATAATATATGTCATTACCATATTCATATTGATAAATTCTGTACATATAACTTGTAAGTAAAATTGATTGTGATTCCTGGTTCCCTTTGTTTTTGAATCAGGACACATATTCATTCATAACAGCAATGAATACATATTGTTATTTGAAAAGTTATCAGTGACTCCTTTAAGATATCCTTTAGAGTGTTATATGTATGTGAGTGTCACAGTGTTGTCAAGTGTGGTGGAATAAATTAAATTGTTTATCTGTCTGTTGTTGTTATGACTTACACTTCATCATACACATACCCTAGACATACAACGTAGTCATCACACTATTCCAGAATAATTCTGACTGAGGTATACATATGTGGCAGCAAGTAAGGTTATATATAATACACTACTCTTATTAGATATATATACCTTCACAGCTGATCTCAGTCAGTACACTAAGTCCCCTATACATATTTATAACATCCCACTTCACCACAGGAGGTGAACAACAAAGATAATGACCGGATGAATAATGGCATTGAGGAGTGTAGCATCAGAATAGACAGAAAAATGATCCGGATGAATGACGTTTTGCGGCAGTGTGAGAGTTCCACGTTCTATTTATTTGACCCTGTGTAGTTCCCGGGGTCTCCGGAGAGATAAATAAAGACTACCGCTACCGCAAGCATTATGTAAGAGGCGACAAATATAAGGTAGGGCATAGGGGTGGCAACCTTATTATGTAAAACTAATGCCACAGAAATCAGCGGGCTGATCACCCGCTTGCCAGTCACTCTGATTACGGAAACAACAATTAATTTTTTGTTGTACCAATAAACGCCACTAGGCGTAACGGAACAACAGTTAATTTCTTGTTGCCCTAAGGCGTCATTAGGCGTATTGGCCACGGACTGCTTTGTCGGTCAGCGGCTAAGGATGGAAGAAGAAGAGAAGAAGAATGCCACCGAAGCCACAGAAACTATTTTTGACATATGTAGCAAAACTGACAAATAGAAACTACGCGGCAAGTTACGCAATATAGGTTTTATTGAGATGGCCACTTGATCACATGGCTAGTGGGAGATTTGTGTAATTATGATTTGGAAAACGCTGAAAGCTAGAAATAAATTTTTTTTAAAAGTAAACATAAGAGCCTATACCAGGGGCTTCAAAGTCGGTTCATATGTGGGGCCGCAAAGGGACATAACAAAGTTGAGTGAGCCGCACCATAAATATTCAAATTGCTTGCGTCATATATGTATAAAGGAAAGGTAAAGGATCCCTTTACACGCCCATTGAGGCATATTGGAAATATGGTGTTAGGCACATATTTTCTTGACCATCGGCACACTAGGAGTGATGTGGTCAGCATCACGCCGGCCGCCTTAACCTTCCCAGAAGTTTCTTTGGTACCCAATTGTGGCTGGGTCGACCCAGGAGCCGTTGGTGACACTAACCTCTATGCTACTGCTGTTTCTTATATATATATATATATATATATATATATATATATATATATATATATATATATATATATATATATATATATATATATATATATATATATATATATATATATATATATATATATATATATATATATATATCGCAGATATGGTTGTTCGTCCATCACGGGTGATGAAGACCACTCTGTTCATCCAATTATTTAAGAATATGTTAGGTTAGTCTATGGGTACGAAGGTGACTGAAGAGCCCGATGCGGGCCTGGAAAGATCTCGGACAGTGTGGGCAGAGAATGTTTGCTTCATGTGAAGGTTTTATTTCACGGTCCTTTCTAGCTTGTCTCCGCTGTTCCGCTGCTGCTCTTCTGGATGATTCGCATGCTGCTGTACTTTACGAAGAGATGTGCGCCAAGCAGTTCGGTCTTGCGCAGCAGCTTCCCATGTGTCTGGGTTTATGTCAAAGGTTTTCAATGACGTCTTTAACGTGTCGTTGAAGCGCTTCTTTTGGCCACCATGGGAGCGTTTACCCTTCTGCATCTCACCATAAAAGAGTATCTTTGGCAGTCGATGGTCTGGCATGCGGACTACATGACCTGCCCAGCGAATTTGTGACTGCATCAGAATAGTATCAATACTAGGGATACCTGCTCTGTCAAGAACGGCGGTATCCGGGATCTTGTCTTGCCATTTGATGTTCATTATCTTCCTGAGACAGACTGTATGGAAGTGGTTTAGCTTCTTTACGTGGCGCCTGTATACAGTCCATGTTTCACATGCATATAGCAGCACTGGAAGCACCGCAGCTCTGTACACCTTCAGCTTTGTCTGTAGACTAATGCCACTTCGATGCCAAATGTTGGTGTATAGTCTGCCAAATGTGCTGCTGGCTTTGGAGATCCTGGTGTTCACCTCATCATCAATGACAATGTTCTGGGATAGTGTGCTACCAAGGTATGTGAATCTGTTCACAACATTCAGTTTCTCACCATTAACCTTGATGACTGGCTCAGTATAAACTGTGCCAGGAGCTGGTTGGTACATGATTTCTGTTTTCTTCGTGTTGATGGTAAGCCCAAAGTTGGCGCAGACTTCGGAGAATCTATCCACACTATGCTGCAGATCAGCCTCTGAGCCAGCATTGAGGGCACAATCATCAGCAAACAGAAGATCTCTGATGGTGTGTGATTTGACCTTGGTTTTTGCTTGAAGCCTCCTAAGGTTAAACAATTTTCCATCAATACGATAACTAATGTCGATTCCTGTGTCCCCGTCTCTAAAAGCATCAGTCAGCATAGCAGAAAACATGATACTGAACAGAGTCGGTGCAAGTACGCACCCTTGTTTAACTCCATTTGAGACGGGGAAAGGCTCTGATAGCTCACCGTTTTCCTGAACTCTAGCCTGCATTCCATCATGCAGTTGCTACACTATTGTGATAAATTTCTTTGGGCAGCCGTATTTTGCCATGATCTTCCATAGACCCTCTCTACTGACCGTGTCGAACGCCTTTGTCAAGTCGATAAAAGCTGTGTACAGGTCACAGTGCTGTTCTTGGCATTTTTCTTGTAGCTGTCTTGCAGCGAACACCATATCTGTGGTTCCACGTTCTTTCCGGAATCCACACTGACTTTCAGGTAAAAGACCTTTGTCAAGATGAGCCGTAAGGCGATTCAAAAGGATTCTGGCGAATATCTTCCCAGCGATTGATAAAAGAGAGATGCCTCGATGATTGTTGCAGTCTTGGCGATTACCTTTACGTTTATATAGATGTATAATTGAGGCATCTTTGAGATCGTGTGGGATGGTTTTACTCTGCCACATTTGCTGGAAGATCATGTGAAGTTTCTCTATCAGAACTGCACCGCCATCTTTATAAACCTCAACAGGAATTGAATCGGAGCCAGGGGCCTTTCCACTAGACAGTTGACGAATCGCTTTTTTAGTTTCCTCCAGAGTTGGTACATCATCTAATGCTTCATTTATAAGAATTTGGGGCAGGCGGATGATGGCTTCGTCGTTAATAGATGATGGCTGGTTCAAGATATTATTAAAATGTTCAGCCCAGCGTTGGAGCATTTTTTCCTTGTCTGTAATTAGTGTTTTTCCATCTGCATTAAGGAGGGGAAATGATCCTGATGATGTTGGACCATAGACCGCCTTGAGTGCAAGGTAAAAGTTTTTTAAGTCATGGCTGTCAGCAAAGCCTTGGAGCTCATCTGCTTTATTACTCAGCCATGAATCCCGCATCTGGCGTAGTTTATGTTGGACGATTCTACGCATGTTGTTGAAAGCGTCTTTCTTGGATGTAGATTTTGGATCATTTAAATATGCTTTATGGAGATGGTGTTTCTCAGCCAACATCTGCTTTATATCATCTGAGTTCTCATCAAACCAGTCATTTTGTTTCTTGATGGAAGGACCCAGGACCTCTGTAGCAGTGTTGTAGATCTGCTCACTTAGGGCTGCCCAATTTGTTTCCACACTTTGGCCGTCTAGCGAGATAGATTTGAGACGGTCTTCTGAGGTGTCAGTAAATGACTGTTTGATTTTTGTCTTCTTTAGTTTGGTGACATCCAGCCTCTTTTGAGTTTTCTTCCCCTGAGGGCGCCTGGCTGGTTGGATACGAATTTTTAAGTTTAGATACAATGAGGCGATGATCAGTCCAGCATTCGGCACCACACATGGACTTGGTCACCCGGACATCTTGCCTGTCCTTCTTCCTAACAATTACATAGTCAATTAGGTGCCAATGCTTTGAGCGAGGGTGCATCCAGGAGGTCCTGTTGCGGGTAGGAAGTCGAAAAATGGTGTTGGTGACAAGGAGGTCATGTTCTGCGCAAGTCTGGAGGAGACGAAGTCCATTACTGTTACAGCGACCCACGCCGTACCTACCAATAGTGCCATTCCAGGAGATGTTATCTGAGCCTACTCTTGCATTAAAGTCACCAAGAATGATGAGCTTATCTGCTTTAGGAACTGATGCAATGACTGCATGTAGTTCTTCGTAAAACTTATCCTTGACATCATCCTGGTTTGTCATAGTTGGTGCATACGCGCTAATGATGGTGGCATGTTTTCTTCCATAGAACAGAGGGATCTTGACCGTCATGAGTCGGTCATTTATTCCCTTTGGGGGCCCCGCTAACTTGCTGACAATTGCTGTTTTGATCGCAAATCCAACCCCTGCTTCTCGTCTTTCTTCAGTTCCTCTTCCGCTCCAAAAAGAATGTATAACCTGCACCCTTTTCGCAAAGTTGGCCCTCGCCTGCAAGTCGAGTTTCACTCAGTGCTGCTATGTCAATGTTGTACCTGGCCAGTTCTCTCCCAATCAGGGCAGTTCGTCTCTCAGGTCTGTTTGCGTTAAAGTCTTTGTCAAGTAGAGTGCGCACATTCCATGCGCCTAGAATGAGGGGGAAAAATCTGTCCTTTCTTTTTCTTATATGTCGACCGCCGAAGTAGGGTACCCACCAACCGCGGTAAGCTGGTTAGGTAATGGTGAAGCAGGCAATGTTTAGGGCACCTTTTCTAGCCCCTTCCTCATGCCATGGAGGTGAGCAGTGCTTTCCTAAAGAGGGCTGCTCAGACACTCAGGGGGCTTTCGAATCCCACTGCTGCTCCGATCAGTGGAAGACGACCATATGGCCTGAGCCGCCTGTGTGTAGGTCTGCGACTACGACCGCCAGCGTACCCACGCCTGCCGCTTCGCCGCTCGCCCATCGCCACAGGACTTGTTGTGAGTGGATGGATGAATGGATGAATGGATGAAAGAGTGACTTGCGCGGAGATTTGGATTAAAGTGAGGAAGAGTTGCGCAATTCGTCGACCTCACTCTCTCGCCTGGGTCCATCTCAATCCAGTGGCAAGACAAGTCAAGACGACTGGAGATGAAGTCAGGTGCAGTGGATGACCAGGGCTTTCTACGTGCCTCGCCATGCTCCTTACGCTCCACAGCGCGTTGCTGGTCGCAGATATAGTTATACAATATTAACAATTTATTAAAAAACAATCGAGGCTATGTAAAATATTCATGAAGATATAGCAGTGCTTACAGTAGCAAAGTTCTATAATTCTATTTGGTAGAATGTTGCCAATATAAGGTTCTACAGCTGCTTTCTAGTTCACAGGGAAGGCAAAATAAACACGCATAAGTGATATCTCGTAATTTACGCAAAAACTGTTCCCGATTCATTCTGCTTCACAGGCCCAGGAAAGTGGCGTATTCCAACTGCATGTTACAGCAGTGGAGCGGACCGTACTGAGGAGTGCTTCGGGCCCTATTGAAGAGTGCAAAGTGCCGTATGGAAGAGTGCATCGGGCCTCATGCAACCCACAGGCCGCGAGTTTGACACCCCAGGCCTTCACAATTTTATTAAAAGCCGAATGAGAATACTGCATTACGTAAAAACCGTGTCCAAAAACATATGTCGCAAACAGGACATGTGATCATTAAAGTAAGTGGGAATAAACTTGACGTTAAATAATATGTTTAAGTAAAACGAAAAAGAAAATCCTAACATATTTCCGCTTCATTGACCTTGACATATCTGTTTCGGTAGTGTCTATGACATCTGTGCGTAGTGAAGAAAGCTGTTGAAAATTTTAAGTTACATCACAATGAAAAATTAAAGTTAGTGTTTTTAGGCTGTTGTAGTTAGTTTGAAATGTGTGAGATTTACCTCCAAAAAAAAAAATGTATACAAAAATACGGTCAAAACCTTCCATATGAAGAATACAGAGTTGGATCTGTCACGTTGACGCATAAAAAATACAGACAGTCAAGTCAATCAATAGACAAACTGTGCAGTGGCACGGAGGAAAATAAATTAAAACCCAGGATAAATCTTAGTACATGGTTGCCTGTTCGCTATTAAAATGCTTCTTCTTCTTCTTCAAGTGCCATGCCTGCTGGCGTAGGTGATGATGTCTCCCTACAACTTCCTGTCTCCAGCACTATTGATCAATTCTGTTGTTGACTTCTTTCTATGCCATGATGTCAAATTATCTAGTATTTTATTTCTTTGTCGTCGATTGTCTCTGTTTTCTTTAATCTTTCCTGTCGTCATGATATACTCCAGCTTCCGTCTTCTCATAATATGCAGAAAAAAAGTGGATTGTTTTCTTCTAACAAGAAGGATAAACTTCCTTTTCAGGACATCCATATTTTTTAGCTGCCCATGCTATTGTTTAATAGTAAAAATGCCACTAATTTAATTTTACCTATCTGTCGCGAGACACAACTCATAGTGACACTACTGAACCGACTTTGCTAAATGTTCATATATAAGACTCTAGCAAACGTATGTCGACTGATTTCAAAATTGATTTAAATAGGTAATTGATTATCGTGGCTTCAATTTCAAGGCTATTTTTAAAAAAAATCATCTGTGACTTTCATTTTTCTTGTTTTAATACCGGTTACCGCGGGTAGTTTGAGAAGTCACATGACACCATGCAACATGGAGACTATCGTTTGCTTGCCACCACAGAATGAAACGTTTTAGTAATAATCTGTAAAAGTGTCACGTAGAGATTATGATCAATACATTTTCTATTGCTCTCTTCTTTCTCTACCCGTGTCCTCATATTTTATTATCGCTCTTTATCCCTTTCCTCTGTTTTTCGCATTCGTACGTTTGCGACTATAAACATTACTATTTTCCCATTCTAACGTTTACCCGCTTTATTTCTCATACTGGGATACGCAATTCTATTATGTAAGACGTCAGCCACTTAGGTAGACGAGAAACGGTGAATATGCATCAATCTCAGACATACGAGCAGACTTTTGTCTGCACATTCAGCTGACACGCGCGTTTTCTTCGGCTGAGCGCTCAGGTGAGGCGCGATAACCGACATCTCCTCGGCGCAGTTTGAGACATTTGTCTGGAAATCCCATCTGACAAGGCACTCACTGTTGGCCCTGGTCAGCGTGAGGTGTGAAAACGCACGAGTGTCAGTTCATGGTAGTCTTCTAGTTTATGTAAGGTGTTTAAGAATGAAAAGGGGAGATTATTTCGTTTTGCGAAATAAGTTGGGACCCCTTTGTCCTGGTTTAAGATATTTACCGGAGTTTGAAACTAGATTTTCATTCATTCTCCAAATTCGCAGTAGACAGGTTGCTTGTGAATAGAATAAGCTGTATAGCGAAGTTTCTCAGTTTGTTTCGACACTTTGTCGAACTTCTAGACTTCAATAAATATATCAGCGTATGATTCTAAAGTTGTGCTACCACCTGTAGTTCTGTGTTGAAGTAAATATATATATATATCTAGATTGTGTGAGTGTTTAAAGTGATAATCGCTTATTTCATATTGCACTAGTTAGATTTGGTGCAGAGTGCTTAATTTATATAGTCTGTATTATTTTATAGTGACGAGTTACAGTGGAAAACAGAAATTATAATTTCTAGCTTAAACTCAGTCGGCTATTAATGAATTAAATTTAACTGATTCCGTACTCAAGATCTTTTAAAAGACGCAATGGCCGTGTGGTGAAGTGGGATGTTATAAATATTTATAAGGGACTTAGTGTACTGACTGAGATCAGCTGTGAAGGTATATATATATCTAATAAGAGTAGTATATTATATATATAACCTTACTTGCTACCACATATCTATATATCTCAGTCAGAATTATTCTGGAATAGTGTGATGCTACGTTATGTGTCTAGGGTATGTGTATGGTGAAGTGTAAGTCACAACAACAGACAGATAAACAATTTAATTTAATCCACTACTCTTAACAACACTGTGACACTCACATACATATAACACTCTATGAGAATATCTTAAAGAAGTCACTAGTAACGTTTCAAATAACAATATGTATTCATTACTGGCATGAATGAATATGTGTCCTGATTCAACTACAAGGGAACCAGGAATCACAATCAATTTAAATTACAAGTTATGTACAGAATGTATTTAATATGAATATTGTAGTGACATATATTATTACAAATGTTCTATGTGTGTCAGTTGTGTAGTAGTAAAATGAGGTAATACTGGTTTTGTTTTGTTCAAGCTCTGTTGGTATTTGTCATCATGACTTCAATAGTTTGTCTTTAGGGACCAGTATTGGAGATGTTCACAGTTCCTGATTTTAAGACAAGTAAATTCCCCTCTGAGTAGTATTTTTATAAAGTTATTTCAAGATGAGGGGACATAATGTTGAGCTCAGCTGGCCAACTCTGCTTATCTTGAGTGATGGCGGCAGGAAAGGACTCCTCTGCTCGAATTCTCCTCTGGGCTCTGGAGACACCTCACTGATAGCTAAAAGACCAAGGAGTATGCTGTCCGACTCTGGATTCAGCAAATCTCTGACTAGGTGCTGCTCACTACCATCAAGACCACTGTCCCACAATTCATACGAATAACACAGATACGTTGATTAGCAATGAATTCTGGCACAAACTGGCACAAACTTCCATCTGCCTATGTTCCAGGCTTTTATTGAGCCAAATATATGCTGGCTTCAACGCACTGATGCTTTATCAAGCTATTTTAAACAAGTGGTCTCGAACTAACGCTCCCAAGTGTGTATATCAGCGAGTCTGACCAATGAGCCCCGTTTCGACAAGTGTTTGAAAAAATGTTACCTTTCCCCGTTTCCCCTAACAACCAAGATAGTATTTATAGCCCGACCAATCGTGGTTAGGCTTTCATTTGTTGCGCTCCAATCAATTTGGAGTTTACATGGTAGGCTATTTATGTAACGTAAGGTTTTTTTCAAACACGTTATAAAAAATTTTATGAGCAGAAATGATTTCATGCTGTCAGGCAGCCTCACTATTTTATTTTGGGTATAATTTATTAATTCCTGGACTATTGGCGTAACGTTTTACATATTATTTGTCAGCAAGCCCTAAGGAACCCAATTTTCCCACTTTAAAAGAGCTACGTGGCTGCGTTCAAAATATGTATTTTCTACTACCTCCTGTTTGGAAGATGTGCTGTCTGGGTACTGTTATGTTTTCAACCGTAAACCCATCTAATGTTATCTTTTCTAATAAGAGTCTGTTATGATTTATAAACCTAACTCTGGGAAAGGGTAGTGTATTTTATCACTGTCCGTCTGAAAAAGTTAGTGCTTGTAGACTTACACGCGTGATGCCAGCATTTGTATATCGCGCGTCGCGTGTTGCATGCGTTCCTGATTTTCAGCCCTCCCCTCTCGCTATCCTTTTTTCCATCTGTTCGTTCGTTTTGGTAACGTAATGTAGAAAAAGACATGAATGGAATTTAAAATTTAGGTCATTACGCAGTCTGCCTCTTAATGTTTTTCCAAGAAATACAGCACACGTTTCATTGAAGAAAGCGGGTATAATACAGTAAGCTTTTACTATCAACATGAAAGCGTTACAATTTGCAGACGAAGCAGAAAACAAGGGGGATTTCGAGTACATTCCTTGTGACAGCACTGTCATTTTACCATTGCTCTTCTCTTTATTAATTTTATTTGTTAGGCTTCATATTTACCTAATAATTTATATATGTGGATTAGAATATTTCATGACACCTCCCCTCTTAAAACAGACATTATATGTCAGTCCTTTATTCTATATACACATAGAGAAATTTATTATTATTTCTGGGGTTTACGGTGATTCTCATCACACGGATGGCGGCTTAAAAAATCCGCTCCCAGATTGGTTTTTCCAGATATATATTCAATGCTAAAATTATATGGAGCCAGAAGCAAAGACCATCGGAGTAACCTAGAGTTCTCATGCTTAGCCTGTGCTAAAAACGATAAAGGTTTGTGGTCAGTTTGCAACTTAAATGCCTTCCCATATAGATAAATATTGAATTTCTTTATTGCCCATATTACTGCAAGACATTCTTTTTCGCTAGTTGAGTAGTTGATTTCAGCTTTATTCAACTTTCTGCTAGCATATGCCACTGGGCTTAATTCCCCATCCAATGCATCTGATTTCTGTAGTAAAGTTGCACCTAACCCAATATTACTTGCATCCGTCCTTACTATGAATTCTTGACTTAAGTCAGGTAATTTCAAAATGGGTTTACTTGTGAGCTTTTCCTTCAATTCTTGGTAAGTCATTTCACATTGTGGTGTCCATGTAATGCGATCTGGAAGTCCTTTACGTGTCAATTCCGTTAAAGGTGCACATATGGAATTAAAGTTTTTGATATACTTCTGGTAGAAACCACATAATGAGACAAAGGATCTCACGTCCTTCTTGGTTTGTGGTCTCGGGGCTTTCTGTAGTTTTTCTAAATTCTTTGGGTCAGGGGTCATGTTTCCCTGATAAACTGTGTGTCCCAAAAATTCCAATTCTTTACATCCAACGCAACATTTGGTTGGTCGGGCTGTTAAATTTGCCTCCCTAAGTCGAGTAAACAGCATGTTCAGAGAGTCAATGTGTTCCTCAAATGTTTCTGTTGCTATAAGGATATCATCCATAAAATTTGTTATACAGGGATTATTCAGAGGATCCAATAATTTTCTCATCATTCTAGAGAAGACACTAGGCGCATTCTTCAATCCAAATGGCAATCTATTAAACTCATAGTGTCCTTCTGAGGTACTAAAAGCTAGGTATGGTCTAACCTCAGGCTTTACTGGAATCTGATAGTATCCTTTACTCAGATCCACTTTTGAGAAATATTTAGCTTTATTTAGTCTGGCAAACAGCTGATTTGTATCCGGCAATGGATCCACCTGTCCTTCTGTAATAGCATTCAGTCTCCTGTAATCTATACAGAGTCTATGTTCTCCAGAGGGCTTCCTTAAGAGTACCACCCCGGAACTATACGAAGACTCACTGTGCGAAATAATTCCTTCCTTCAATAGATAGTCTATCTCTTCCTTCAAAGCTTTTTCCTTAGCAAACGGAATCGAATATGGTTTCATACAGACAGGTGTGGAGTCTATGAGTTTCATATCATATTCCAATAGGTTTGTATGCCCTGGTCGGTCTGTTAACACCTCTGCATGATTATTTAGAACCTGTTGCACTCTCTCTTTCTGAGTTTTCGTTAAATGTGTACTGATTTTCACCTGTGCTGCTGTCTCACAGGGGTGTAATGGATATTCAAATGATGAAAGTGGTTCCTTTTTCATCTCCATGGCGATGGACAAGGTCAACAAGTGTGTCTCTTCCTGATGTTCTCTTTCCAAATATTTCTTCAGGAGATTCACATGATAGATTTTTTCTTTCCCCTTCTTATCTATCTTATAATTTGTTCTAGACACCTTCTCTAGAACTGTATATGGACCCTGCCATCCAATTTGTAACTTATTCTGACTCCCGGGCAAAAGAAGCAGTACCTTCTCTCCCACAGCCAAATTTCTGTCTTTCGCCTTCCTGTTATAATAGGCAGCATGTTTCTTCCTGGCTTGTTTCAAATTTTCATTGGCAAGTTTCCAGCCAGTTTTCAACCGAGTGGTCAGCTCATTCACATATTGGTATGAAGATGTAATGTTTTCCTCTGCCTTTTCATCAGTCCACGTTCTTAACAAAGCTACATATGGACCTTTAATTGTGTGGACCTATTTGTCCATGCACCGGTATGGTCTCTTCCACTCGAAGCTTTATAGTGATGATTTTTCCTCCCAGGGTTATCATTCACAAAACGACCGCTACCAATTTTTCTTTTGGGGCTGTCTCCCCTCTTAAAATTCTTGATGAGAGATTTCCTCTCTACATCTTCTTCCTCCAGTTTGTTTAAGTCCGATTGAGGGATTTTCGGCTTATCCTGGGGTAAGACATCCTTTTGCACTCTCCGCATAGTGGCCATTGTAAAACAGTTAAGTGAAGCTTGTCCGTGAAAAGGGGCTTCCCATTCCATTTGGTCCACTTTATCAAATCTATTTTTCCTTTTATTGTCAGGCCTGATTTTGCCTCGGGGCGTGTCCAGGTCCTGATCCATGTTCCCACTTGTGGGTGTTCCCTCATGTGCTATGCTACACCTTTCTACAAAATTCTCAATGTCCCATCTTGCTTTGGGCCAATAATAATTGTGAGCCACCTTTTGAATGATGGTACCTATCTTCTCATGGTCCCCATCTGGTTTCACATGTAAGCTCCTTATTAAGTCTGCCCTATATCTTTTTGGAAGAACCAGCTGTCCGTGACCATTGGATCTAGTTCCGGCCTTCCTATACATCAACTTGTTTTTCATGTAAAAATCTCCCTTGCCTGGAGTTGTATGACAAGTTGACAATTTTCTGAAACAAAGGCTTGAGTGTTTTATCCCCAGCCTGTGCCTTCCTCATCTCTTCTGGAGTGGTATCTAACATAATATCCTCCTCCTGTCTTGAGGTCGACCTGACCTGAAGGGTTGCCATCTACCCAGGTTTCCTTCTGCAACGGTCAGTGTCATGATTGTCCATCTGACAATTCTTACACCACCTTTTTCCTTGGTTGAAAGATTTTCTTTCATCATATTTCCTTTCATCGAATTGTGGGAATTTATTTTTATTGTCATACCGTGGCCTATCAAATTGGTGCTTACCTTTATTTTGATCCCTAGGATCAAATTTATTAAAGTTCTGTGGTGCCCTAAAGTTATCCACCTGTTTCTTTTTATTACCTGTTACCTCTGCTTGAGCTGCTTGATACCTTTCAGCAACATTTAGCAACTCACCCAGCCTCTCTGCACCTTGTTCCATGAGAAACTTTCTCAGGTCTGGAGCCATGGACTCTCTTAGTTGCTCTATAAGGACCATTTCCTTAAGATCTTGGGTTTTCCCCAGAGAAGTCCATTTCTCCAAGTATGTCTCGATTCGTGCAGAGAACTGGTGATAGGTTTCACCTGACAGTAGTTTAGCATTCCTAAATTTTTTTCTGTAAAACTCTGCATTCTTTTCATACCTTAACAAAAGAGCCTGCTTTAGCATGTCATAATTTTCCTGATCACCTCTGCTCATTTTTGCAAAAACTTCATAAGCTGCCCCACGAAGTCCCTGAGATAACTTTAAGCTCCACCTTTCTCTCTCCAACCCATACGTGGTGGCTAATAGTTCATACCTATTTATATAGCTCTCAATATCATCGTCTTTCTCAACAAAATGATCTAAATGAAAGTTCATAGCTGAGGTCGAGGCTCCCTGAGTAACCGTAGCATCAGAGGCAAAGGGACTGGCACCATTTTCAGGAGCATGGCCTTGAAACTCAAACTCCCTTAGTCGTAACTCATGTTCCCTTTGTAATCTCTTCTCCTCCTTTTCTGCTTCCCTCTCTGCAGCTAATCTCTTCTCTTTCTGCAGCTAATTTCTTCTCTTCTCTTTCTGCAGCTTGTCTTCTTTCCTCGGCTTCCAATGCTTTAGCCTCTTTGTCAGCCTCAATCTGCAACCTCTTAGTCTCAGCCTCAGCTTGCAACCTCTTAGTCTCAGCCTCAGCTTCAAATTGTAACTTCTTAATTTCCCTGTCAGCCTCTAACTTTCTTTCGGCTTCAAACCTTCTTTCTTCGCGTTCAATAAATTTGTCACATTCCGTCGTGACATAGGCAACCATAACTTGCCCATCTAATCCTAACTCTTTTGCAGTCTGAACCGTAGCAGATCGAAATTTGGCCAGGTCCGCCATTGTCTATTATGTAAATTTATACAATGTCTAACCAACAATTCAATCTCTAATGGACAACACAGGCACCGTGAGCTCAACCTTATTTAATTCCACCCAAGGATACCTTTTAATTCTTATATTCCCTGAAGTGAATTACCCCCAATATTTTTAATAGGGAAAGATTCAAAATCCCAAGAGCGAGACCCCAATATATGTGGTGAAGTGGGATGTTATAAATATTTATAAGGGACTTAGTGTACTGACTGAGATCAGCTGTGAAGGTATATATATATCTAATAAGAGTAGTATATTATATATATAACCTTACTTGCTACCACATATCTATATATCTCAGTCAGAATTATTCTGGAATAGTGTGATGCTACGTTATGTGTCTAGGGTATGTGTATGGTGAAGTGTAAGTCACAACAACAGACAGATAAACAATTTAATTTAATCCACTACTCTTAACAACACTGTGACACTCACATACATATAACACTCTATGAGAATATCTTAAAGAAGTCACTAGTAACGTTTCAAATAACAATATGTATTCATTACTGGCATGAATGAATATGTGTCCTGATTCAACTACAAGGGAACCAGGAATCACAATCAATTTAAATTACAAGTTATGTACAGAATGTATTTAATATGAATATTGTAGTGACATATATTATTACAAATGTTCTATGTGTGTCAGTTGTGTAGTAGTAAAATGAGGTAATACTGGTTTTGTTTTGTTCAAGCTCTGTTGGTATTTGTCATCATGACTTCAATAGTTTGTCTTTAGGGACCAGTATTGGAGATGTTCACAGTTCCTGATTTTAAGACAAGTAAATTCCCCTCTGAATAGTATTTTTATAAAGTTATTTCAAGATGAGGGGACATAATGTTGAGCTCAGCTGGCCAACTCTGCTTATCTTGAGTGATGGCGGCAGGAAAGGACTCCTCTGCTCGAATTCTCCTCTGGGCTCTGGAGACACCTCACTGATAGCTAAAAGACCAAGGAGTATGCTGTCCGACTCTGGATTCAGCAAATCTCTGACTAGGTGCTGCTCACTACCATCAAGACCACTGTCCCACAATTCATACGAATAACACAGATACGTTGATTAGCAATGAATTCTGGCACAAACTGGCACAAACTTCCATCTGCCTATGTTCCAGGCTTTTATTGAGCCAAATATATGCTGGCTTCAACGCACTGATGCTTTATCAAGCTATTTTAAACAAGTGGTCTCGAACTAACGCTCCCAAGTGTGTATATCAGCGAGTCTGACCAATGAGCCCCGTTTCGACAAGTGTTTGAAAAAATGTTACCTTTCCCCGTTTCCCCTAACAACCAAGATAGTATTTATAGCCCGACCAATCGTGGTTAGGCTTTCATTTGTTGCGCTCCAATCAATTTGGAGTTTACATGGTAGGCTATTTATGTAACGTAAGGTTTTTTTCAAACACGTTATAAAAAATTTTATGAGCAGAAATGATTTCATGCTGTCAGGCAGCCTCACTATTTTATTTTGGGTATAATTTATTAATTCCTGGACTATTGGCGTAACGTTTTACATATTATTTGTCAGCAAGCCCTAAGGAACCCAATTTTCCCACTTTAAAAGAGCTACGTGGCTGCGTTCAAAATATGTATTTTCTACTACCTCCTGTTTGGAAGATGTGCTGTCTGGGTACTGTTATGTTTTCAACCGTAAACCCATCTAATGTTATCTTTTCTAATAAGAGTCTGTTATGATTTATAAACCTAACTCTGGGAAAGGGTAGTGTATTTTATCACTGTCCGTCTGAAAAAGTTAGTGCTTGTAGACTTACACGCGTGATGCCAGCATTTGTATATCGCGCGTCGCGTGTTGCATGCGTTCCTGATTTTCAGCCCTCCCCTCTCGCTATCCTTTTTTCCATCTGTTCGTTCGTTTTGGTAACGTAATGTAGAAAAAGACATGAATGGAATTTAAAATTTAGGTCATTACGCAGTCTGCCTCTTAATGTTTTTCCAAGAAATACAGCACACGTTTCATTGAAGAAAGCGGGTATAATACAGTAAGCTTTTACTATCAACATGAAAGCGTTACAATTTGCAGACGAAGCAGAAAACAAGGGGGATTTCGAGTACATTCCTTGTGACAGCACTGTCATTTTACCATTGCTCTTCTCTTTATTAATTTTATTTGTTAGGCTTCATATTTACCTAATAATTTATATATGTGGATTAGAATATTTCATGACAGGCCGACCGCTGGGACCGCAAGTTCTTTTAAAAGACGCTGATTTATTTCATTGTTTCTTTCTATTCTGATATTTTATACTGCCCGGAATTTATCTCGAACGGAAGTAAACACAAAACTGGGCAAATTTCAACAAGCTTCAACGTCTTTTATTTGCGTTTGAAAAGATTTTTTCACATTTATCTTCATCTTTAATCGCGTTTTGTCGTATCGCCATAATGGCCGAAAAACACACAGGATATGTTACTAATATGTGAACAGTGAACAAACTGTGTGATCAACCATAACTTTCTTACTTTTTCTGTGTTTCTAAATGGATTACCTGCACAAAGAGAGCAGTGAAACTGTATTGTGATAACAATTTATGTTACAAACCTTACGTAAGTCGAAAATTTTTGTTCAAAATTTCAAGTTATCTTTTTTCCGTGTACATGTTATCTGTTATAACATAAACATAACATAAAATTAGCTAGAAAGGCATATGGATTTATATTGTTCATCAAATGTACTTTAATTTGATATATAATATGTTATACTTAACTCATGATTAGACACACATTGTCAGTAAACGTAAATTATGTATGTGTAAATTTTTGGGGCTTAAAAATAATTCCGCCCAGAGCTATAAATAATTACGTACGGAAAGAGTTAACTTCTAAAATAATCAGACGAGAGAATATATTTTAAAACTAACTTATAAATGCTAGATGCCTCATGAGTGTTGACGGAATACGTAGGTATTCGTAATTCATGATGATGGATTTTTATATATAACTTATTTCACGGGAAGTTTTAAACGATAAGTCAAGCTCTGTGCTTGCAGTTCAAAACGTAAGTTATATTGAGTACATAATATGTAAAATATTTCATATGTGTTTTTCTTTATTCAGTGAATACTGGGGTAACCCAAATTTAGCCGGCGTTTAGTACAGAGACATACCTGTGAGAAACATAAACATTTTATATCTTTAACCACGTGGGTTTTCAAGTACCACCTGTCTGACAGTGCGTGTGCCTGCAGAGATAGACAGCATACCAATCCCACTAACAGGTTTTTTAAAAGAATAAATGCTTATACTGGGCCTTCGAGGCAGATCATATTCTCCTCGAACTCTGTGTTGAGGCTACTTTGTGGCGAGAATAATTACAGAAATCTAAAACATTAACTTTCCGACATTGTTGACAAAGTGTGTGGTGAACCTAGCTTATCTATTGAGAGAAGTTGTCCACCGGTCATCTCCCTAATTAAGGGAAACCTCGAGTTCTGACACTGTGTATCCGCTTAAGCCTAACTCTTACCTCGTGAATAAGTGACACTAACTTTAGTCTGAAATAACTATCGCATGAAGCAGACACTCCCCGGATCCATTTTGAAGAAACCAACAAACAAATCTGCAGAGCTGGGATCCGTTTCATTAAACGACAGATACAGATAACAAGTGTGGGAGTGTCCCAAAGTTTGCGCCAGACGGCGAACAACAGCACGAGTTTAGGTAAGGTTGTGTGAGTCAGGGCCCTGATGAAAGAACCGAGTGAAAGTAGACTGAAGGAGGTTCTTTGTTTGAGTCACCCACGTTGTAACTTCCTTTATGCAAGTTATTGCTAACAATATTTTCCCTTAGAATAAAGCAGAGTATCAAGTCTGTCCATACCTTAAAAGGGGGAAACCCTAGACTCAATCATATGTATCTGTGACTCTTTGGGGTTATCACTTTCTTCTAACGGGACTGTGAGCTATATATCCAGGGGAAGGACCGTACAAACGGGTCTATCACTATTGTAGCATTCCTTGATTTTTATGACTATGTGTATATGCTTTTGATGTATTTTATATGTTGTGATGAAAGTTTACTATGATAATTAAACTATATCTACACTTATTCCAGTGTGGTGGTCAGTTCGTTCCCATAATATCTATATAATCATTGTTATAGTTTTCCCACGTGTGTGCGTCTACATATTGTCAATTGTGTGTGTGTGTGTGTGCACGTGAGTGGTATATATATTAATATATATATTTTTTTAAATAGACTGTCTGACTCCTCGGGATCTGTTGTAGAAGATAGGCGGAAAGAGAGAGAGATTCTCGATTTCCGGGACAGCCTCTATAAATTTCTACCATCTCACTCGTGGAAATCTATTTCTATTACTACCTCTCACTGTGACTATCACTTATTCCAACCTATTCAGAAGGGACCAACCCAAGTCTTAATTTTCCTATCAAAAATCTACGACAAAAAGAAAACGAACCTTATTATGTTACGCAAGCGTACATAATTTTTCTTGTTGAAACAGAATTTAAAATACATTAGTAAATTAGTAAAATTATTTATTTATTTATTTATCATTATTTATTTAATTATTTATTTGTTAGTAAAATACGTAACTGCATGGGAGATAAATATAGTTAGAATATATTTCAGAAACAGCGTATATGTCTCCCTTATGTTTCTCTGGACATAATGATGCATGCTCGAGAAATGTGAGAAACGCTGTGAAAGAATTGTGAATAATCTAAATTATGACTGAAATTTTAATATTATTTTTAAATGTAGGAATGACATAATCGTTCGCTGACTTATTATTTAGATCTTTTCTAAGATGTTTACATTGCTGCTGTTGTATCACACTAATACGTGGTTTACTTTAGCATTTTATTAGTTTGTTCTCATTATTGCTATTGTTAACTAATGTTGGATAAGCTACAAAAGTGTTTCGCATATTCATGCGTTACCAGCTCGTGTAAAACTTCATGTATAAGCTAAACGGGAAATTTATCATGAATTGTAAACTGTATGGAAGCAGCTTTTAATTTCACAGTCAGCATTGACAAGACATTACGGAACATCAGAAAGACGTGAAAGGAGAATGTTCCTGATCTTCGAACTTTACTATATCGTATAGCATCGAAAATGACGCAATGGACCTCTTGGTTAACAGTCTTCTGAATATTGATAAGGGCAGCTGCTTTGATTCTAAATTGTACAACCTAGCACGGTGTAGAAAGTGGTAATGTGTTTTTCAAATACCTGGAGTTTCATTTCCTAAAGCCATCTGTGTCATGAAGAATAACTGTACACCCGTGTCACGTAACGGGATATGCCATCACCGTTACCCTTTCGCTTCCTATGTAATATACGCATACGTATTATCATTATTGCAAACGTTGCGGCACAAATTACATTATTAGGTCTGGTAAATGGCTTTCTTTTAAATCAACATTTTTGTGACATCTCTTGAATAGCCCCAGCACCTGTAGCCACTCATTTCAGTAGCCCCGACCATCGTGGTGTTGTCACCGGGAGGCTTGCCCTAGCATTATTCATGCTATTGTTAGAGTGAGATAAAGTTAGGACAGCTCACAAGGAAAAATAATGAATGAAAATAATAATAAATTGCTAACTGACAACAGTTCAGAATATCGGCTCACGTTAACTAAAAGTGAGTGATTATTAAGAGTTATAAATAGAATGTTCGAGAATTAGGAAAAAAAGGCTCGACCAATAAATTTAAGTAAAACGATTAGGGTCAGCGAATCAGAAGAGTGGCGAGAAAAACACACCATGCTGAAATGACCAGAGGTCATTAGTTAGTCCTGAGTTGGTCATCAGTGTGTGATCAGCTGCTGTGCGGACAAGATGTACCATCTGTGGTTTTACAGATAGGGTTTATATGAATATATATATATATATATATATATATATATATATATATATATATATATATATATATATATATATATATATATATATATATATATATATGTCCAGCCATCACTAGCCAGTGTTATTCTATCGGAAGAAAGTATTTGATTCTGTAGTTCACAGTTAGTGTGTATTTCTAAAAGTAGATCAGCGTTTAGGCTGTCTTGTAAGTATTGGATTGTGATTATATTTTGCATGGAGTAGAATTTTGTTTCCAGGAGAGTTTTGCAGAAGCACGATTTGCCAGTTAACTATGAGAACTTTACGACTATGAATCAAGAAACGGATGGTTATGAATATATAACGACCATGTATAAAGTAACGAAAGGCTGTAAATATATGAAGGAAACTATAGATATTATGGAGGAGCCATGTTGAACAAAGTTTGACTTGTCAAGAATTACATACGACTTTTAAGAAAAAGGGAGTGTCGACTTCTATATGAGAATTGCAAATATGCTCTCTCATGTAAGTATCAGAATGGTGAACATATATTTTTATGCATGAGATGATTTTTTTTTTCTATGAATGGTTATAGAGACATGTCTGACCAGTTCGTCGAGGAAAATATTTAAGTAAAGTATGGAATGCTAATAAAGAGCATAGGTGCCACGAGTAAATAGGAGCAGATTTGGGAAGACTAAGAAAGTCTACAGGAGATAATAATATGTTAAAGAGGAATACGGAAGTTTACAAGACATAGAATTCATGTATGAATTACCCCTGATGAACAAAGACCCAGTTAATGCTTATATTCGAGCTCTATCATTTGAATGACTGATCATACGTGTTGTATTATTATGTTATTAAAGTTTTGAATGATCAGAAAGAATTTGATTCCATCTTTAAGAGTTGCTGAAAGTAGGTCATGTTTGTTTACACTACCACTATATGAGAAGTCACTATAACATCGAAGAAGGAACTGAACGAACCTGAGGTATACAAGAAAAGGATTATAGTATCATCCAGGAATTTACACCTCTGGCGGAGATGGTCAGTAAAGATATTAACTAATAACTTGGAAGATAACTCAGAGAGAAAGAAAGGATAGATAAAAAGAGAAGTTGTAAACTTAAATCACGTCACTAGGTCTGCCATCTGCCACCAAGTGATATACGTACGCTATGACAGTGTGTCCGATGCTTAAAGGTCGTAGCAATCAGATTATGTTTTTCGGTTGACAAACGTATGTCTCATGTTGAGACCAGTTTGGGCTTTCAGTTTAACTGACACAGGTTGACCCTGGCCCGGTGTAGTTCCCAGAGGTGTCTGGGGAGACAAAAACAGAATAGGGCTACTGGTATCTCAGGTCAGGTCAGGTCAGAGACGACTAAAATGAGGTTTTGCACGGGGTTGGAAATCTCATCATGTAAAGATAATCGCTACGGAAGTCTTCGCTGCAATAGCACATTGTTGATGTTTTTTGTGGAGGCTTCCAGGAAGGAGGTCAGCTACAGTGGTGGTTTCACGATCCATAAAGAGCAAAAATGGAAATGTATAAGTGAAGCTGGCCCTAATTGAAGATCTAAAGCACTATTGCTGTCGTGAAACGTGTGTGTAAACCCACTTCTTTGTTAATACATTAACTACAGCAGGAGTTTACACGTCAGCTATGACAGGTCACAGTTAGGAAAGGATGGGGCTATGTCGTGAAATGTGTGTGTAAACCCATATATATATATAGTATTTGAACGACTTGTCAATTCTATAATTGTTTATGGAAATCTGTTTCCTTATTTTAATATCACAGTTAGTTACACAGCGGGGTGGCATTTTATGACTGTCTCCACTGTACTAATTTTTCTAGATCAGATCATTCACAGCCGTAACTAATTTGTGATACCAGTAGTTCTCTCATACACTGGGACTTCACCATTTTCCTGCAGAAATTCTATTTCTGTATTGTCAATACTATACTGATCTTAGAGCCAATAAAAACTTCACGCTACAATTGCTGAACATTAAAGTCAGCATTTCAAGTAGGTAGTCGTCATAACTGATTTAGACCTGATCACGTCAAGTGTTGCTGTCACATTGAAGATTGCCTGCAGCTGATCACCAACATTTTTGTGTGTCTATTGTGTTGGTGGTTCCCTTCGGTAAACTACTTTTTCCTTTTCTGATATTTAATGTTTTCTTTCTATTGATGTCTGGTTGCGCTCATGCTCGTTTGGTTTTTGATTCTCCTCCTTTACTGTTGTATAGACATAATATGGGGTCATGGACCTTACTTTCCCCTAGGAACAATCCACCTCTGACATATAATATTATGCTATCTGCAGTGTCAACAATATTTTAATTGATTCCATTTTATCTTGTTGATTGTCCATCATTTTTCATCGATTTTCTGTTCAATCACATGCCCGCACTGTGTCAGTTAGCATTAAATACTACGCTTCTTATTCAGTGCATCTACATTTCAAAGAATTTAATTATTAATTCTTTAATTTGCTTCCGTGCGCACGGTGCATCTGGAAACAAAAGTGAAGTATTCACAGAACTTCATGCTTCTGTGTCTTTAAAAATACATTGTTTTGTGTGTGGTTTATAAATAATTTTTAAGAAATTTATCGACAGACAATGAGCACTCGAAAACACTTCACAAAGAAGATGACATTTACGAAAGGGGAAAAAGAGTTCCTTAGTGATGTTATCATTAATTTATGTATCTGCTGCTAGAAATGCCTCGCTCTTTCTGTCTTGCCATATTATGTGCTATATGTCTGCATTTTTATGTATGTGTAGTCGTATAATCTGACTCGCGGACTCCAGCTTCACAATAGATCTCAACAAGAACAGAGAGCAGTAAGGGGCTCATTATTTCCTAGGCTTCATCTATAGCTTAATGAACTGAGGGTGGTGTGGGACATGGCCCATATTACCAGGGGCCCACTACCGGGGTCCAAGATCACTGTCAAATTCCGCCCCTAGTTTTCAAATACAATAGAAAGCTTTTTTTTAACCTGCTTAATACATTTAAGTGTCACAGTTAGAACTGATTGTTGTTTTTTTTTAAGATTTGCTGCACGCAATGCAGTTTCATGCTGTCATGTTATGTTTCTTTAAGATGTTTGATAATTCTCGGTTCATCTTCTTCTGGGCCAGCCGCTGGTTGTTGTGCCTTTCATTCCGAGGTTGCATTAATGTGCTCGATCTTCTTAGTAGTAGGGTTTTCATCCGAACCATCTCGTTGTTCCTTTTTCCATATCCGTGACTGGACTTTGAACGTTAATATCTTAATCATGTTGGTAATGGAGCGGTGACTGACATAGTGGTTAGAGCGGCGACTGACATAGTGGTTAAAGCGGTGACTGACATAGAGGGTAGAGCGGTGACTTCTAAAGGCAGCGTAATGATGTTCCAAAATGGTTGCGCCACGCTTGGGCCCACCCAGCTCGAAATGGCTAAACATAAATAACACATAAGGAAGGGAAACCCGAGGCCTGTAAACAGTAAATTAATATTAGACAAACATAAAGGTATGTTTTCAGGCACTCGTAAGAAATAAAGAAGTAGAACACTTGGACAACAGAAAAACAACAGACGTGAGTGGCTTACCCAGTGTTCGAACCCCGTACCTTCCGTACGACAACTCCGCCTAGCTATCAAGCGAATCACACTGACCCCACGGCCAGCTAGGCATCCCCAAAAAAGGATGCTTTACTGACTATTTATCAGTACGAAACACAAGATAACACAGGAAGTATACAGTGGGCAACTCAGCCCCTTAATGACGCAATCACTTCTGTTGTTCCCCTATTAACAGTACGTGTCAGTCCAAACAAGACAAAGACCTTGATACTGGGTCCAGTAAATAGTAGAAGACTTAAGGACAGTAGTATAGAACAGAGGGTAGGTTTCTGGTATTGTATAAACATAAATAACACATAAGGAAGGGAAACCCGAGGCCTGTAAACAGTAAATTAATATTAGACAAACATAAAGGTATGTTTTCAGGCATTCGTAAGAAATAAAGAAGTAGAACACTTGGACAACAGAAAAACAACAGACGTGAGTGGCTTACCCAGGGTTCGAACCCCGTACCTTCCGTACGACAACTCCGCCTAGCTATCAAGCGAATCACACTGACCCCACGGCCAGCTAGGCATCCCCAAAAAAGGATGCTTTACTGACTATTTATCAGTACGAAACACAAGATACCCTCATCAGTACGAAACACAAGATACCCTCTGTTCTATACTACTGTCCTTAAGTCTTCTACTATTTACTGGACCCAGTATCAAGGTCTTTGTCTTGTTTGGACTGACACATACTGTTAATAGGGGAACAACAGAAGTGATTGCGCCATTAAGGGGCTGAGTTGCCCACTGTATACTTCCTGTGTTATCTTGTGTTTCGTACTGATAAATAGTCAGTAAAGCATCCTTTTTTGGGGATGCCTAGCTGGCCGTGGGGTCAGTGTGATTCGCTTGATAGCTAGGCGGAGTTGTCGTACGGAAGGTACGGGGTTCGAACCCTGGGTAAGCCACTCACGTCTGTTGTTTTTCTGTTGTCCAAGTGTTCTACTTCTTTATTTCTTACGAGTGCCCGAAAACATACCTTTATGTTTGTCTAATATTAATTTACTGTTTACAGGCCTCGGGTTTCCCTTCCTTATGTGTTATTTATGTTTATACAATACCAGAAACCTACCCTCTGTTCTATACTACTGTCCTTTAGTCTTCTACTATTTACTGGACCCAGTATCAAGGTCTTTGTCTTGTTTGGACTGACACATACTGTTAATAGGGGAACAACAGAAGTGATTGCGCCATTAAGGGGCTGAGTTGCCCACTGTATACTTCCTGTGTTATCTTGTGTTTCGTACTGATAAATAGTCAGTAAAGCATCCTTTTTTGGGGATGCCTAGCTGGCCGTGGGGTCAGTGTGATTCGCTTGATAGCTAGGCGGAGTTGTCGTACGGAAGGTACGGGGTTCGAACCATGGGTAAGCCACTCACGTCTGTTGTTTTTCTGTTGTCCAAGTGTTCTACTTCTTTATTTCTTACGAGTGCCTGAAAACATACCTTTATGTTTGTCTAATATTAATTTATCGAAATGGCTAACTGACTCTGCTCTTTCGTTAAGACAGTGAAAAGCAACAAGGAACGGAGCCGATCATCTCTACCTCATTAAAAAAAGTTCTAGTAGAGCGAAGTCTCTATCACTTCACTCCTCTACGCCACTTTATGTAAAAGGACTACCTTTTCCTTTTATTTAAAAAAAAATACTATTCTGACAAAGGAAATTTACAAAATAATAAAAAATATATAACCACTCATTTCGATTCCCATTTAACCTTCACATTTTACATTCTTCGCCATAACGACATAAACAAAAACAATAAAAATAAAAATAATAGGCTCATTTTTTTATATTTGAACGTGCCCTAATATAACCGACAGACCTTGTGTCTTGGTTGAATGGTGCGCGCCTCGCAAAAACGAGACAAAACTTCTATTTTAAAAAAAAAACATGATCATCATCACTTTTCTGTTTGTTCTTTATGGAGCCTGGAGCCACCAACCACTGTAGCTGGTCTCCCCTTGTAGGAAGCCAGCACCAAACATTCACATGCTCTTGTAGCGGGGGTTTCTGTAGCAAATTGTTTGACATCTGAGGTTACCAGCCTCATGTAAAACCTCAGATTAGTGGTCTTGTACGACATGCATGAGGGAACAGTAGTCTTGTTCTTTCCTTGTCTCATATATATATATATATATATATATATATATATATATATATATATATATTTGTATATATACATATATATATATATATATATATATATATATATATATTTGTATAGTCGCCTAATAGTTAAACCAATCCTGTGAGTATACATGGTGTCCAAATAGTATTCACTGGATTACAATAGCGATTTCATTTATCCGTAACACTTGTTATCTGCTCAAAGTTATGGAACTTCATAATCAGGTGAATAATTCTCGGACACCCTGTATAATTGACTGTTTCTATTCTTTTCTTACCTACACATTTTCAATCCTTGTCATACCCGCATACCAAGGCCTATTTTGTGTGTGACTTAAGTTCAGTAAACCTTCTGCCCGTTATCGACTTGTCTCCAGTTAGACACCCGAATCATGTCTCTCGTACGTGCTTTCATATCGTCCGTGACCGATAACTATGCGAGGGCGTTGGTATCCAGGTGTAAGATAACAGAAATGTGCACTATTTGCCCGTATTCTTTAGCCTTGAGTTGCAAGTCCCTCCCCAGCATAGATAATCCTTTAGTGATCATGATTACTGCAGATATGGGCTATCGAAAAACTTTTAGTTTTGTCTTTTACTTGTTTATAATTAGCTGCTTTTATCGGGGGTGCCTCTGTACTTTGCTCCTAGATGACTTTGTGGTTTTATTGTGAAAGTAAAGAAAGGTTTCTTTTCCAGACAGACGTACCAGTGATTCCCAACCTTTCGCTAAGGGCATACATATTGGAAGTGTCGCTAATTATCTGGATCCCCATATTGAAATTATGTCCCAAATTAATGATCGCCTTTTACAAAATGACACCGCAATCGATGAATCATCAAAACTAAGATTGCTGGAGTTTGGCAGTAGGCGTAAGACTGGCAGGGATGAATGAATTTATGAAAGGATGCATCGGGCGTATATCATACCACCAGCGCGCAACAGGAGCAGTGTCGATTCTGAACAACAGTAACAATAACAATGTCCCAAACACATCTCAAACTAATTAAAACACACGTGGAAGAGTAAGCCACTGTAGACCATTATCTATCTGTTATTTTCATACATATATTATCTTATAGTAAACTTTACGTTTCAGCACTTAATAGATTCAATGAGACACAGGGTGCTTGCCCCATTGGGAGTCCCTGGACACTAATTGATAAAACACTGAAATAATAGTGAGCATGTTGCTGTGAAACGTTTGTGTATAGGTACCACGTCTCACTCTCCTTCCACGCGTCTTTTTTTTTAATGCAAACACTGCTGTGTCTACATAAACGGGGATTATAACTAAACCTGGATTAATGCAGCGATTGATCTTTTTTTGGTGTGTGTGTGTGTGTGTGTGTGTGTGTGCGTGAGATTAGATTAATCCAGAGTTAGGCAACCCATGACCACATGAATCTAGTTTAGAAACACTGAGCTGTCTAAAGGTCAGTCTTGATAAACAACAATCATGCCTGTTTTCAGGTTTAAAAGCGTTTGTAATTTGGAATAAGTGTCACCTATATAAGTTTGTAATTTGAAATAAGTGTCACCTATATAAGTTTGTAATTTGAAATAAGTGTCGTCTGTCGCGAGAGGTTATTTAGTGTGTAGGATAGGAGACAATTAGGTGTATCAGATGATACGAGGATAGTGCCAGATAGACACTGGTCTTAAAAGAAATACCCCATTCTCAGAAAAGAGTATCGTGTAAGTCTGGCTGTACAGATACACTAGGTCAGATGGTAATTTGCAATCCTAGATATCTGTGTGCCTCCCCTCACAGACCCACCTACGACTAAAACTATCTAGGGGTTGTGACGATATTCTAAATACAATAGCTAAATTAGAGAATATTATAGTGCATAAAGTCAAAATTACGATAGAAAATAAAAATTGAGTCCAGCTTCTTCGTCCCCACGCCAGCCGGTATGCGGATTTTGATAAGCCTTATAGCCGAATGAAAGATACTGTCTTTTCGAAATTCGTCCTTGAGATTAAATGTAACACTTGTGCAAGTTCAAGACGATGGAGTGATAGAATAAAAGAAAAGGAGGAGAGGGATAGAAAGACAGAACATAGGGACGCCGTCTCGCGTTGATTGCACAAAAGCCAACTCGCGCGAGATAGCCTTGGGCGATTCTCAAATTACGATACAAAACTAAAAAATGTTCGTCAATTGGATCATGTAAACAACCTTAGCTCTTATAAGGAATGACGTAATTCTAACGACTAACATAGAAAAAAAATTATAGAATTATGAACCATAATACATAGGGCCATAAAAATTATATATTCGGATGCCTTAGGATCTCCTGAGCAATAATATGGTGTCAGTTATCCACTAGTACAAAAAATAACCAAGATAATGGCAATAATATTATTTGTTATAAGACGGACTGACGAGAAAAAAGATCACGCCTGCTTATTTTTTCATAGCACGTTTTTGAAAAAACCTTTTGGGGAAATGAGGACTAAAAGGTACCTATAATTTGATTGGCCGTAGTTTAAAGAAAGACTAGTTAGGATTGGTTGACCTAAAACTAAAAATATATTTGCAAGAGTAAACATAGTAGTTGGGAGTTTGTTTTTTTAAAGTTTGATTCAAATGTGCATGGTCCGATTGGCTAATGCATTACATATTATCGAAAAACGTAGACTGCTCGTTGCCATTTTGAGAAGAATCTTTGATAAACAAGGAGCGATGAGAGCAGACTTGTGCTTTTAAAACTAATATAAAGCAGTCTGGACAAGGCAGATCTAAAGTGTGCCATAAATTGTTTGCCAGTCATCGTTCGCTTGTGTATATTTCATTGAAATTTGTGGTAAGATTGATTTTATTAACCTTTTATTTAAAATAAAGTTTGAATGTGAGATACTAACATACGACTGTAATTAAGTGAGTCGATGGCAGACTTAGGCAAAGCCTAGAGATTGATCCATCATATGATAGACTATCAGAGAGGTGTAGAACTACAAAATTATATATGATTGTCATCAAGGAGCATAACACCTATCCTATTGAATGGAAAAAGATTACTGCTGGAATTGCAGAGGCGTTGTAACCATTAGGGGAGAGGAATACTGGTATACATTGTCACGTCAAAATATAATGGTAAAATAGGTTGTCATCAAGAGCTGACCCTATTCGTTTGTTTGTACTGTACCTGTAAACTAATTGTGGAATATTATTGTATGCTTGTTATAAAGAAGGATGCATAACCTTCTTATTTCAGGGTTTTTTGTGGCCCTGTCATTAACATAATACCAAGCTCGTGGGAACTGATTGATTCCTGACACTGTTTGCATATTTCGGGCACGTGCTGGATGCCATTGCCTTTCAATAAGTGGAACAGATTGTCCAGCGAGCCTAGGAAAAGATCTACAAGTGTTATCCTTCGAAGATAAGTGCCTGTTCGGCACCAGGAAGCTCAACCTCTATGAACTCTAGTTTTTAGAAATAAAGACTGAAAATATTAATTAAAAAAATTCCACCTGTGACAAATGAAAAGCAAATGAACTATAGGGAAAGATGTTAACCAACAACCTACCATTATACATATACCAGTATTAATCTAATTTAGAAAACTACACCTACACACTTTTATTATAATAATATTTGTATTATGGACAGAAGATCCATTGTGTAAATTGATTAATGTAAATAATTCACTTGATTTTACTTTGATTGTCAGTCCTGATTCAAACAAATAGAGTCAGGACAAAATAAACTGTAAAAAAATTAGCGTTACACAAAATTCAACCACTGACTTACTTAAGATAGTCTTTTAAAGTGTACTTTGTATGTGATTGTCGTAGTATTGTTGTGTTGTGTTGGATAATAAAATAGTTGTTTATCTGTTCAGTTGGTTAATGCAACATTACACTACATATTCATAACCCTAGACACCAAACGTAGTCATCATACATTCTAGTCAAAGAATAAGTCTGAATGAGATCATAAAGGTGGTAGCAGCAAGGTACCCTGTAAACTTACCATAATAATTTGTTATATTCAGGGACCTTCACAGCTGACCTCATTCAGTACACTAAGAGTACATAACAACAACATTTCTTAACATCAAATCCACCACAGGGGTAATTAAAATCAAACAAGAACTTTGAACCAACAAAAATTATTCAATAAAGACTGTGACTACAATTATTAGCTTTAATCATGTACATGATCTCTTTGATCTTATGTGAAAAATATAAACCAACTCACGTAAAAATAAAATTCAATTGCACTATTTATATTTACACAGATTATTTAATTTAATTATGACAGTCCATATTACTTGTGTAAACTGGATTCTTGATGAAACCGTTCCACAATTAAACTGTTAATAACTCTGTCTCTTTCTCTTGTACTAGCTTTGAATTAGTCTTTCACTATTCTTGAGTAAGAATGTCAATTGGACTGAAAATGACGGTCAATAATCTTTGGGTTTATACCATCAGTCTAGAATTCATCATACAATTAGTCTCTTATATATTTGTTGTGGTTCACTATGCAGTCATGAAGCAGTCCTGATTAGAGCTACGGTTCTTATCTTGAATGCTCCCAATTCCGGATTCTGTCAGCTTAAGTTGAATTGAGCAAACCCCACATCTGCGGGTTTCCCAATACGTTGAGATGTCAATGGTTGTGGCCTCACTCATACACAGTAGGCTCTTAAACAACAAGATCATCCAGCGGCTGACTATGACTCACGGGAGTAGTATAATACTCAGGACAGGATATGACCTGAAACATATTATTTCCTAGGTAGTATCGTTCAACTATCTCCCTCTCCAGACAGGAGGTATAGTGAGACAGTTCAGACATAGCTGAGGTATACCCTATTAGACAGTATAAGTCATAAATAACACTATTAATAAAAAAAAACTAGCACATTATTCCAGTAAACACACTTTTACATTGCTGTCCATGATTAACTTCCTTATAATCATATAGGCCTTATGGTAAGCATTGTGTCATATATCAAAAAATACAGAAAATCAATCTGTTACAATCATTCCTTCTTCCAGTTTGGATAGTCCTTTCCAGCAAGCATAATATCTGTAAGACACTTTCCACAAACAACTAGCTCAATCCATTCGTTCTCCTTATTTAATACACAATTAAGCTAAACCAACACACGTCGGGTTTTCCTCCAGAAATAGCACAATGAGATTCTACACAAACAAATATTGCCATAAGCACACATTGATAATATATATATATATATATATATATATATATATATATATATATATATATATATATATATATATATATATATATATATATATATATATATATATATATATATAATTAACATTTTGCTTACCCTCAATCACAGACAGGCTTTTAAAGGTTATAACAGTCTGCTCACACTTCTGCAGATGGCAAAGGAGTTGATGAAGATGATGTTCTCCGTATCTGTAGTTTGAATTTAGCAGCGAGAGTTTTTGTGCCTTCCGTTCCTTCCCCTTATATAGTGGACCTCCGGATGTACGAGAGAACAACTAAAAAAAAAAAAAAAAAAGGAACCCGTTACACACCCATTGAGGCATATTGGGAATATGGTGTTAGGCCCATATTATCTTGACCGCCGGCACACTAGGGGTGATGTGGTCGGCATCACGCCGGCCGCCTTAACCTTCCCAGAGTTCCTCTGGTACCCATTTGGGGCTGGGTCGACCCAGGAGCCGTTTGTGGCCTAAAAAATTCCCACCTCATCTGGGGATCGAACCATAGACCACTGCGCTAGGAAGCCAGTGCACTAACCACTATGCTACCGCGGCTCCCAAAGTATTTTTCATTCACCCAAAATCGTGTAGGTGTCCTTATTTCTGAACCGATGTCCTCCATCTTAGGCTTATATTAATCACATAAATGAGCTCTATCAATTGAGATATCCAACTTATCCCATTTTTAATCCGGCTTTTCACTGGAGCAGCCGAAACAGTGGAAAACACAAGGTTCATGCTCCACTGTCTTCTATTCACAATAACTTCGGCTCAAATCATATCCAGTGAAACCATTGCTATGTGCCTATTATCAAATCGGGTCCTTCTTTAACAAGGTACTCCATGTATATTTGTACACTGCCTTCCGAAATATTTCAAACATCTACACTGTCGCTATCTCCATGTTGAATAGCCTAGCGTATCCTCCTACACTACGTGTACCAAGCTGGCGTTTCATTGGTCAGTTACTTACACGGGTGTTGCGCGGTGTATAATTTTGAATGATCGCCGAAATATGATCCAGACTTCACTACATCACCTATATAAGTTTGTAATTTGGAATAAGTGTCACCTATATAAGTTTGTAATTTGAAATAAATGGCATCTATATAAGTTTGTAATTTGAAATAAGTGTCACCTATATAAGTATATATATAAATTATAGAGGAATAATGTTACTATCAGTGCCAGGAAAAGTATTAAACAGGATTATCCTTGAGAGATTAAAAGAGTCCATAGACAAGAAACTGAGAGATGAACAAGCAGGTTTTCGACAAAATAGATCATGTACAGACCAGATAGCCACTTTGAGAATAATAGTTGAACAAAGTCTGGAATGGAATTCACCACTATACATCGGATTTGTGGACTACGAAAAGGCATTTGACAGTGTAGACAGAGAATCACTTTGGAAATTGTTGAGGCATTATGGAGTTCCCCTGAAGATCATTAATTTAATAAAGAAAACATATGAAGACATGACATGCAGAGTTCTTCACGAAGGACAGCTTACAGAACCGTTTGGGATAAGAACAGGAGTGCGACAGGGATGCCTCTTGTCTCCATTTCTTTTCTTGCTGGCAATAGATTGGGTTATGAGATCATCGGCAACACACAACAGAAATGGAATCCAGTGGACTCTGACTAAGCAGTTGGATAATCTGGATTTTGCTGATGACTTGACTCTTCTGTCCCATAGCCGTAATCAGATGCAGGACAAATTGAAAACACTCGATGAGAGGTCACAGCAATTGGGTCTGAAAATACACAGGGAAAAGACAAAAATAATGCGAATAAATGCAGGTAATGATAACAGGGTTGAACTTGAAGAAACACCAATACAAGATGTAGAATCATACACATATCTTGGCAGTAATATAGACAAAGTTGGAGGGACAGACAGCGATATCAAAATAAGAATACAAAAGGCAAGAGGAGCTTTCATTGCATTGGGAAATATATGGAGATCAAGAGAAATAGGATCCAACACGAAAATAAGAATCTTCAACTCAAATGTGAAGTCAGTCCTATTGTATGGCTCAGAGACATGGAGAACAACAAAGACAACAACCAAAAAGCTACAGACTTTCATAAATGGGTGCTTGCGTAGAATAGAGGGATTAAAATGGTATGACAAGGTTACCAACGTGGAACTGATGACAAGAACTAGACAAGTGCCAGTGGAACAAGAAATGAGAAGAAGACGATGGCGATGGATAGGACACACACTGAGGAAACCTGTTGATAGCATTACAAGGCAGTCCTTGTTCTGGAACCCCCAGGGCAAGAGAGGCAGAGGAAGACCAAGAAGTACATGGCGAAGAGAGTTGGAAACAGAGGTGAAAATGATGAGGAGAACATGGAAAGAACTTGAGATGATGGCACGTGACAGGAGGACTTGGCATGTGTTTGTTGAAGGCCTATGCTCCTTTGGGAGTGGAGGGTTATGAATGAATATATAAGTATGTAATCTGAAATAAGTGTCACCTATATAAGTGTGTAATTTGGAATAATTGTCACTTGTATAAGTTTGAAATTTGAAATAAGTCTCACCTATATAAGTTTGTAATTTGAAATAAGTCTCACCTATATAAGTTTGAAAATTTAAATAAGTCTCACCTATATAAGTTTGTAATTTGAAATAAATGTCACCCATATAAGTTTGTAATTTAGAATAAGTGTCACCTATATGTAACTTTTATCTCCGCCAAGAAATGAACTAAAAATACCAGTTAATAAAAAATTGCTAAGGCTCAAGCTTCGAGCTGGATATTTCATGATATAGGAATCCTTCTTCTTCTTCTTCTTCTTCTTCTTCTTCTTCTTCTTCTTCTTCTTCTTCTTCTTCTTCTTCTTCTTCTTCTTCTTCTTCTTCTTCTTCTTCTTCTTCTTCTTCTTCGTTCACCCTCAGATGTCAACTTGAATAAGTTCAAAGAAAGCAGTGGTCAACCTAAGGCTGTTGATATCTCCGTAGATTTTCTCCAGGAATGGTACTGGTGATGGCCATTTGGGTTTTCTGTGTTCCTCATATGTTCGTCACCTTTGAAGCAGATGTTCGGCAGTCATTTTATCGGTGCTACAGTAGTTCCTATCTTTAATTTGTTGAATAGATGGTATCTCAATCTGTTATGACTTGTGCGAAGTCTGAAGATTACCACTTGTTCACTTCTGCTGAGCTGGTAATGTGGATCCTTTTTTGTGTGGCCTGGATGCTCTGCGTCCCCACTTGTGCCTGTACCTGCGCTTGATAAAACTCTTGGCCTCCTCATAGGTTATATTTGTGTCCAGCTGAGGAAGTTTTCCCCCTTCCTTTGTCAATCTGTCAGCCTTTTCATTTCCAAGGATGCAGAGAGAAGGGATCCACTGTATCACGACTCCTTTGTATTGCTGACATAGTCTGTAAAGTGTTTTCTTAGGTCATCCAGTTCAGCATTACTTTGACTTTTCAGCGTTGTAATTACTGACAGCGCATCTGAGACGATAGCTACTGGTCTCTCTGAGCTTTCTTCTGGCATTAGATTTTCTGATGCAGTTTTTAAGGCCTCTGCCTCTGCTCTGAAGTTACTTGGAAATTTCCCTGTTGCGACTGCTATCTTTTAACCAAACACAATTAGGCACTTTCTGGTGGACTGCAAAAAATATGACCAGCAGAGGCAAAACATTAAGACATACTGCAAAAACATTAAGACATACTGCAATAACCACAAGGTAAAAATGAGTGTAGAAAATCTCATTGCCAATAATACTCCAACAGAAATACGAAAGTTAATAAAAACTCTATATTACAAAAACAGAAGCAAACATATAAAAAAAAATTAAAGAGTAAGTAAGGATGCGATCCAGTCGTCTACATATGTGGTAGAAAACCCCCCCCCCCCCCCCCCGATAAATGCGGACTGACTATAAATAATCCTCCCATCAACATTAAATGCATACCAATTTAGACAATATCATTTTTCTATACAATAAAACAATATGAACTATAACTAAACAGTAAACATACATACTAGAGAAATAGTATAGTATAAAGCATGAAATAAATACAAACAAGAAAATATTACAGTAAATGAAAACGCGTCCTGATATAACCAACACCTTAATGTATATTGTAGATGGTTGAAAACGGCGTGCTACAAAGAAAAGTAGTAAACACCTTAATTTAAAAAAAAAAAATAGATCTTATTCCTGTAATTCTATCAAAAGAGCGGTGGAAAATTCAAATTAAATTCTATTTTACCGAAAGTATCTTCACTTCAAAGTAAAGATTACTTTCCTGTTTTATGCAGTTCAAGATAAAAGTGGATTTAGTAAGCTAGTTTGTAGGTTTTAACTGGGGGCGCAGAAAGAACCTTCGATCCTTGGAATTCTACAGTGTTAAATGCCTGTGGGAGAGGGTCATTCTGAAATTGTCCTAACTCTTTCCCGTTCTGTCATATAAAGATCTACCAAAGCATCCTGTGTGATGACTTGTAGGTCGCAATCGACCGGTCGCCGACCGCTAGTTTACACCATTTTTTCTGCATAGTGTTCCTTCGTCTTGCTCCTGGCAAAAATCTCGTGTCTGTAACGTGAATCGCGCTCCTTGCCTCATACCGTAGTAACACTTAAACCCGTATTAACAGCATTCGCCCACCCCTTCAAGAAGAAATATACAGAGTTGGGTAACTAAAAAGTCGCTCACTATTTTTACTATTTTATATCCTCACTTTCATGTAGTGGATATACACGAAACAAATATCAAAATAAAGAGCAACAATTGGCATTTGTTTAAAAAGTTTAATTTTTATTTCCAGAAAAAAAAAGAAATCTTCAGTGGCCACTAAATTTACGTTACAAATAGGTACTAACAGCACTCAGTGACAAATAGCACATATGGAAATGTGATAGGGTGGGCGAGATGATGATGATGCTATTGTGATATGCGATAACTCTCTTGCACACTCGCAACCGACCCGATCAACAATAAAACTCTTGATTCTAAGGCAGGGGCTGTATTTATTTATACAACCCATTCAGTGACAAAGAGCACACTGAAGCAAACATTAAACAAATAAACCAACAAACAAAACACCCAGCCAGTGCTTTATTGCTAATCTGAAACAGAAACAAAGCACCGGCTAGTTAAAATCATAATAGTTAAATAATCAGAAACACCATGCTCTCACCTGTCAAACCGTCCTTCTTCCACACTGCGTGAAACATTCAACTATCATGCACACACACGCACACACACACATGCATGTCGTCTAGCGATACTAGTATGGTGTTGTGCATGAGGCTGGCAATCTCACCGTGTAACATAGATTACTACCGAAACCACTACTGCAAGAGCACACACTCAGCTATCACACACACACTCATGCATGTCGTCCAATGAGACTAGTATGGTGTTGTGCATGAGGCTGGGAATCTCACCATGTAACACAGATGGCTACTGAAACCACTACTGCACGAGCATATGAATACTTTGTGAGGGCTTGATGTGGATGCCAGCCACATTGGTGGCCCCATGCTCCAAAAGGAGCGAGAAGAGAAATATATATCTCCAAGTGAGCCCACGTGCTCTCAAAAACCAATCTACACATCACAATAATTAAATTATAACAAAATGGACATAGAATAATATTCAACTATATGTACAACGAATACTCTCAATAATGAGAACAAGCTACCACCTCTCAACCGATCCACATCAGTATTCGTTCATGCACTCTGAACATGTCGTAAGAGACGACTGGTGCGCCTGGCCACAAGCGTGTCGTATATGACCCCTGATGAGATTGGGAACTCATCACATGAAACACATCGTTACAGAAACAACCACTGCAATAGCATAAAAATGCTTCTTGTGGGCTTGCGATGGACACCATTTGCATTGATGTTTCCATGCTCCGCAAGGAGCAAACAGAGAAACACCTGTCTCAACGTGTCCTACGCACAAAGGAGTGGCCTTGCGCTCACCAGAAATCTAAATACCTAAAGCTAGATTCATCTTCTCAAAGGGAACTTTTGTACTACAAAACTGTGTACACAACAGATGTAATTAAACTAATCTCAAAGTAACCCATTAAATAAATACAGTAGAATTATCAATTATCGTGAAATACACTTAATTACTCTTACATTAAGGAATCAAAATATCAAAGAGTAAAATACAATTACTCTTAACTTAACAAAACTAGAATTAAATTCAGAAAATGACCTTAACCTGCTTTCACCCACGTGTCAATTCACACAGTCTAAAATAGCGTAACATTATAGACTTACAACGCGTGGTAACTAAGCGTGTTATGCAGACTTGCTGGCGCCGCTTTTATACAGTCATCAACACGTGGCTGCCATCTTACCAATAGTTTAATACTATCTAAATTCCAGTTTCTGATAACATCTCTGTCCAGTTATATGTACAAAATAGTTTCCTACTATATTTGCCCCACGCGATTATCGCTCTAGAAATAGCGAAAAACACAAATGTAACCCACAACAATCAAATATAACACACACCTATTTTTAGGCTTTATTATGGCCTAGTAATAAATCTTCTTCTTGAAGATAATGTGGTAAAAAGGCACTAAACCACAGAGACCTTGGCAGTGACAAGATGGCGCTGTCACAGAAAGAAAGAAAGCAAGAAAGTATTAATGAATTTTTACAGACTCGAGCTCGAAACTCCATCTTCCAAGGCCGCCTTCCTAAATGAGAGGCCACTTTATGACAAGTGGCTTCAAACACTAGCGTCGTAGATTCGAGTTCCCTGGTTTAGAATCTCTAACTGGCTCTTGATTTTTATTAGCCTTTACCTTGTTTTTTTTATGGTACTTGTGTATTTTGCGACACATAAATTAAAGCTGAGAACTTCAGATACCATTTTAAAGATTACAGCTGTGAAAGCGTCACATAACGTAGTAAATTTATACGCAAAATTGTGAACAGGATCACAGAACGTAGTTACCGCACACAAAACTGTGATCAGGATCACAGAACTTAGTTACTGTACATCAAACTGTTAACATGATCATTGTAGCAAAGTTGATTTTGCTGGGGAGGTTATGATGGTATCCTAAAAAAGAATGATAAGGTGTCTGCTATAACCGTGTGAGGTCAAGCACATGTAGGTCTCTGACTCTATAGATGATGATGATGAAGTATATGCAGAGAACCTAACGCTACCTCCCTAGATCTCACACGGTCAATCTTCTGGCTCTAGTGTATGGTGTACCTAGTGTCTAGGGGAGAAATGAATGATGGTACACAACAATCAAACACTTTAAGTTTCTATTAAAGAAGTTAATAACTAGCAGTTTAGTTTTCTTTGAACAAATATTTACAATTTATTTTGCCTGTCCATTCATAGCTTGTGGACCATTGTGGACATGTCTTTTTTTGAAATAAGGACAAGATAGTTTACAGAAAAGAACAATTAAAAAATGTTGGGACAATCTGCCCAATAACTAAAAGTTATTATGTAGTTATTTTTTTTTTTTTTTTTTTTTTTTTTTTTTTTTTTTTTTTTTTTTTTGCGTTCGCCCGCTAATACTCGAGGCGAAATCTCAGGTTATTATATTATGTCTAACCTGAGATTGGTTTTACGTGAGTATCCCTTTATTTCTTGTACAGAGACAGGCGTCCCTCGCCATTCAGGCAAATACTCGCCGATTTCGGAGGTACCCATTGCAGCTGGGTCGGCTCAGGAGCCGCCAGTCCCTGGTCGACGACACTCCTTCAAATGTCCTCGCCAGGTCTCGAGTTAATCCAGTCCAAATCCCGGTCGACGAAAAATCCTCAAATGCCGTCGCCCGGGTTTGATCCTGTATCACCCGGTCGCCAGAGCGGTGTTGTAACCACTACGCTAGCGCGGCTCCCATTATGTAGTTATAAATGTCCTTCCTGTATGAAATACTAAATTAGTTACTTAAGTTATCTAATTTATAAATGTCCTTCCTGGATGAAATATTACAGAGTTCACTTTAGTTATCTACCGGGAGAGTCACTGTATATGAGGGCTGTAGTTCATCCTACCCCCATAACATTCCTGTGTAATATTTTGAACCACAAGAAAATGTCAGCGATGCCCCAGATGTTTTACTCTTCACCTGGGAGTCCTTGTTGTAGGATAATTCAATGGGTAGTTGCAGAAATTTCAAGTTCAACACTCGCCAAAGCTCCTACTGGATATTCAACAGCCTATAAGTCTGGTTGGAGACTGGTTGGCGTTTATAAGCACTCAGCAGGTTTCCTGTCACCAGCCGGCAACAGGAACATAGACCCTCTGCAACAAAAGGACACCCTGGCCTTTTATCTCTGATCATTTATTCTAACACTTAATTCCCTACGTGGGTATGGGGTCAGCCTCGCGTGCCTTACAAATGCACTCGCCCCGAATTGTACAGGACTCCCACCTGATTGTGACCACACCTCAAGTCCTTATAGTAGATACGCCACAGTACGTTCACATACTTTTCCTCCATACAATAATGTGGAGTAACCACATTTCCTGTGATATGATCTTCTCTTCTTTTCTTTACACTTATTTTTGCTTCAGGCATGTTAAACAGTGTTCATTGAACACAGAGGCTTGCTAAACTATTTTTAATACAATAATATGTCAACATAATTATAACAACATACATCAGTCAGATACCGTTTAATGTGTGGACTCAACAATGTCTGCTTCCGACATGTCCTTCACTTTTTCCCCAATAGCAGTATCTAACTTTGTAGTTGGACCAAACATATTAAATTTCATAAAATATCCATACCACAATCAAGAAATATATAAACAAATGACGCTGATTTTGTGAAGAAATGGTCTCAGCTTCCTCCGAACTGCACAGACTGTGAATTTATTCTTTATTTAAGTTTAAAATTAACACAGCTGTTTTTCAGCGTATCTGTATACAAATTTTAGTTCAACTGGCAATGAATAGTCAAAGCCTTTTGCTAATATTTACCAGCACTAGCCAATCGTAACGTTCTACTACTTGAATTCAAAAGCAGTTTGAATGAAAAACCAAAATAATTTTGAATAACTGGTGGTCGATTTGCTAGTCTGCTCTAGTCATGCCCAATACAAAAGATATCACGTTAGGATTACATTTCTCCTACCGCTCCCCTTTCCCATTCATACTCTGTTTACCCCAAGCGAATTTGAATGTACCTCCCTGCCTCTTTTTCCCAGCTCGCGTCCCCCTAACGTTACCAAAAAAAACATGAGCAGGAACGCCAGTGTGTCTGGTCGTGGTTATGCCTTGGCTGGCTTTTCCGCAGTGTGAATATATGCGTTGCAGACTGTGTCAGCGAAGCGGGGTGTAGACGGGGCGGGTTTAAGAATTTGCGTTACTAGTTAGTATTGTATCGTGTAATACTACCAAAAAATGTAAGGATTACTACTGATTTTGCTACAAAGTTGACAGAAAGTGTTACTTCAGATAGCTATATTGCGGCATGCTTCCGCCAATAGTTAATTGTAAGGCTAGACTACAAAGTGTATGCAGCAGATTGGGAAAAAATTAACTATTAGTAGTGTTTCTCGAAAACGAAACTAAAGCGTGTCAGACTTTTTCCGTGAAATCGTTCTATAGGCTTAGCACTGTGCAAAAAGCAGCGCTGCTGCTGGCTTCGAAGATGCCAACCGTCAAGACACATTGCGGGCTAATGTATTGATTATCGTTTTATGCCTAAATCCGTACTGAATTGAGCGTTTATTCTCGCATATTTTGCTACACACCTCCCCATCCTAAAACATGCATTCATTTGCAGGTTATAATATGCGAGATAACTTAGCTCCATGAAGTCTTATTCGTTTTTCTGATCTTCATCATAAGGATGTCTGCTCAGAAAGTCTGCGCCAACGTTCAAAGGGCCGGGAATGTATTCTATTAAAAATGAGTATGGTTGCAACAAGAGAGACCATCTCAATAATCTAGAATAATCATGCTTGGCCTGTGATAAGAATACGAGGGGAGAATGATCCGTTTGGACCACAAATGTCCGGCCATATAAATAAATCTGGAATTTCTTTATAGCCCATATTAAAGCGAGACATTCTTTTTCACTGGTTGAGTAATTTTTTCCGCCTTGTTCAATTTGCGGCTAGCATAAGCGACTGGGTTCAATTCCCCATCTTGTGAGGACGGACCTTTGCAATAATGTAGCGCCCAGGCCTACATTGCTTGCACTCACTTCTTACAATAAATTCTTTAGTCAAGTCAGGCAATTGCAACACTGGCCTGCTTGTAAGCTTCTCTTTTAACCTCCTGTTAAGCCAATTCACATGTGTGCTGTCCAAATTATAGTATCAGGTTGACCTTTGCGAGTTAAATCGGGTCAAGAGGAGCACATATAGAGTTAAAATGTTTGATATACTTTTGGTAAAACCCACACAGAGACACGAAAAGATCGCACATCTTATTTTTGTTTGTGGTCTAGTGCTCTTTTTAGTTTTTCCAGATTCGTTGGATCAGGGGTCATGGCTACCCCTGATGTACTGTATGTCCCAAGAATTCCAATTCCTTTACAACCAATACAGCATTTTGTTGCCTAGCGGTTAAGTTAGCCTCTCAGAGTCTATCAAACAGCATATTCAAAGAGGTAAAAAAAACGTGTTCCTCAAATGTTTCCGTAGCAATGAGGATATCATCCATAAAATTCGAAATACATGGATTTTTCAGGGGATCCAGCAATTTTCGCATCATCCTAGAAAACACACTCGGGGCATTTTTTTTCAAACCAAAATGGTAACATGTTGAACTCATAATCCGACCTTCCGAGGTGCTAAATGCCAAAATAAGGTCGAACCTCAGGCTTATACTGAAATCTGGTAATAGCCCCTTTGCTAAGAATCCACCTTAGAAAAATATTTTGCCTTGTTCAGCCTGGCAAAAAGAGTTGAATTTTAGTATCAGGTAAATGGATCCACCTGACCTTCTGTGACAGCATTCAGTTTCCTGTAATCTATGCACAGTCTATGTTCTCCTGATGGTTTTTCCGCAAACAGAACCACACAGGAACTGTAAGGAGACTCACTGTGAGATATATCATCCCTTCTTTTAACAGATAATCAATCTCCTCTTTCAAAGCTTTTTCCTTAGCGCGAACGGAATAGAAATAAGGCCTCATACAGATCGGTGCTGGGTCTAGTAGTTTCATATCATATGACAGAAAATTTGAGTGTCCCCGGTTTATCAGTTAACACAACTGTATGTTTCGCAAGGACCTGTTTGAACCTTCTCCTTCTGTCCTTTTGTCAGGTGAAGTTACTGATTTTCACCTGTGCAAAACGTTTCACTGGTTGTCAGTGGGTATTCAACCAAGGAGAGAGGTTCATTTTTCATCTCGGTGGCTATAGACAAGCCATTAAATATGATTCCCTCCTGGATTTGTATGTCCAGATAATTTCTTCAAAGGGTTCACAATGATAGACTTTCTCCTTTCCCTTTTTGTCTATCTTATAATTTGTTCCGGACACCTTTTCCACAACTGTATATGGCCCTTCCCATCCGATCTGAAGTTTATTGTTGCTGCCTGGCAATAGAGGAAGTACCTTCTCCCCTACAGCAAGTTCTCGATCCTTCGCTTTTTTATTATAATAAGCAGCATGCTTTTTCCTGGCTTGTCTCAAATTTTCATTTACCAGTTTCCAACTGGTTTTTAGACGAGTGGGCCGATCGTTCACATGTTGGTATGACGTGGTAACCGGCTCCTCTGCCTTCTCCTCTGTTCAGGTCCTTAGCAAAGCTTCTAGCGGACCTTTTATAGGCCTCCCAAATTTGAGTGTTGCGGTGCCATTCCATTGAATTATGTGGTACTTCCCGTAGGGGCAAACACAATGCGGCGGGCAAGTAGTGGTGCCAAAGTCTCAGGGTTCTCATGTGCCAGCTTTACTCAGAATAGAAATGAGATCCCATTGACCCTCTCTACCCTGGCCGTTCCCTTGGGGGTGATTAACGGACTTACAATGAAATGTGCTTGGCTTGAAACAACTTAAAAACCTCTTCAGTTAGCTTCCCTTGAACTGAGAGTCATTATCAGTCAAGATTTGATGCGGAATCCTAACCTTGTGATATATTGTAAGTAATGCCTCGTGCCACATGTTTCGAATCGACTGATGACAGGGCTACCGCCTCTCCCCACATAGAACAAGTGTCTACCAGTAGTAAGGATGTAACTGTTCTCTCCTCTTGGTCCGAGTGAGAGGTCCCACAATATCCACTGCAACTCTCTCAAAACGGGTTCCCACTATGGGCATTTCCCCCAAGAGTTGCTGGAGCAGTCCATGGCGTTGGAGCTACTCTCTGGCATTCGGGACAAGATTTCAATATCTCTTAATGTCTTCCGTATCCCTGGCCATGAAATAATGACAAGCACTATACGCTGTCCTTGTTCGCTAATCCCCATGGGACCACTGAAGGGGATAGTATGGACCTAACTCCATTACTTTCTCCTATATGAACCTAGAAGGATCAGCTGTGAGTGACCAGCTGAACCAGTGCCGGGGGCCTTCTGTATAGCAACTTATTCTTCAATATAGAATTCTCCTTTATTAGGAGGAGTATGGCTCTTTGGAGTTTCTTGTAACACGGCTTCAGTGACTTATCTTCAGCCTGTGACTTTCTCATCTCCTCTGGATGTGTATTTTATGGGTTCATCTTCTTCCTTTCAGGATTGAGATCGTGTCTGGACTGATGCCATGATCACCGGTACTCTTGGGATTCCCCAAGAAGACGTATCTACACCCCAATATCAAGGGGTAGATTGGTTCATCTATCACTGCTGCCATTGATTACTCCGTCCCAACATATCGCGTCTTAACATTTATCCTGGCGATGGGGAAGTGTCATGGTCGCTACGTCCTTGTTGCCCGCTTGGATCTCCACTGTTTCTGTGGTGTATTGATCTGCCTGCACCAGGGTGAAACTCACAACTGAAATCATAATCCAATCCCGTATCATACAAACACATTATGGTAGACTCATGCATGTTACATCTTCACACACTGGGGGGTGCGTAAGGTTCCTGCTGTTGCAATAGAGGTGACCTTTACTCCCTTCCTCCCAGTTTTCGGGGATGGCATGCGTGTTAGAAACTTGGGAGTTTTTTCCTTCTACCGGGATTGGTCACTTTTAGTGGTTGAGACGCTGGTCAGGGGGGCGACAAATTTTACAATGACCTCTTTCCCTTGGTTAAAGAGGTTTTCTTTCATCATTTTCTTCTATCATTGAATTGTGAGGGTCTATTCTATACTTCATTTCGAGGCCTATCGACAGTTCTGCTTATTTCTATTATCGAATTTGGTTATGGTTTTGAGGGGCCTTACTTTGATCTATTTGTTTCTTCTTGGTGCCAGCTACTCTGCCTGGGCTGCCTGAGACCTTTCAGCGACATTTTATTATCTCACCCAGCCTCTCTGCACCTTGTTCCATGAGAAACTTTCACATGTCTGGAGCCATGGACTCTCTCATCCTGTTCAATGATGTATCATCTCTTTGATAGATCTGGGTTTTCCCCAAAGTATCCATTTCCAATCCATATATGTTTCCACCCCGGGCGGAGAACTGGTGATAGGTCTCACCCGACAGTAGCCTGGCATTCCTAAATTTCTTTCTATTAAACTCTCCGTTCTTTTCATATCTTAACAGAAGAGCTTGCTTCAACATGTCATAGTTGTCCTTGGTCATCCTGCTCATTTTGGAAAACACTTCATAAAGCTGTTCCCCGAAGTCCCTGAACACTTTACCCCCCATCTTATCTCTTTCTAAACCCATAAGTAGTGGCTAAAAGTTCAAAACCTGCTTAAATATCCCTTCTAGCACCATTTTCAGCGAGCATGGCTTTGAAAATTCTAACTCCCTTAGTCGTATCTCATGATCACTCTGTAATCTTTTATCTCCTCCTTTTCTGCTTCCCCTTTGAGTCGTTTTTCTTCCTGCCCTCCCTTTCCCGGCCAGTCAATATTTTTTTCTTCTTTTTCTGCCGCTATTTTGTAACTTCTTAGTCTCAGCCTCCAATGCCCTAGCCTCCTTGTCAGCCGCAATCGGCAGCCCCTCGTAATTTCCTTTTTCCAGCCCTCTAACTTTCTTTTCCTGCGATCTTTCTCTAATCTTTTAATCTTCCCGGGCAATAAATTTATATCCCACCTCTGAAGTTACATATTGAACCAACTCTGGTCCATCCATGTGCCCATCTCTTTAGAGCAGGCCTGTAACAGCCGCAGAGCGAAACTTGGCCAGATCTGTCCATTCCAATAAGTACAAAATGTTTCTACGACAAAATCCACTAACTAACTTATAAATTTACTTAATTATAATCTGGGCTCTGGACACTTTCCTTATACTTCCCAAATCTTGGGGTTAAATACTTATATGGGATTCCCTGGGAAAATAGACCTGTTGTTAAAGCTAAACCCAAGACCCCAATGTATATGTAGTTAGTACTAAGAGAAATTCAGATGCCCGACGGACAACCTACCAAATTTATGTAGCCAAGTTGATGGATTTGCTGGGGTGAGGTTATGATGGTATCCTAAAAAATGAATGATAAGGTGTCTGCTATAACCGTGTGAGGTCAAGCACATGTAGGTCTCTGACTCTTATATTGATGATGATGATGAAGTATACAAGCAGAGAACCTAACGCTACCTCCCTAGTCTCACACGAGTCAATCTTCTGGCTCTAGTGTATGGTGTAATGTGTACCTAGTGTCTAGGGGAGAAACTGAATGATGGTACACAAACCAATCAAACACTTTAAGCTTTCTATTAAAGAACGTTAATAACTAGCAGGTTTAAGTTTTTCTATTTTGAACAATATTTTACAATTTTATTTTGCCTGTCCATTCATAGCTTGTGGACAGTGTTTTTGAAAAATAAGGACAAGATAGTTCTTACAGAAAAGAACAATTAAAAAATGTTGGGACAATCTGTCCTGCCCAATAACTAAAAGGTATTATGTGCTATTATAAAATGTCCTATCCCTGTATGACAATATTAAATTAAGTTCACTTTAGTTATCTAATTTATAAATGTCCCTTCCTGGATGAAATATTTTTACAGAGTTCACTTTAGTTATCTACCGGTGAGAGTCACTGTATAATGAAGGCGATGTTGTAGTTCATCCTACCCCCCATGATAAAAATTCCTGTGTAATATTTTGAACCACAAGAAAATGTCAGAGATGCCCCAATTTTTTACTCTTCTCACCTGGAGAGTCATCCTTGTTTTTTGTAGAATAATTCAATGGGTAGTTTTGCAGAAAATTTCAAGTCAACACTCGCCAAAGCTCCCTACTGGATATTCATTCAACAGCCTATAAGTCTGGTTGGGAGACTGGTTTGGGCGGTTTATAAGCACTCAGGCAGGTTTCCTGGCCCCAACGGCGAACAGGAACATAAACCCCTCTGCAACAAAAGGACAAACCCTGGCCTTTTATCTCTGATTCCAGTTCTTCTAACACGTTAATTCCCTACGTGGGTATGGGGGTCAGCCCTCGCGTTGCCTTACTAAAAAAGCAGCACTCGCCCCGAATTGTACAGGACCTCCCACCTGATTGTGAACCACACCTCAATTTCTTATAGTCGATACGCCACTGTACGTTCACATAACTTTTCCTCCCATACTAATAATGTGGAGTAAACCACGAGTTTCCTGTAAATATGATCTTCTCTTCTTGTTCTTACACTTATTTTTTGCTTCAGCGCATGTTAAACAGTGTCATTGAACACAGAGGCTTGCAAACTATTTTTTAATACAAGAATTATGTCAACATAATTATAACTAACATACCTCAGTCAGATTCCGTTTAAATGGTGTGGGACTTCACCAAGGTCCGCGTCCGACAGGTCCCTGTCACTTTTTCCCAATAGCAGTATCTATCTTTTGTAGTTGGAACCAAACATATTAAATTTTCACATAAAATAACCTTACCACAATCAAGAAATATATAAACAAAATGACGCTGATTTGGGGGGAAGAAATGGCTTCAGCTTCCCCTCCGAACTGCACAGAGACTGTGAATTTATTCTTTATTTAAGTTTAAAATTAACACAGCTGTTTTTTTTTCAGCGTATCTGTATACAAATTTTAGTTCAACTTGCCTATGAATAAGTCCAAAGCCCTTTTGCTAATATTTACTAGCTACTCAGCCAATCGTAACGTTTCTACTACTTGAATGCATAAGTCCAGTTTGAATGAAAAAACCAAAATCATTGTGAATATCTGGTGGTCGATGGCTAGTCTGCTCTAGTCCATGACCAATACTAAAGATATTCACGTTAGGATTACAGTTCTTCTACCGCTCCCCCTGTTCCCATTCATACTCCTGTTTACCCCAAGCGAATTTGAATGTAGCCTCCCTGCCTCTCTTTTTTTCCAGCTCGCGTCCCCCTAACGATACAAAAGAAACATTGACAGAAGGGAACGCCAGTGTGTCGGGTCGTGTGTTTCTTAGATATTTAAGTATTTCATGCATATACTTTTCTCTAATACTGGGAATATATCATAGTATTTTAAGGTACATTCTTATTCAGCTAACTCTACCTCCATAACTACCATATAAATTCGTATGGGGAACCTTCAGAATGGTTTTAAAATTTACCAATTTATGTCATCGTCCATCGTCCCAAATAAAATTGTACACATAAGACCGCCCATCTTTCCTCTCCTTTCATCTATTTTGCGAGCATGTATTTTTTCAAATAACTACTTGTTTTAGTGTTATCATCAGAAATGCGATCCCCCCCACTGAGGAGGAAATAAAACTGTCTGCGTGGGGTTATGCCTTGGCTGGCTTTTTTCCGCAGTGTGAAATATATGCCGTTGCAGAACTGTTGTTCAGCGAAGCGGGGGTGGAGGGATGGGGGCGGGTTTAAGAATTTGCGTACTATTTTAGTAATTGTATCGTGGTAATAATACCGAAAATGGTAAGGATTCCCCACTGAGTTTGGGCTAACAAAGTTGACAGAAAGTGTTTACTTTCAGAATAGGCTTATATTGCGTGCATGCATCCGCCAAGAGTTAATTGTAAAGGGCTAGACTACAAAGTGTATGCAGCAGATTGGGCACAAGTTAAATATGAGATAGTGTTTGTCGAAAACGAAACTAAATTCGTGATCAGACTTTTTCCGTGAAATCGTTATCTATATGGCTTAGCACTGTGCAAATAAGCAGCGCTGCTGGTAATTATCTAGAAGATGCCAAATTATACCGTCCAGACCTTTCATGCCGGGGCTAATGTATTGATTATTGTTCATTTTAATCCTAGAATCCGTACTGAATTGAGCGATTATTCTCGTCATATTTAGCTACAACAATCACATAACTTTAGTTTATGTTCACCAAACTGTGAAGACAAGGGGAACCACAGAACTTAATTGTTACCGTACAACACAACTGTGAACAGGATCACAATCTTGAACTTAGGATTACCGTACAATCAAACTGGTGGATAGGAACCACTGTAACCGTCTGAAAAATTAAACAATGTTGGATTACCAACCCCCCCCCCCCGGCCAGACCAAAAATGTATGACGTAGACTGTTTTAATGCGTGAGATTAAATTGAAGGGTATGGGCAGAGTAAACGTGTTCGAATTATCACCTGGACTATTAACCATGTTGCGGTGCTGGACATGTAAGTCACACCAGAAATGTAACGGCCAGGCAATGTAGCGGTCCAACCTAGAGGAGGCACTGCCAGGCTGGTACTATGATCACTCACACGGTAACCGCGTAAAACATTACTTTGTAGAACAAGGCAGTTGATATCTGGTATTATGATAAGTGCTGAGTGTGGGGTGTAGACGAGAACACGAATGCAGATAAGGCTCATAGTAAAACGTCAATAAATGCACCCATACACTCACATGCAGTACGTCAATGATAATTCAGAAAGACTGCTGGCATCGTTTCAAACATTTAGTTACGAAACTGACAGTACATCAACAGGACAGTCAAATCGACAGAAACAAGGGACTTCACATAGATACTAAAGGAACTGGTTACATCACTGGTAAACAAAATGGACTTGTATCAGTACATCAACTCGGACGTCACCATACCCAGAACATCATCTTGTCCCTAATAGTTACACAATATGTACTGTAGCTTCCGTACCACAGATTGACATCAGCCAGCGTCAGGGTACATAATTAGCTCTGTCGGTCCAACAAACGAGCTCCTAAATTTGGGCTAGCAATAATACAAGGAAGGCTGTTCACCATTCAACTGGCATAGCTCGTACCCAGGTATATTACGTCACTCTTGGCTGAAAAGGGATATTGGCCGTAAATACAGGGCCTCAATATGTAGACAGCTGTGTATCCTTTGTTAGCAGGCATGGATCAAACCATGCTAAACATATATAATACCGCCAACCGTGCGGCGGTCCACAATAACATTGTCATCATTAATCATTAGGCTTCTGTTCAAGTGAAAACACATAGTCACCTCAGTACGCATTGGGCTAAATCTAGAAGCAAAGAAGGATCAGTAATGGACGTCTACCTCTCCAAGATCTGTTGAGCTTCACTCGCAGATAGGTTAACTTCAAATGTTCTGCGAGCTAAAGGCATAATAATAAGAATGTCATTTTACCTTCATACCAGAATCTTCACGATACACACTTAACAAAAAATCACTGGGGAAACATTGACATTTCAGTCATAAATCGAAACATTTCCCAGCATCCCCACGATTTATCTAGAGAAAATCACAACGGACCTCATGTCCGACAGCCCAGAAACACAAAAAAACTCCTCACGAAGAAGTTTCCTCATTCGCGCCCAAATCTGCGCATGCCTAGACGGCAATAAAAGACAGAGCATCGTTTCAGAACAGATCAACGACAAAGATTGAAAGAAAGAAGAAGATAACCCTTTTAAATAACCGGTCATAGAAGTTAATACCCATTTATCCAACTTTCTGGACCTCAACAAAGTTTGTACAACAAAAAGTATGAGAATAGATTTACCTAATATGACTCCGTCCAAAAAACGACAGCAACAGACTACCGCACCCCCCGTATAAAAAACGTGACCCCATTTTTTTTAAAATACATCGCAATGAGCTTGAATAACCACAAGCTCATGACACATGAATAATGCGCCAATGAAAGAATCAACCGGAGGAATCAATTCATACATTTCTCACCAATAATAGAAAATATCTTCGGCTTGGAAGGTACCTTCCAAAGAAACCTCAGGTCTGCTGGCGATACTAACGCAAAAATTACATAACTATCAAACTATTATGCAATAATGTAATCATATCACAATGGCAATTGACCAATGACAATCTATCTCCAAGAAGTCATATCAATAGTAACAAATGGTACAAGGTTGTTATTCATAATATATGTTAATGGATAGGACATGACCACGAATGATTAGTTTAAATTCCTTACACATTATCTAACATTACGAAGTATATTATATATACAAATAAGTGCTGACGTCATCTTATCGAACACAAAATTAAGGTATGGCGTCAGCATGGTTCTCACAATGCGGACTGCGTACTTGGTACTCATTAGTTTTGCACTGAGAACAATAAAAAGGACAATTAAATTAAGTATGGGGCATGCCTATAATGCACTATAGTCACTACAAAAACTATTTTAAAATATGTGTATATGTAAATCCATTTTAACATTTTTCTTTTTCTTGGGTATTTTTACCTTTATTTTTATGTCCAAGTCAGCCCTCCACATTAACGATTCAAAGATAGTTATAGAGAAAGAAAACAACCTCAATTTACTAATCTAAGGTGAAACATAATGTAGTAATGTTATATCATGAACAGACATGAGACCTGGAAATGTACATCATTAGAACCACTGGTCTAGGACACAAGACTCTGAAGTGGAATCCTCATGGTGGGTTCATCTAGACAAATATTGTCCCACGCATCACAATTATCCGAAAACTAGCATCGGATAGCCCGCACCGTGAAATGAAAAGGTTGAAGAGCAATAGTGTCACGTAGGGTTTTTATTCATTTAATTTCCTACATCTTTTTCCTATTCTTTCACCCGATTTCTCTCTTTTATTATCTCTGTATTTCATTTTTCCTGTATATTTTTCATCCATTCGTTTTGCGAATATTATTTTCATATAATTCGCAAACTTTACCTGTTTTCCTTTCTCTAAAACTGAGAATCGCACCTGGGTGGTATTGCGTACATGTCAGTCGCGCTGGTCGGATGATAGGCGTGAATTTAGAGCATTCACTAGACATTCGTCAGAGGGTCTCTGGCCTGGGGCGTGAAAATTCACCCGAGGGACACGGAAAGTAGACAGAGAGTCTGCATTTCAGTAAACGCATGAGGTTTTTCGTCAGGAAAAACCCGGCTTAGCGTGAAAATCCACTCCGCACTGCAGACGGTGGTCTGAGATTTGCAACTCATGCAAGCCCTCGGGCCACTGATGGCTGTTACGATCACGCGATAAGCGGACGAAGGTGTGATATAAAACGGACAGGGGAGACTATTTCGCTTGGCGAAATCAGATTAGGATCCTGTGTCCGATTTTTTAAAGATATTGGCCAAGTTTGAAACTTTAATTTCATTCTAGCTCATAGACTCCACAGTAGATAGGACGATCGTAAACAGAATAGCTGATAGCGAAGATCTCAGTTTGTTTCGGCAATTTGTCGAACTTCTAGACTTCCAGAAATATTTTCAGCATTTTTATTCTTAAGTTGTGCGACTACCTGTAATTCTGTAGTTGAGGTAATTAATATGATAGATATATAGATTTTGTGAGTGTTAAAGTGTTAAATCGCTTAATTCATTTTAATCTATTTCTTTAGCGCAGAAGAGAAATAAAGTGGTAGGCTATTATATTTTCTAGGGAAGCATTCAGTGGAAAGCAGAATAAAATTAAAATTTCTAGCTTATAACGGCAATTGTAGCTATTTATAAATTTAATTTAACCGCTAATACTCAGTCGAGTGTATTTTTCTAAACTAACGTATAAACTCTAGAATCGAGCCTCATGAATGGTGACGGAATACGCACGTGTTCCTAATTCATGAGGATTGCTGATTTTTAAATATAACTTACGTCACGGGAAGTTTAAATGATAAGCAAAGCTCTCTGCTTGCAAGTTTAAATGTAAGTTATAACCAGTACATATTCTGTTTATTATATTATATGTGTTATTTTTCCTCCACACAGTGAAAGTTTTGGGGTGACCCTAACTTTACCAGCACCTAGTAGTAGTTTCCATACTTGTGAAGAAATAGACAGTCCTTATTTTGAACCACGTGGGTTTTCTTAAGTACCACTGGACTAACAGTGCATATGCAACCCGAGTTAGCCAGAAATACTGTATCCCAATAACGGGTTTTTCAAAGACTGTAATGATAAATACTGGACCTTGGAGCCAGATCTTAATTTCTTCTAGAAAAAAACTCTACGTAATCTTTCTGCCTGGTGGCGCGAAATACTTCAAGTATTAACTAACATTTCCCGAGAATATATATATATTTTTTTGTTTACAAATCTGTGGTGTGACAAAAGTGAATCCTATACTGAGGGAAGGCACCGACCTGACATTCATCATTTCTAGAAACCTACGCTATTGACACTGTGCTCTGCTAACTCCCGCGCCTGGAATAATTGTTAGGTGACTTAATCAGACATTTGAACAAATTTGCACACCCAAGTAGTCGTTCCCGGAGACTCCAAGTTAAATACGTCTTTTGGAACTGGGGACTTCTTGGCAGAAGACTGCATTTTTTTTTGAGTCTGTGTGAAGATCTAAAATCAGTGTGTTCCAAGAGGCAGCGAGCAAAGTCGTGAGTACATGTATGAGAGGCCATGGCGGAATGAATGAGTGTACGCTGGTTTGAGTGATATTTTCACTATTATATCTTTGCCACCCTGTTGCTGTCCTAATTTTTTTTCAATCTGCATAATTTGTTGCTAAGGCTAGAGTTCTTGTGTTTTTGTCTTACGTTAAATCAGATTTTTTTTTTTTTTCAAACTCTGTGCATATAAAGTTACGAGATAAAACAAATAAAACAAAGAAAACTCATAGAATCACACCCTATGTATCTGTGACTCTGGCGCCCATCATCCATCTGTTTTCCTCTTATCCGGGGGCTGGGCTAAACCTAGAGTTTATACAGCTATAAGGGGGCTATCATCCTTTGCAACATTGTCCTTGAATTTTTAGTGACTTTGTAGTATATGTTATTCTCCTTGATGTA
>JAMPIV010022623.1:0-457403 GCA_024509875.1 Oreohelix idahoensis
ACTCTTAATTTACTAAACGACCACAAATTGCAGACGAGATGGAACAAATATAAACAAATTAAGCAAATCCGAAACCTGGTTCTATTTGCGAGAAGCATGGCGATATATACAGTAAACTGGGATTCAACTAACAGGTTGTGTAAGACTCTCAGTCCATGCTTCAGAAGGCCAAAAATGGATGGCTCCGGCATGAATAGAAAACATCCATAGAAACCTCTGATCTTCAGGAACTGGTGTGATGGATCTACCGTCTGGTCATGCAAGGCTGCGGCGGCATTGAGAGAGTTGACAGACAAGCTTAAAGGGCAACTATAGTGGGGAAACTGCATATGGATAAGGGAGAAACACTTAAGACAATTAATGATCGCCTGTTAGAAAGCGACACTGCAATAAATGAATCAACAAGGCTAAGATTGCTGGAATTCGGAATCAAATGTAAACCAGCAGCGACGGACGTATGAGAGGATGCACTCGTCAAGTATACAACCAGCGCGCTACAGGAACAGTTAGCATTCATACTCTTCGACCTTTATGCCGAGGGAGACTTGAGCACCTATGGGTTTGCCCAGAGTGCAATAATGTCGATTTTGATTAACAATAACAATCAACCAAAAAGCTGAAGGTAAGGGGCGAGGGGGGACTGGGTGACGATGACAGAGTAAATAAGTACGGTAACGAAAGTAAGTAAATGGGTTGACGTGAAGAACAGTGGCTCGTCTGTTTGATAATGATAGGCCTTTTAAAAATAATTCACAGACACATTAAAAAGGGGTTAGGGTTAGATTTAGGAATCTAAACTTGACCCTAAACCTTAACTCTAACGATGTCGGCGACTTATTTGGATGACTTCGAAGAATACGACCCACTATTCTTCACGTCAACCCTGTGATTCAACCGAAAGGCTGGAAGTAGGGAGGGTGTATGAATGACAGATAAGTAACGAAAGTCGATAAATGCATAAACAATCGTAAGAAAGAAGATAATGAACTAACATAAAATAACAGAATATGCACCTCGGCGATTCGAGCCACGGGCCATTCGTCTGGCTGCGAAAATGAACCGTAACAAGACACACGTAAAGCTATGACAGAAGACACGATACAGCGTAAAGAGGAAGTAAATTGTTGTAGAGAAATGATGGTGAGTCATTACAGCCAACCTTTGATACAAAGACTGCAGTTCATGAGATCAGATCTGAATTCAATCAATTCGAACTTTAAAATAAATAAAATATAAACTGACGTATCACATCAACATTACGCAACAAACACATCAGCGACAACAACGGAACATTACAGATGTGTTGTTTTGCCTTACCTGTTTCGGTATGTGTGACTGCCCAAAGCAACACAGGCAAAAATACATCTAACGCACACACTCAAGTGGGTTCTACACAATAGGCCTACTTATAATTAGTAACAAACTTTGACCTACATTTATGTGTGCCTGAATATCCTAATATTAACAACATTTATTCGTTACCGCCCATTAAAACAATAGGAACTGACTTTATGAATCGTCTTTCTCACCAGTCAAGTTATTACCATGATGCGATTGCGAGCCGTGTATAATGTCATGTATATATATCAGTAATCGATTAAAAAAAAAAAAATACCCAACTACATGTAACACGTTGCAACAGGAGTGATAACTGAATGCTACGAGTACACATAAGGCAACACACGATAAGCTTTTGCGACCTGTTTTCTGAACTAGGCCGTTCAGAACAGCGTTGCCACTTTAAGTTTTGAAAATAAAACTGTATATCGGCAACGGGCTATTTTAGGCGATTTTTTGGGCTACTTTGGACGATTTTTGCCGATTTAGGGCAAAATAAAGTGGCCTTCTTCGACTAATGAAGGAAAATTACTCCTAGACGAGACCAAAAAAAACCTAGACCTAGGTGAATCCAATTGGGAGTGGCAACGCTGGTCCTGGATAAAAGCTTTAAATTTGGCGCCAAATGCCTGGAAGATACATCGTTGTCTGGGTATTGAAATAAATTAAGAGGGAAACCTGAGTGAGGCCCGTGAAAAGTAAATAAAAAATACACATTAATGGGTATTTGGCAAGCACTCGTAAAAACATAACGAAATAGAAAACTAGATTACAGAAGAACAACAGAAGAGATAGGCTTGCCGGGGACTCGAACCCAGAGCCACCCGGACGGCACCACCGCCTCGCTATGGAAGTGAATTGTGACTAACCACACTGCCTACTAAGCATCACAAAACTAGCGTTTCGTGGACTCTGTTCTAGTCGTTACATTTACTGGACCAGCTAAGGTGTAAGGGTCGTTGGCGGCCTATACTGCTTGAAGAAATACAACAGAAGTGATTGCGTCATTAATAGGCTGAACTGCCCATGGAGGACTTCTGGTGTCGTGTATTGTGGTTCGCACTGTTTACCTGCCATTGAAACATCATTTTATGATGATGCGTAGATGGCAGAGCGGATAGTGTGATTCGCTTGCATGGCTAGGCGGGGTTGTCGCACGGAAGGTCCAGTGTTCAAATCCTGGGTAAGCCACTCATGTCTGTTGTTTTTTCTGTTGTCTGGTGTTCTACTTCTTTATTTCCTGCGAGTGCCTGATAACATACCTTTATATTTGTTTCATATTAATTTCATATTAATTTACTGTTTACAGGCCTCAGGTTTCCCTCCCTTATTTGTAATAAATGTTTGTACAATACCAAACTACCCACTATCCTGTTCTCACTGTTCTAGTCTACTATCATTTACTGGACACAGTATTAAGGTCCTAAGGGTCTTGTTGGATTCGGCCTATACTGCTTGATAGAAATACAACAGAAGTGATTGCGTCATTAATAGGCTGAACTGCCCATGGAGGACTTCTGGTGTCGTGTATTGTGGTTCGCACTGTTGACCTGCCATTGAAACATCATTTTATGATGATGCGTAGATGGCAGAGCGGATAGTGTGATTTGCTTGCATGGCTAGGCGGGGTTGTCGCACGGAAGGTCCAGTGTTCAAATCCTGGGTAAGCCACTCATGTCTGTTGTTTTTCTGTTGTCTGGTGTTCTACTTCTTTATTTCCTGCGAGTGCCTGATAACACCTTTATATTTGTTTCATATTAATTTCATATTAATTTATTAGCACGACCACTCCACGTAACTGTGGAATAGTGGACCAAGGAACTTTATTTCTTACAAGTGCTTGGAACAAACTCATTTATGCGTAATATTTATTAATTAAAAATAAAATAGGTGTATTTAATGTTCTAGCTTAAAAGCAAAGTACTTAATCAGTTTCGTGTTTTTAAGTTATATTGAGAATGTCAAAATTCCCGAGTGTTCACGCTGTGTTGACTTCTCACATTAGCCAGCATTCCACTTCGTATTTCGTTACTTTCCAGCTGTGTAGTCGTGCGAAAGTGTGTTGATACCGTGTTATTATTGTCAGTTGTCATTATTCGACCTACATGCAGTGCTGTATTTAAGGATGTTTGGGTGAGCTTACGAATGGGAGGCGCCAATGTCTTCTTCTTGTTCTTTGGTCGCTGACTGGCAAAGCAATCAGTGATTCTCACGCCTAGTGGCGTTGTGGCCGTATGACCTACTACCATAGCATTTATTTGTGCTAGAAACTAATTATTAAAAAAAATAATAGAAATTACTATTTACTACTATAGGAAATAAACAGTGCAAGTACGACATCTCGTGGCAAATCATAAACACGAGATACATTGAGTATAGGATGACCTAAGATGAAATTAAACTATGTCAATCTTGGCATAAGCCACGCTAACGATCGGCGGGAGTTACCATAGAGATAGTGACGTAGATAGGAATAGCCTTACTCCCAGTAAGATCGCCTGATAGAATGATCATTAAATAAATTAACAAAATAAAAGGTTAGCCAATGAAACAGTGGCCACAATCGCGCACCACTGAAGAACGCTTAGGAATAATTTTTAGAAATCAGTTGTACGAATTGGGCCATTGCATATGGACGTGATTTTAACTGTGCGGGGATAGTATTCGGCGCTTCCCCCGGTCTGTCACACAAGTCCGGCTCCATCGTTGTGATTTACAACCAGAACGCAGTCGCGTATTCCATTATACTTCTTCAAGATATGTGCAGTTAAAAAGAAGAAATCTATATTTCATAAAAATCTGTTGGAACGGATTTTATTTGTATATTTCACAAGTAAGTACGTTTCGAACGATCATTGTTTTTATTCCAGCATGAAGTCAGTTGATATCCATGCCTAGTCTAGAGAAACAAAATGAAGCAACTAATTGAAGAAATAATCAAGGTAGAGGCTCCTCAAACTATAACACCGACTAACAAATTACTTGCTCCAACGAAAATATTGAAGAATGAATATGATGACGAAGCATTTACTCCAGGTTGGATATTAATCAGTGGAGGAAAGCTTATTATATATGAAAATGACTCCCACATTGAATCTTTGTAAATATTTGAACCATTGTTGCACAGTTTTGTTTGATATTGGAAAATTCAACTGTTACCAAAATAAACTTCTGATAAACTGTCAAGGTGCTTGCTGAAATCATTGACTGTTGGATAAGTTACATATCGTAGATGTAATAGATATGCGTATTACTACCACTATCACTCACAAATGCACCATCTCAAGAGGATACGAACTTACCTCGGACATGATTTAAATCTTACCAAGAAATGCGTCTTGTAGGGCAGCAACAAACTGTCTCCACTTTGATTGGTCGACAGCCATCCTTCGTATGGTGCCACAGCTCTGGCTCATGCTTAGCATCTCCACCTTCACTGTTCTCCGTCAGGTGGCTTTTGGCCGTTCTTGCTTTCGCTTTCCTTCTAGAGTCCATAGTTTGTTCTTGTGATGATGTCAGGGTCTCTTCTGAAGATGTGTCCAACCCAGTTCCAGCGTCTATCCGCTATGATGGTGCACGTATCCTCTTGGTGGCTCCGAGTTAGCAGTTCTTGGTTGATGATGGTGTTCGGCATGAGCTGGTGACCGCTTTATGCGGGTTTCTCATAGAGAACCAAAAGCAGAGGTAGTCCCGAGTTCCAGATGGAGCAGAGAGTGGATGATTATAGAACTGATGTACTGTACATACTAATTATAGGAACCTTTTCAACCAGTGCAAATGTAAATGTAAACATGTTCAGTATAAATGAAATGAATGTTTTCCGCTCACTGGGATTAATATTAATGCTCAGAGAGGGTAAAGGTCTGAGGCAGATGGGATGGTGGAATGAAAAAAGGGGGTGGGGGGGGGTGGGGGAGTGACCTGATTTTGTGTCAGGAAACCCACTATCCAGGAGGGCAGTGGCGGATCTACTATGAAACTAATGAAGCTTAAGCTTCAGGGCCCCTAATCACGGAGGGGCCCCAAAAGCGACTTTAGTCCACATTGCTTAAAAATTGTGGGTCTACTGTACGAGAAGGTTTTTTTTTAAAGTAATAATATTAATAATATAGTGTAATTCAATACAAAATAATATTTAAATTAAAAGGTTATTAGAGTATCATGTAGGCTAGCCGTAAAAGACAAAACGCTTTCTCAGAAAGTAGACCTAAAATTGTTTCCTTTCAAAGCATGCGACAATGGTCGCACGACTCAAATTGATTAATTTTTTGTTGTATATATTTCAACAATCCCAAAGATTGAGAGTCAGTAGCACATATGTTGTAAAGGTGGAGTGTCGCGGTAAGTTCGCTGTTCTGCTGTGGCTAATTTATTATTATTATTTTTTTTTTGGTTCAGTTTTTGCCTTCTTCTGGCTAGGCGCGTTTCTTTCAACCTATGTGGTTATATCAGAGCGCATTTACCATTTTAAAAAAGTCAACTCTGTTGACTGCTAACCCGATCAGCTTTGATAGATATTAAGTCCTGAAGAGGACCAACATTATCTAACCGCTAGCACAAAGCCCTAAAAAGGACTCGCCAGCTACTCCAACGCCCTTGCTAGTCCGTTTAAGTTATTGTGGCTTATGTAATTTTTTCCCTTATTTAACAGAGGTCAAGACCCTAGAGGAATAACAATGAGTTCACGAAAGTACTTAAGTGGATACCAAAAACGCAAACTCAAGGAAAAGCAATCTGATGAAATCTCTAAATGTCAAAAACTAACAAACTATTTGGTAATGTCAAGTTTATCAACACCTACAGTTGAAACAAGCCAAGCAAACATCATTGAAGCCACTGATAGTGCACAAACTGTGGGAGCTCTTTCTAGCATTATTCAACCCACTGTTTACGCTTTTGATACAGATGACGATCACAGTGGTCAACATGAAAGTACCGCGGAACAAGCAGAGACTGAGCAGAAACAGGAAGACAATTCAGTGATTTCAGAGAATAGAGTGACCTCGAAAACTGGCCCATAACACTTGATAATGATTTCATACAGAATTGTTTAATGCAAGACATAGGTTTTTAAAAAAAAAAAAAAAACATCAGATGATGTATATACCGAATCAAGCAAGGTTTACAAGGAGCAAAACAAATGTTTTGAAAAAAGATTGAAAAATGGCCAGACTGTGATGAGATCCTGGTTAGTTTACTCAAAGAGCAAAGGCTGTATATACTGTTTTGTTTGCAAACTCTTTTCTAAATGCCAAACATCACTTACAACAGGTTGGTTTTCTGACTGGAAGAATATACTCAGAACTCCGGAGAATCATGAAGACAGCATGGAACATAAGAGGGCGATGTTGTGTTGGATAACAAGAAAGTCAAATAAAAATACTGTGGATCAGCAACTTGAAGAACAGATGACAAAAACCAAACAGTACTATTTTGAAGTGCTGAAAAGAGTTGTAGCTGTTATAAAGTTTTTAAGTGAAAGAGGTTTGGCATTTAGAGGTCATGAAGAGAAGTGGGGCTCACCAAATAATGGACACTTCATGGGGGCCATTGAACTTATTGCAGAATTCGACCCATTTTTACATGAACATCTCGAGAAACGTAAAAATGAAAAAGTAAATGCTACTTACCTATCCAAAACCGTGTATGAAGAATTGATAGAAATTATGGGAAAACATGTGCAAGATGAAATTGTGAATCAAATCAACAACCTAGACACCAAATACAACTCTATTATTGCCTGACCTGACACATGTTGACCAGCTGGTAATTGTGGTTCGATACTGCTATAATGGAAAACCCTGTGATAGATTTTTAACACTTTTACCGTTAGAAAACCATTCATCCACGACCTTGTTCAACACAATACAACAAGTACTAGGTGAACATAAGCTTTCACTTGAAAATATCCGTGCTCAGTCCTACGATAATGCATCTAACATGAAGTGCTCGGAGAAAGGGCTGCAAGCACCCTTTAAAAATATTAACAGGTACGCAGACTATGTACCATGTGCAGCCCATTCACTTAACCTTGTTGGAGAAAAGGCAGTGTATACTGTACCTGAAGTTGTTGACTATTTTGGCATTTTGCAGGAGCTGTATGTTTTTTTTTCTGGATCTCCACGAAGATGGGGGATTTTAAACACACAGAGCAATCTACATTTTTCTCTAAAGAGCTTAAGTGTAACTAGATGGTCTGCTCACTATGAAATTTTTAAAACTCTCAAACATATTTTTGAAGACTCAGAAGAGAAGCCTGAATGTAAACGAGATGCAAAGAATTTATACAACAAGTTGGTACAGCTGGAATACGCTATTTTAACAGTCGTTTGGGAAGAAGTGCTGGAGCGTTTCAACAAAACAAGTAAGAAACTCCAAACCCCTGGTTTTTAACTATTTGAAGGTTATCTTCTGCTTTCATCTTTACTTTCGTTTGTTAAAGAACTCAGAGAAATTCAACCGATAGGATTGCAACTATGAATCAGAAGCAAAAGGTTTGTGTGAAGATATCACTTTAAGTTATTCTGATGCTTCGAAACACATTGTTACAAGGCAATTTTCAGATGGAACAAGTGGTATTGCTTCTTTGAGAGGAGCTGACAAATTTAGGATAGAAGTTCTTTAACACAGTCTTTTCTTGCTCGTCTCCGCTGTTCCGCTGCTGTACTTGACAATGCCCTTCGCGAGCTGTGAAGCAGAAAGGAATTTTTTTCAAAGCTATCCTTCATAAAAAAAAAAAAAAAAAAAAATATCAGTCTACCATGACTGAAGAGCGCTTAAATTATGTATGCATATTGTCTCTAGAAAATGACATTGCAAGGAAGCTCTCATATGACAAAACTGTACTTGAATATGTTGCTAGAAAAAACAGAAATAAGAGTACTTTGTAAAATATGCTTCATGTAGTATGTTCTGGTCAGTTTAACTTTTCCTTCTGAGCACAAATCTCTTATGGATACACCTTGTCAGCCTTGTTTCTTAACAAATGTATTAAAATATTTTATATTTTTCTCATTACCAATTTTCTTAATCTTATAATTTTCTTGGTATGTATTAACAAACTAATTCTGAATGACGGATTCAATGATTAAAATAGTTAAGATTTTAAAAATCACATATACCAAGGTGGATAGTGGTTTAGTGATCAGAACATATGCCTTCCAAGCAAATGTTCTGCATTCAACTCCCAACAGAGTTTTTTCTTTTTTGAAAATTCATTCATTTGTCTTCAGTTTTTATATGTGTGTTGTTGTGGATCCACTTAAAGCTTGAACTTCAGGTCCTCCAAGTCCATTTATCTCTATAATACATTTCTTTCCCATCCTCACTGTCAGGATTAGTAATATTATGGATTTATCACCATCAGCATATGGATCATAATACTAGCAATTTTTATTTTATTTTAAATAAAAGGGGCCCTTCCAAGAGTTCAAGCTTCAGGGCCCCCAAAATGTAGATCCGCCACTGCAGGAGGGTATTTGTTTTTCTCTTATTTCATGATAATAGTCGGTAGTACCAACTGGTGGTGCCGTCTGTGGAACAAGTGAGTGGTATAAGTGGTCTGCAGTCAAAGCTAGACACTTACAGCGACTTGGTCATATCAGACGCTGGACCATCTTCGCAATTACTCCAAGATACAACGAGGAACGTGTTGCGGCCACCAGACATGACCAGTGACGAGAGTGAACCAGTCCATAACCTGCAAAGAACAAGCATCGGCTGGAGCAGAAACCAACCGACCTTTTACTGGCAGCTAAGTACCCATTCAAAGCTGTCAAGTGAACTCTCTATTTTTCAAATCAGAAAGACCCTTTCAAATCAGATCATCATCTATGAGGAAATTTTAAAGACTCTATCTAAACTCACCCCATCTTTATTTATTTTACAATTGTTAACGATAATTGACTATTAAATTTTGTTATCTGTAAATATACAAATTTATATTTGATTTAGTCATTTTGAGTGAACTGCACCCGTATGTCATTTTCAGTAGTTTAAAATACTTATAGCAGAGCTATTTAAGAAATATTTTACTGAGTTAAATCAGTTGGGGGCTCATCAGAACGAGCGAAATCCTAACTCTTAGAAGGTCAGGAAAGATACAAAGTTTACGCGGCCTGGATCCTATCAGCCGGAGTACTCGATTTCTTTAAATGTCTATGTGACGGTGCCTAATATTGTTACTTTCCTTGAGTTAATCAAAGGGATATAACCGCTACACTCTCTTTACTTGGAATACTTCTGTGGATGACTGGTTATACACCAGAGTTGTTACTTCCAGAAGTGAGGACAAACCCAGGTAGTAGGGATGTACTCGTAAATGCTTATAGTTGGTAGTACCATGATTGAAGGTTCAATTATCAACAGCAATTCCAAATTCCAACAAAGTCAAGGAAAATTCTAATTGCAGAATATTGGAAGAGTCCAAGTATTTATATCAAATGTTCTTTATTTAGTTATTTGATCTCCAGCACATTTTCAATTATTGGACTGCGTACAAATAATTCCTGGAGTGTTTTCTGGTGGGGGCAATACTGCCAGCTTTAGCCTCGATGGCAAAAGGCTTATTACTTACAGAAGTCGTGATAAGGCATGTCTAAAATCTGTGGAAGCCTATCGAAACAAAAGATCGATTCGAAACTATTGAAAAACTAACTCGACTTACTTTTGTGGATAAAAAAACAATAAAATACGTGGCAGGGGTCAGCGCTGGGTCGCTGGTGACCCTGGTAGGTAGTAGGTGTCTGGACGGTTATGTACTTGTCACACACATAGGAGTCAAAGGCTTTTGTTCTCACAATAGGGGATGCGCCAGGTTGCTCGACACCTCAGGTGAGTACGCCTTATGTAGGTTTGACTCTAATCACTGAGATAACTGTCTCAGGGTCTAACTGGTTACTATGATGCTTCAGTCTATATACTAGTCCGGTGCTATGGCTTGCCGGATGAAATTATTTCTAATTGGAGGTTAGACCGGAAATTATCTTATGATTGGTCTTGGGGCCTAGCTGACTGTTAAAATAATCTTTAACTTGACTAACTACGAAACCTCTAGTCTAAAATTATTGTTACTAAGTAAGTATGACCAACCATTGTTCTAGGTTCTCTCTATTCTAAATTTCTTCCGGCTCAACTTGTATGGAAGCCACACAAGGTTTGATGACATCATGGGTTCATGTGTGCCATGACTGATGATGTCATTGGTTTTTGACTAGTGTTTATTTGTACTAACTAGTCATTCTCAAGTACTTTACTATAATTCTAATAGTTGAAGCGAAGTAGTAGGCCATACGGCCACATCTATGAGGATCCCTAGAATTGAAGCACCGTTCTTCAATTCACATCTGTGCCAAGAATAATCTTGAGCGAGACATCTTTGAAGACCATCAGTAGATACTCTGAATTTTGGCCACTCTGGGCCACCATTGCAGAGCAAGGGAAGTAAATCCCGCGACACTCTTAGACTGCATGTTTTTGGGGAATAAAATAGACTGTCAGTTTGTCGCAGTTTTTTGGTAATTTATTTTTTTTTTTTGGGTGGGGGGGGGGGGGGTTAGTAACATGAGTAATTTTAGTTTGGCACAGTAACAGCAAAACAATTATGTTCTTAGGTTCTTTTTGGTTTCTTTTATGTAGTTCATTTTCTTCTTTTAATAATACAAACTTTTTTTTTTAGCTCTGAAACTGAAAACAAGCTGTGTTATTTACGTCATTAAAAAATGTATAGGATTTTGTTGGGTCATAAATGCATTTTTATAGATCATTTTCTCGCAATTTATAGGTCATTAAAATCCTAGTCCTAATACGAGGGGCGTTCAGAAAGTAATGCACCACATCGTTTTTTCAGCTAATAATGAAGATAGAAGCATGAAATTTTGCACACTTCAAATATTGCATGTGGCAATTGTGTGCGCCAAATTGCACTGCAACCAGCCAAATAATACGGCTACCCTAAACCGTTGAAATGGAGCGTGTTAGCAACATGCGTTATAAACAGCGAATTGTGATAGAATTTCTCGTTGCAGAGAAGGAAACTGTTGTGAATATTCACAAGCGTCTATGTGATGTGTATGGAAGTTTTGCAGTCGACAGGAGTACAGTCAGTCGCTGGGTTCAGAGAATCAAAGAATCAGGAAGTGGAGATACGGAGCTGCTTGATCGGCCGCGCTGTAGACGGCCTGCCACAGCCACCACGCAGAAATGTTGAAATACGCTGAGGGCATTATTCTTACTGATAGGCGAATCACTGTCGTAGATTTTTGATAGAAGAATTAAGACTTGGGTTGGTCCCTTCTGAATAAGTTGGAATGAGTGATAGTCACAGTGTGAGATAGAAATACAAAATAGATTTCCACGAGTGAGGTGGTAGAATAGTGATAGAGACTGTCTCTGAGAGCGGGAAATCTTCTCTCTCTCTCCCTCTCACCTATATTCTACGACAGATCTAAAGTAGTCAGACAGTCTAACACATATACATTAAATATATATATATATATATATATATATATATATATATATATATATATATATATATATATATATATATATATATATATATATATATATATATATATATATATATATCCACTCACGTGCACGCACATTCAAGTGACGACAGGTAGACACACAGACGTGGGAAACTATAACAAATGATTATATAGATATTTAGAACGAGCTGACCAACATGCTGATTAATTTATTGTTAAGTTTATTTATCGCTGTAACAGCAATGGACTTCTTCTCCTCCAGACTTGCGCAGAACATAACCTCCTTGTCACCAACACCATTTTTCGACTTCCTATCCGCAACAGGACCTCCTGGATGCACCCTCGCTCGAAGCATTGGCACCTAATTGACTATGTAATTGTTAGGAAGAAGGACAGGCAAGATGTTCGGGTGACCAAGTCCATGTGTGGTGCCGAATGCTGGACTGATCATCGCCTCATTGTGTCTAAACTTAAAATTCGTATCCAACCTGCCAGGCGCCCTCAGGGAAAGAAAACTCAAAAAAGGCTGGATATTACCAAACTAAAGAAGACAAAAATTAAACAGTCATTCACTGACACCCTAGAAGACCGTCTCAAATCTATCTCGTTAGACGGCCAAAGTGCGGAAACAAATTGGACAGCCCTAAGCGAGCAGATCTACAACACTGCTACAGAGGTCCTGGGTCCCGCCATCAAGAAACAAAATGACTGGTTTGATGAGAACTCAGATGATATAAAGAAGATGTTGGCTGAGAAACACCATCTCCATAAAGCATATTTAAATGATCCAAAATCTACATCCAAGAAAGACGCTTTCAACAACATGCGTAGAATCGTCCAACATAAACTACGCCATATGCGGGATTCATGGCTGAGTAATAAAGCAGATGAGCTCCAAGGCTTTGCTGACAGCCATGACTTGAAAAATTTTTACCATGCACTCAAAGCGGTCTATGGTCCAACATCATCAGGATCATTTCCCCTCCTTAATGCAGATGGAAAAACACTAATTACAGACAAGGAAAAAATTCTCCAACGCTGGGTCGAACACTTTAATAATATTCTGAACCAGCCATCATCTATTAACGATGAAGCCATCAACCGACTGCCCCAAATTCCTATAAATGAAGCACTAGATGATATACCGACTTTTGAGGAGACCCAAAAAGCGATTCGTCAACTTTCTAGTGGAAAGGCCCCCGGCTCCGATTCAATTCCTGTTGAGGTCTATAAAGATGGCGGTACAGTTCTGATAGAGAAACTTCACATGATCTTCCAGCAAATGTGGCAGAGTGAAACCATCCCACACAATCTCAAGGATGCGTCAATTATACATCTTTATAAACGAAAAGGTAATCGCCAAGACTGTAACAATCATCGAGGCATCTCACTACTATCAATCGCTGGGAAGATATTTGCCAGAATCCTTCTTAATCGCCTTACGGCTCATCTTGACAAAGGTCTTCTACCTGAAAGTCAGTGTGGATTCCGGAAAGAACGTGGAACCACCGATATGGTGTTCGCTGCAAGACAGCTTCAAGAAAAATGCCAAGAACAGCACTGTGACCTGTACACAGCTTTCATCGACTTGACAAAGGCGTTTGACACGGTCAGTAGAGAGGGTCTATGGAAGATCATGGCAAAATACGGCTGCCCAAAGAAATTTATCTCAATAGTGCAGCAGCTGCATGATGGAATGCAGGCTAGAGTTCAGGAAAACGGTGAGCTATCGGAGCCTTTCCCAGTCTCAAATGGAGTTAAACAAGGGTGTGTACTTGCACCGACTCTTTTCAGTATCATGTTTTCTGCTATGCTGACTGATGCTTTCAGAGACGGGGACACAGGAATCGACATCAGATATCGTATTGATGGAAAATTGTTTAACCTTAGGAGGCTTCAAGCAAAAACCAAGGTCAAATCACACACCATCAGGGATCTTCTGTTTGCTGACGATTGTGCCCTCAGTGCTGGCTCAGAGGCTGATCTGCAGCGTAGCGTTGATAGATTCTCCGAAGCCTGCTCCAATTTTGGGCTTACCATCAACACGGGGAAAACAGAAATCATGTACCAACCAGCTCCTGGCACAATTTATACTGAGCCAGTCATCAAGGTAAATGGTGAGAAACTGAATGTTGTGAACAGGTTCACATACCTTGGTAGTACACTATCCCAGAACATCGTCATTGATGATGAGGTGAACACCAGGATCTCCAAAGCCACCAGCACATTTGGCAGACTATACACCAACGTTTGGCATCGAAGTGGCATTAGTCTACAGACAAAGCTGAAGGTATACAGAGCTGCAGTGCTTCCAGTGCTGCTTTATGCATGTGAAACATGGACTGTATACAGGCGCCACGTAAAAAAGCTCAACCACTTCCATACAGTCTGTCTCAGGAAGATAATGAACATCAAATGGCAAGACAAGATCCCGGATACCGCCGTTCTTGACAGAGCTGGTATCCCTAGCATCGATACTATTCTGATGCAGTCACAGATTCGCTGGGCAGGTCATGTAGTCCGCATGCCAGACCATCGACTGCCAAAGATACTCTTTTATGGTGAGATGCAGAAGGGTAGACGCTCCCATGGTGGCCAGAAAAAGCGCTTCAAAGACACGCTTAAGGCTTCATTAAAAACCTTTGACATAAACCCAGACACATGGGAAGCTGCTGCGCAAGACCGAACTGCCTGGCGCACATCTCTTCGTAAAGGTGCAGTGGCATGCGAATCTTCCAGAAGAACAGCAGCGGAACAGCGGAGACAAGCTAGAAAAGATCGTGAAAAAAAACCTTCACATGAAGCAAACATTCCCTGCCCACACTGTCCGAGATCTTTCCAGGCCCGCATCGGGCTCATCAGTCACCTTCGTACTCATAGACTATCCTAACATCCTAATAATTGGATGAACAGAGTGGTCTTCATCACCTGTGATGGACGAACAACAACAACAAGTTTATTTATCATTTGTAAACTTACGTCACGACATATAAAATTACATCTAAAAGGCATATACACAAAGTCATAAGCAAATCAAGGAATGCTACAAGAACTGGTAGACCCACAGTGATGATCTTCCCTCGATGGATAGCCCACAGTCCCGTTAGGAGAAAGATGATAACAAAAAGAGAGTCCCAGATACATATGATTGAGTCTAAGAGTTTTCCCCGTTTAAGGTATGAACAGACCTGATACTATAATCTAGTTTAAGGAAAAATATTGTTAACAAAAACAAACTTGCATGAAGAAAGTTATGACAGCAAATAGGTGTCAAAATACAACGGTGAAATAACACTCAGACTTGCGTTCCCTCTTATTCATTCAACCGTGGCCACGTGTGCACATTTATACTTACAGCTTTGATCGCTGCCTCTGGGAACATAATAAATTCTAGGACCTTCACACAGACCTGTAAATGCAGCCTCGACCAAGAAATCCCCAGTTCCAACAAGACGTACTGAATTCTCTGTCTCAGGGAACGATTCCTTGGGTGTTCTTATTTTTCGGATGTCTGTTAAGTCACATAAAATTTGTCCAGGCACGAAAGTTAGCAGAGCACAGTGTCACTAGCTTAAGTTTCGAGAATTAAGGAATGTCACTTTCAGGAAGGTACTATATTTGGTCACCACAATACTAGTCAAAACTCTGTCGGGATGTACTGATATTTTGCTTGCCACAGCGGGCTGATCTGTACTTAAGTGTTATTTCTGAAAGAATTAATTCTGGCGCGATAGGCCTTTTACTTCATTTACTGTAACAGTTCATGTAATGAAAGTGCTTAAATTCTTCACAGATAATGTTCACGTACTAGAACGCTGGCAAAGTTTGGGTACCACAGTATTCACTGAATAAAGAAAAATACATATGAAATATTTTACATATTATGTACTCAATATAACTTACATTTTTAAACTGCAAGCGTATAGCTTGTCTTATAGTTTAACCCTTCCCGTGGAATGAGTTATATTTTAAAAAAGTCATCAATCCTTATGAATTAGGAACACGTGCGTATTCCGTCAACACTCATGAGGCTTCTAGCATTTATAAGTTAGTTTAGAAAAATATGTTCTCGTCTGATTATTTAGCAGTAAAATTAAATTCATTATAGCTACATTGTTGTTTAAGCTAGAAATTATAATTTATTCTGCTTTCCACTGAAACACGTCACTAGAAAATAATACAGACTTATGTATTAAGCGCTCTGCACCAAATCTACTAGTGAAATAAAAATAAGCGATTTAACACTTTAAACACTTCACAAAATACTAGATAATAATATATTTTACCTCACACAGAACTACAGGTAGTCGCACAACTTAAGAATTATATGCTTATATTTATGGAAGTCTAGAAGTTCGACAAATTGTCGAAGCAAACTGAGAAACTTCGCTATTCAGCTTATTCTTTTCCGAGCAACCTGTCTACTGCGAATTTAGAGGACTGAATGAAAATAAATTTTCAAACTCTGGTTATATCTATTACCAGACAAAGAGGTAAACGTTTATTTCGCCAAACCGAAATAATCCCCCTTTCCGTCTATAACACTTACGTAACTGTCATAAACTGCCACTTTCTGACCGAGAGGGCGCGTGTCAGTTGCGAATCTCAGACACTTGTCTGCAATGCAGGGGCAGTTTTTGCACCTACGTTTAACAAACTGACCGAGAAGCGTGCGTGTCATGGAAAAACCCAGACTTTATGTCTCATTCCCGAGCGCTGCGTGAGTGTCATATCACACTTCACTCTGAGAGAAGCGTTAGTGTCAGGTGAAAATGCTAGACGTTATGACACCTAGCCTGACGAAACGCCCGCGACATGAGAAAAGTACAGACGCATGTCTGCTATCTCTGTCTGCCCGGACGAGTATTCACACGTTCTATCGTCCATTGACATCTAATGCAATAGAATGCATTTAAACGCTCTCTCTCTCTCTGTCTCTCTCTGACACGTTATGTCATATATGCGTTCTCAGTTTAGTCAGCAATGAAATGCGTTTCTAAATGAGAAACGAAACTGGCGAAAGTGAGAATGGGAAAAATAGTAATGTATATAGTCGCAAACGAACGAATGCGAAAAACGCAGGAAAAAAAGGTAAAGAGTGATAATAAAAATAGAGGATACGGGTGACAGGAAAAGAAGAAGATAATAGGCAATTTAATGATCATAAAACCTATGTGACAATCACTACTCAACAATTGGTCTTACAGCTGTCAGTCAGCATTGGTTGTGCAAATGCAGTTATGAAAACTCTCGGATTTTCTAAGATTTGCGCAAGATGGGTTCCTCGAAGTCTCACAAATGACCACCGATTGCAAAGGAAAGCAATTTCTTCTGAATTGTTGGAGCGTTTCAATGCTGATGGAGAGAACTTTCTAGCTAAGATCGTTACAGGTGACGAAACCTGGGCACATCATTTTGAACCTGAGACAAAAAGACAGTTAATGGAGTGGCATCATCCGCAATCACCAAGAAGAAAGAAATTCAAGACAATTCCTTCAGCTGGAAAGGTCATGATCACTGTCTTTTGGGACATTGAAGGTGTGATTCTTGTGGACGTTATGCCAAGAGGAGAGACAATCAATTCGCAAGCTTACATTAAGACATTGAAAAAACTCAATCAACGTTTTCGCAGAGTTCTGCCGCACAAGAATCCAGCAGACCTACTTCTCCTTCACGACAATGCGCGCCCTCACACAAGTCTGGCAACACGGGAAGCAATCACCAAATTGGGTTGAACTGTACTACCCCATCCACTCTATAGTCCCGATTTGGCACCCTCTGATTTTCATCTATTTGGTCCACTTAAAGATGCACTCCGTGGGACAAGGTTTGAAGATGATGAAGGAGTGATTCATGCAGTGAAGAAATGGCTACATGATCAAGACAAAATCTGGTACGGGCTAGGAATACATGCATTTGTTTCGCGCTGCCATAAAGCCGTACAAGTTGATGGGGATTATGTTGAATAATACCGATGTTTACAAGACATATCCATGTATATTTTATATAAATTTCATGTTTTTTGAATTAACAGCTCCTGATTTGTCTTTACTGACTGTGTGTGGTACACCACTCTGAGTGGAGACCTCCCAGTACAAAAGACTGCTGTGCCTATTTTCAGATTTGCTCATTTCCTCAGACCTACGGGTCCTGAGAGTTCCTCTATAAATGCCTTTGTGCAGATGAGGAAGGACATCCCTCGAAACCTTCGGGTATATGAGGCTCTGTCCATTTTGGCTGGAATGACGTCTCGATGGTTCAGAGGTTTTATAGCGAATATGAGTACACATGAGGGCAAGTTCGGGCACAATGGGCTAATCACCTGTTTGCCAAGTCACTTCGATTACATGTCCCACCCAGGGGCCTTGTGCACTTGGGTCCCCTCTACACCTCGTTTCACGGGGTAGAAGAGGTTTCGATTATGAGATGAGATGAACAGTCTAGAAATGTCACGTACGAGTAGAACAGGATAAATAATTATAAACAGCAACAGTCTAGAATTGTCACATACGAGTAGAACAGGATAAATAATTATAAACAGCAACAGTCTAGAAATGTCACATACGAGTAGAACAGGATAAATAATTATAAACAGCAACAGTCTAGAAATGTCACATACGAGTAGAACAGGATAAATAATTATAAACAGCAACAGTCTAGAAATGTCACATACGAGTAGAACAGGATAAATAATTATAAACAGCAACAGTCTAGAAATGTCACATACGAGTAGAACAGGATAAATAATTATAAACAGCAACAGTCTAGAAATGTCACATACGAGTAGAACAGGATAAATAATTATAAACAGCAACAGTCTAGAAATGTCACATACGAGTAGAATAGGATAAATAATTATAAACAGCAACAGTCTAGAAATGTCACATACGAGTAGAAGAGGATAAATAATTATAAACAGCAACAGTCTAGAAATGTCACATACGAGTAGAACAGGATAAATAATTATAAACAGCAACAGTCTAGAAATGTCACATCCGAGTAGAACAGGATAAATAATTATAAACAGCAACAGTCTAGAAATGTCACATACGAGTAGAACAGGATAAATAATTATAAACAGCCTAGAAATGTCACATACGAGTAGAACAGGATAAATAATTATAAACAGCAACAGCCTAGAAATGTCACATACGAGTAGAACAGGATAAATAATTATAAACAGCAACAGTCTAGAAATCATCATCGTCATAATCGTCATCATCGTCATACTCGTCATCATTTCCCGTTGCACTCCCTACGGAGCATGGCGCTATCTCTGCGACTCGTCCATCCCATCATCATCGATTAAGCCTGCACCAATCATCATAAGCTCCTTCACCCGTGTTCGCTGTGGCAATTTGTTTGACATGATAAGGTTGCTAGCCCTATTGTGACAAAATACGTTCGTTCTCGTTTCTGATCTTCAATTTTGTACGAGATTACTTACTCGAACCATCCGTTCTAAGCGCAACATTTTATTGTTTACGCTTTCATCGTTTCACGGTTATCTCATCATATCTTGCCCTAGTTCTTCTTCTTCTTTGATCCTTAGCCGCCGACCGTCAAAGCAGTCAGTGGCCATCACGCCTAATGGCGTAGGGCAGCAACAAATTGACTCCAATTTGCTCGGTCGGCGGCCATCCTTCGTACAGTGCCCCAACTCTGGTTCATTCTTTGCGTCTCGGCTTACACAGTTCTCCGCCAAGTTGTTTTTGGTCGGCCTCTCTTTCGCTTTCTTTCGGGGGTCCATAGCATAGCTGTTCTTGTGATGGTATCAGGGTTTCTTCTGAGGACGTGGCCAACCCAACTCCAGCGTCTGCCAGCTATGATGGTTTGCGTGTCCTCTTGGTTATTCCGAATAAGTAGTTCTTGGTTGCTGATGGTAATCGGCCGAAAGATTCGGAGAATTTTCCTTAGGCAGATTGTGTGGAAGGAGGCTAGTTTCGACATTTCCTTCTCTGTTACTCTCCAGCATTCCGCACCATAGAGAAGCACAGAAAGTACACAGCTCTCATACAGTCTTAATTTGGTGTTTGTGCTGTACTGGGAAGACTTCCAAATGTTCTCGCTTTATTCATTCTGTTGTTAATGTCCTTGCGTGTTCAGCCGTCAGGTGTTACTATGCATCCTAGGTAAGTGTTGCGGTCATTTTTGATGGAGTTTCAAACGTCGATTTATTGGTTGTATGTTTTTCACCCTGGTCAAAGTTGGGGAACTATGTCTTAACATTGCTGTGTCAGGTTGATTAGGGGTTATCTCCCTTTTTGGTTCATTCATTGTGTTTGACCTTTAGGGTCAAAGGTAAACAGTTCTGGGCTATGTGCCATGCGCAGTTGTTGAGCGCAAAATTAGACTTCCGTCAGGTAGAGATGCGAACTGGCTTCTGTAGGACGTGAATGTCCGTTGTTTCCTGGGGAAGGAAAATCTTCGAAGTGACTGTTTTGGCTGTTTTCCCCAGTGATTTACTGTACGTCAGGAATGACGACAGTGTTATTTCTTGTGTTCTGAGGATTCGTTTCAAGGTAACACCGACTTTATCATTACTACGCATTCGGTTGCAGAATTTGTTAAAGGCTTACCTAGCCTGTGAGAACAGCTCACAGTTCCTGTAATGCAGAACGTATATTTTGTGCTCAAGGTAGCTATTTAAGACTATTCGTCTTCATATGATCAGAAGTCCAGTGACGAAGTTATATATGGTGGAAACCGCAGGTTGGCGGTATATTTATACAAACATTATAGCAGGGTTTATGCAACCTGCTTAATGAAGAATACACAGCTGACGTCATATCGAGGTCTGTGTAATGGCCACTATTTTACCGCATGAAAAGATGTAACTGGCGTGTTATGCCAAGTTGAACGACGGCCCTGGTAATAGGATTACATGAGTTAAGGGCTCGTCTTTTGTATGACGGAGTTATTAAGGTATCTGACGCGTTCAGTCAGGGATACCAAAGCGGCATTATGAACTGTACATTAAAGAACATACCACTATTGACCATGCTCACATATGTGAATGTTTACCAGCCTTAGAAGGCCTGATATGTACCAAGCGATTTCAATTAACATGATGTACATGAACCTGTTTACATTGACTGTTCCTGTGTGATACTACTGTTAGTGCTGTGAATAAATGTATGAACTGTCACCAGTAGTTTCAACCATCATTGGCTTCAGTACGAGTGTGACTGGGTGTATTGTGTAACTATATATGAGCCTAAACGCATTCGCGACTACACACCCATGTCTCATCATCATCGTACAAGGACCATGTATGCTGTCAGCGTGAGTGACCCAGATCTTCACCGCACCAGTACACTGTTCAGGTGACATCGACACGCATACCTGGCCAACTACACATCGACATTTGCATCACGTATGAAAAAAACCAACTAACATTACTGGTAGGCCAGTTCCGTGGGCTTTCCGGCTTCAATTTTGGTTTCGGCTACAGATTGGAACGACCAAGGTTGACAGCTATAAATAACACACATCCGTAGTACTCTACATTTCCATGTTTTGGCTACACAGGACAGTAGAAATAGGTCATTGACTGTTGACCCACATAAACAGTGTTAGCATCTATATGATAATGCTACATGAACCACAGTTGGTACAAGTACTGGAGTTAGCATCTAGGCAATATTGCTACGTGGAAAACAGCTGCACACAAGTCAAGTAATTTTTGTAAACAGTACCGCTGGTTGTCTACACGTTACAGTCAACAGACTCTTCAACGTCTGAACGTTCAAGTCACATAGTTGGAGGTCAAGTGTTTTTGGTAAACAGTACCGTATACGATTTTTTTCAACATTGGGCCTCAAGTCTCAACTATTCATCGAGAAGGTCATAGTGACTTTATGTTCCTGGAGACCACTACATGTTATTGTGGATCTAACAATCATTGCGCGCTTGACATTGTACTCCCGTGTTGACAAAGAGCAAGAGAGTTACTATACTGTTATTTGTAACTAAACTTTGTTTGCAACACATTCCATTGAGGATATTTATGTTACTTGTAATATTGTTGTGTATTTTTCTGGTGTTTTCAGCGGGATGGTTGGGAAAGGTGACTCCTTTAGATCATACCACGTAACAGAGGTTGTCTATTGAGGGCGTTTTCTGTAGGGACTGCAAATTTCCTTAATTGGGATTTGCTAGGGACAATTTTTGCTATTTACGTTTAGGTGTGACGAGATGTGTTAGTGTTCTTTTCGTTATTTTTCCATTCTTTGATTTACGATTTGTTTTGTTTGTATCTGTTCGTCTCTCTTTCCTTTCATTTATTTCTTTACACCTTTTTTGTTTATAACAGTGTTGCCATTTGTCTTGTTTACTTTTCGCAGTCATCTTTACACATTTTTGTAACATTTTCCTTAGTTTCGCTGTATTGTTTATTTGACTTCTGCGAACTTTTCGGTTGTTGTTCTGTATCTTTGTCCTTGTATTTATTATTGTCATACACAGTCTACATACATATACTTGGTCATGTATTATTATTATTATTATTAATATGATGCACTATTCATATTGAGATTATTGATAGAATATTATTATAAAGAAACACGTTAACCATACAAGGTCTTTGACTAAGACTTGTCTCTCAAAGAGAGTGAAATAAACTGTACTGAGTATACAAGTCTAATATTGAAGACTTGTCTCCCATTGAAGTGGGATAAGGTAATTTATTTAATTTTTCAGGTTACTGATCTCATTAGACAGAATGTCTACACTGGAATACTTCATTGGACAAGGGAAATCCCTTGGCAAGTCTGGTAAGGAATTGGAAGAATTCGCGACTGCTCAATTTGCCATGGTATTAAAGTCAGAAGAAAAGAGACAAAAAGAGGAAAATAAATTGAAAGCAGAAACTGAACAAAAGAAAGCAGAAGCTGAGCAAAAGAAGATAGATGCTGAGAATTTAAGATCTCAGATGCAAGCTGAACAAAGGAAGATAGATGCTGAGAATTTAAGGTTGCAAATGCAAGCTGATGAAAGAAAATTCCAGACGGAAATGGAAAAACAAAAAAATGAAGCTGCTGCTGAAGAAAGAAAACTTCAAGCTGCTGCAGAGGAAAGAAAACTTCAAGCAGGGGAAAGAAAACTTCAAGCTGCTGCAGAGGAAAGAAAACTTCAAGCAGAGGAAAGAAAACTTCAAGCTGCTGCAGAGGAAAGAAAACTTCAGGCAGAGGCGGAAAATAGAAGATTGGATAGGGAAGCCGAGGAAAGGAAAGAGAAACAGAAAATGGAACATGAGGAAAGACTCGCAACTTTGGAATTAGAGAAATTGAAAGTGACAAATATGGGTACTCATCAAGCAAGTTCGGGCACAACAAAGGAGTTTGCTAGTAAGATCAAATCATCTCATTTCAATCCTTTAAAGGACGACATAGCGGATTATCTGAATAGATTTCAATTTTTATGCGATACGCATAAGATAAAAAAGGAAAAATATGTCGAACAACTGATGGAATTTTTTACAGGTGAAACAGTGACTGCTCTAATGACAATAGAGGAACATAACAGAACTAATTATGATGTTGTCAGAGCATCATTACTAAAAAAATATCAACTAAAAGAAGAAGATTATCGTCTTCGTTTTAGAACAATGTTGCCAGAAAATGGGGTAGATTTCTCTGATTTTATTACAAAGATACGTTGTACATTTACACGATGGATTGAGTTGTCTCAAACTGAGAAAACATATGAAGGCCTAATGGACTTATTACTTCGAGACAAAGTTTTGTCATCTGTTAATGATCCTTTCCTTGCATTTCTTCATGAGCGTAAGCCCAAAAACTTAAAAGACATGGAGGAATACTGTTGCCAGTATGCCACCGCGCATCCCCATGCTACAGTTAGCAATTCTAAAGTGAAAGAAGGGTTGCCAGTTGCTTCGGCAGCACCATATTTCAATAAGAAATTTCAGGGTGCTCAACAAAACTGGAATAGGAAAAGTAATCAGAATTACACTCATAAGCAGAGTAATCCAACATATGAAGGTTCTTCTTCTAAGAACTGGAGACTAGATGGTAGTTCTCGTAATTTTGGTGGTAATAATTTTAGACACTATCGCAAAGGTTATCACAATAAAAACTACCCGAGCTTTTCTTCTCGGGATAACCATTCTCGACGTCAAGAATATGACGATGGTGAATATACAAACCGGGATTCAAACCGGAATGATAACACTGACAAACAACATTTTTCTTTCTTATATAAGAATAAGTGTTCTTAGGTCAGTTTCTTGCGCTGATTTCAAATCTGAAATCCGTTTATCTCTATCACGTCAGGTTCTTAAGATATTTGTGAATAAATATATTTTTGGGAAACCGTTATTTGCTCCGTTTCATTTTTACTATATAACTTATTAAAAATTAATAAAATGCAAAATAATTCTTTTTTTTATACTGCTAACAGATGCATGACATATGTTACGCTATTTTTCAAATAGTTACTGTATTTTGAAATAATTCTGAGCGAAATATGGCTTCTAGAAGTTGTAGAAATTCGGCTGATCTGTTCTGTTACGTATGCGGATATTTTACCGATCGTGTTCACCAGAAAAAACTTTACACCATTACTAAAGAAAGCATATGAACGTTATTTCGATTCTAAAGTTGATGATGCAAATAAATCTTGGAAGCCAAATGCAGTTTTTTCGACCTGTGCAAATACATTGGCAGGTTGGTTACGAAAATCGCCGAAGCATAAGTCGATGCCTTTTGGAGTGCCAGTAATATGGCGTGAACCGACAAATCACGCTACTGATTGTTACTTCTGCTTGACAAATATCCATGGTTTCACTTTTAAAACTAGAAAGTCTGTGGTTTATCCAAATATTGAATCGGTATCGAAAACAGTTCCTCATGATCCAATCACGTGTCCGATCCCAGTTCCACCATAACAATATCCGTTGGACGTGAATGAACCATCAGAAAGTGATAGTTTACCTGCTTTAGAAACTAATTCTGACTCGGATTATATACCGGTGAATGATGGTGTTCACTTAATTAACCATTCAGGACTTTCAGATCTAATACGTGATCTCGCTCTTACCAAAGGACATGCGGAATTACTCGGTTCGCGACTCAAAGAATGGAATCTTTTAGCGCCCAATACTCCGATATCTAAATTTCGTCATAGACACAGAGAACTTGTTCAATACTTTGAGATGGATGATGGCATTTGCTATTGCAAAGATGTAAACGGTCTAATGGTGCACCTCGGTCATGAGCACATAGTTAACGAATGGCGACTTTTCATCGACTCTTCCAAGACTAGTCTAAAAGCCGTGTTATTGCATAACGGAAATTTATTTTCATCAATTCCAGTCGCCTACTCTGTTCATATGAAAGAAACTTATTACAATATGGGTATACTTTTGGCAAAAATAAAGTACAATGACTACCAATGGCGGATTTGTGGAGACCTAAAGGTCATTGCAATTCTCACGGGCATGCAGACTGGGTATACTAAATTTTGTTGCTTCCTATGTGAATGGGACAGCCGCAACAGACAGGAACATTATGCAAGAAAGGCATCATTTTACCACCGTTACATATAAAGTTGGGGCTCATGAAGAATTTCGTAAAAGCGTTAGATAAAACGAGCAAAGCTTTCACTTATCTTCGAGAAAAGTTTCCGCAAGTTAGCGATGCAAAGATAAAGGAAGGTATCTTTGTAGGACCTTAGATTAGGAAAGTTATTGCAGACAAACAATTCGAGAACTTGTTACATGGTAGTGAACTTCGCGCATGGATGGCATTCAAATCGATCGTCGATAACTTTCTGGGAAATCATAAATCTGTCGACTATGTGCATATTGTTAAGCAGTGCATAGATGCATACAGAATTATGGGCTGTAACATGTCCCTCAAAATCCATTTGCTTGATTCGCATCTTGACTTTTTCCCTGACAAACTTGGCGAAGTCAGCGATGAACATGGAGAACAATTCCATCAAGATATCGCCGTAATGGAGTCACGCTATCAAGGACGGTGGAGTGTGACCATGCTTGCCGATTATTGTTGGATGCTTCATCGCGATGTACCACATGCCATTCACCGACGAAAGTCGACTGCAAAGAAATTCAAGCCTACATAACTGTTACACTTCTTGTATGAATGATGTTATAATACTGTATGCCTTGTTAAAAAACTTCAATTGCGTATTTCTAGAGATCCCGACCTGATAGAGAAAAACGGTTTGCAGATTTAAAAACAGCGCATTAAAATTGACCAGACAAACATAGAAATGTTAGAGAAAGAAAAAAAAAGTTTTTTTTTGTTAGTCAGTGTAATTACAATAGGCAATATGATAACAATTACAGGGGAAATGATAATCGCGGTAGACCTAGATATAACAAAAGAAAAGCTTACCAACAGGCAAACTCTGCACAACAAGAGTTTAATGGAGCCTGTAATCAAGTAAATGATAGTGGGAACTCTAATGCTATCACTGGTTGTGCTTTCGATTTTGGGAGAGCAACTGAATGCCCCCAATGCTCAACATTGTTCGAGCCATCGTCTGTATCTACCTTAATTTGTGGTCACCCTCTTCCCGCTCTTCCTGCTACAGTGGCGCATGATGGGAGAGGATCTCTCATCTTGCATAAAGGTCTAGTGAATGATAGTCCAGTCTCAGTGCTTTTTGATTCTGGATGTACTACTGTCGGGGTTAGACAGTCTCTAATAGATAAACGCTGTTACACGGGAAAGGTGGTCAAATGTGTTACATTTGGGAGTACCATGGAAAAATATCCTACTGCTGTCATTAACATTGATACTCCCTTCTTTACAGGAGATGTCCACGCATGTTTTCTTCCTAATCCTATTTCGGATCTTATAATCGGTCGTATTCATGGGGTTAAGGAATGCACCCTGCAACAAATTTCTATTTGGGAGGAACAAAATATCCAAACGGTCAATGCAGTGGTAACAAGAGCCCAAGCTCTTATCCCTCCAACTTCATCTGATGATAGTAATGGAGTTGATAGCCAAGACGATCACTTGGTGATTTCGCATGACTCGTTTGTTAAACGACAAGAAGAAGATCCTTCTTTAAAGAAATTCTTCCTTCTCGCAAAGAAAGGTGATCCTAATCAGAATACGAATCACAGATCGTATATCACTATGAAGAATGGTATATTGGTACGAATGGTACAACACTCGGACAGGTCTATGCATTCGCAAATTCTTGTGCCTAAGTGTATGAGAGCCTTAATTATTCAACATGCACACGATTCTCAGTGTGCTGGACATATGGGTTTTTCCAGAACTAAGACCAGAGTCCTTGCGTCCTTCTTTTGGCCATTCGTGAACAAAGACATACGAATTTATTGCCGATCTTGCAAAATTTGTCAAGAGGTCAAGTCTAGAGGTCCTAGACATGCCGCACCTATTCAGGCCGCAGATATTTCTATTCGGCCGTTTCAGAAAATGGCAATAGACATTATTGGCCCGTTTAAGATTAAGTCAGCCAGAGGACATCAATTTATCCCTACTTGCGTTGACATGTGCACGCGTTGGCCAGAGGCTATTCCTCTTAAAAGCATATCAACTGTCGATATCGCAGATGCTCTTTGGCTCATATTTTCTCTTCTGGGATTTCCCGGAGAAATACTATCAGACCACGGCATTCAATTAATATCGGACACTATGTCTCAGGTAATAGCTACTCTGGACATTAAAAGGTCTCTCAGTAGTATTTATCATTCAATGTCCAATGGATTGGTTGAACGTCTTAATAGGACACTAAAGAACTTACTTGGCAAGATAACGGAGGATCATCCTGATGATTGGGACAGGGTCCTACCTGCAGCTCTCTTTGCTTATAGAGAGGTTCCCAACGAGCATACAGGGTTTTCTCCTTTTGAACTTGTCATTGGCGCGCAACCGCGCGGTCCTATGTCCTTGCTACACAATCTGATCACTGCCGATAATATTGACGGTGATACACAATCGTCATATGAATATGTCATTGCTCTTAGGGAAAAAAATTATCGAATCATGCAGGTTAGCTACTTCATCATCAGAATTTGCTAAAGAAAAGGCTAGGCGATTCGCTAATAAGAAAAGACGCCTACGTCAACTTTGTCCTGGAGACAAAGCGTTTGTCTTACTTCCCTCGAGGGAGAACAGACTTCTCATTTCTTGGAAAGGTCCATACACTATAGTCTCTAAAATTTCGGATGTCGACTATATTGTCGATGTTGATGGAAGGCATAAAACCTTTCATATAAATATGCTTACGGAATTTATTGAACGACCAGACTATTTACAGCCTATTTTCCAGGCGACGGACGATTCTCCAGTCCAACATGGTCATATCTCATCCCTGTCCGTTATACAGGATGAGGAAACTACTTTTTCTGATGTTAACTTACCTCTTCCCGTGATTCCACTTAATTCTACGGAATCATGGAAAAACGTTACCGTCTCTTCGAACTTGTCTTTTGAGGAACAGCGTCAAGTATCTTCTACGCTACAATCATTTCAGGATGTCCTTACCGACATTCCTGGACACACACATGTCATTGAACATGACATCATACTTACTGATCGTAATCCGATCAGAGTAAGACCATACCCTATACCTATTCATTTTCAAGCACAAGTCGAGAAAGAATTGGATGAAATGATTCAATTGAAAATAATTGAACCATCCACTTCAGCTTATTCTTCGTCGATGGTTATTGTTTGAAAGAAAGACAATAACATACGTCTTTGCGTTGATTATCGCAAATTAAATCAAGTTACGAAGTTCGATGCTGAACCTATGCATTTATTAGATGATCTACTTATTAGACTTTCTAAAGCTAAATTCTTTACTAAACTAGACTTGTCGAAAGGTTATTGGCAAGTCCCTTTGACGGAACACGCCAAACCTCTCACTGCTTTTTCAACACCTAGGGGTTTATTTCAGTGGAATTTTATGCCTTTCGGGCTTATGAACGCCCCAGCAACTTTCGTGCGCATGATGCGACGAATTCTATCGTATCGTACAGATGTCATCGCATATTTAGACGACATCTGTCTGTTCAGTGATACTTGGGAAGAACACTATTTAGGTTTAAATGAATTACTATCTACTCTACGTGAGCATAGTTTGACTGCAAAACCCTCTAAAGCTGTCGTTGGGTTTAGTGAAATTTCTTTCCTGGGTCATCGGGTAGGTCATGGTCTGTTGAAGACAGAGGACCAAAACATTTCTAAGATATTAAATATCTCAGTCCCGAACACAAAAAAGCAAGTACGTAGTTTCTTGGGATTAATACAATTCTATGGAAGATTCATTGATAATCTATCCTCCATTATGGCACCACTTTCAACGTTATTAAAAAAAGGTTCTCCTAATATGGTGCGTTGGTCCCAAGAATGCCAATCGTCATTGGATCAGGTTAAGAATTTGTTCTCATCTCATCCTATCTTAAGGTAGTAGGCTACCCACAAAAGATTAAAAAAAATAAAAATCCAACAATTTTCATTTTCATGCTTTAAATCATCGTCAACATGTTCTTGTACTAAAAATAATTCATAGAAGCTTAGAGATACTCTGGTATGATAGGAATCAGTGTTTTTCTACACACACCCCCTTGAGTGATTTGCATAGCAACCAATGTTTATAGTTGGTTACCATGTGAATAATGACCCAACATGAAGGTGCGTAATTGTAAAACTGAAATTATAATTATACTGAGGCAACAGGAAAAAGATATTTATAACTTTTCCAAGGGGAATCACTCAATGATTTCTTATGAATTTTTCAAAAGTGTGTGTCTAGAAAGCTTTGATCGTAAATTTCAGCATTTGTTACATGCATTGTGCATTTTCACCCACATCAACTCTATTTATTGCTAGTTTTATACTGATTCTGTATAATAGTAGTTAGCAGAGCTTCTTTTGTTCACAATGGGAAATAAGACAAAGTAAGTTCCTTGGAAATCGGTACACCAACAAACCGTTGCCTGAAAATGAGACACCTATTGTCGATAGTGACGCTATAAAGCCTCTGTGCTCCTCAGCAAGGAAAATAAAGGTCCAAGAAAGTGAAGGACAAGCTAAAAATGACAACAGAGGAAATGTGTTTATCCTTATGGATGTAAAACTGCTGTTTGGGTTTTTATGCGCTAACTTTAGATGTGACAAATGTTATCAGTACTCACTGACCTGTGAGATCGTCGAAGAGACTCGGGATGGCTTTTGTCATGAAATCAGTATCAAGTGCACAAACTGTGTCGAATGGAATGCCAATTTCAATACTTCTGATGTTTCATCTCCAGCTACTCACAAACACAAAGAAGTAAATGTGCGAATGGTGGCATTTGTGCGTTCTATTGGGAAAGGCCACAGTGCATTGCAGAATTTTTCAATATACATGAACACAAGTCAACCAATGGCAAAGAAAGCTTACAGGAGAACGCTGCACAGGATCTATTCAGCAAGTAAGGACATTGCAATGGAAAGACCCTGAGAGCACTGAAAAGGGGATTCATAGACACTGCAGCTGCAGTAGAAGGAGACCATTATTCAATAGGAGCTCATTAAACTTCATTTTGTGAGTTCTTTTTCTGATTTTCTTTGATTTCTCGGAATTGTCTTTTTAGCATAATTGGTGATCTTTGAAACAAGATATCTCTGGATCTGTACATTCAATTGACATGAAAATTAACACAGTTGGTTGTCATATAATCTTACAGATTCTGACCTAAAATGGATACAATTGAATTCAAAGTTTTAGTTTTATGACCATCATGCATATATAATGAGGCACAAATATCAAACATTCCAGAAATATAAATTTTGAAAATTCATTAAAAATTAACCTTTCTGTTAATCTATGTCATTTTAGTTCACGACCTCACGCTATATATAGTGATTCAATTTGCCAAGTTTCAGTCAGATCCTTTTACACATAACATAGTTATGATGTTTGGAAAAAGGTGTATAATTTATTCACTACGGCGGCCATATTGGATAGCTAATTTGCATAATTAATGAGGTCATTATGTGGACACAAATTTTAAGTCCATACTAACACTATACCCATGGTTGTTTGATTCTGAAAGGAAAATTTGAGTTTTTTACCCTATCAAGGTAGCCTACTACCTTAAGACTACCAACGATTGATAAGACTTTTGTCCTTCATAGTGATGCCTCTTCCATTGGGATTGGAGCGGTACTAATGCAGGAGTATTCAGGAACTCTGCATCCTGTAATGTATATCTCTAGGAAGCTGAATGCGGCAGAAGGGAATTACTCGGTTTTAGACCGTGAATTGTTGGCCATGGTTTGGTCCATTCTTAAGCTACAAAGGTTCCTTCTGGGCGCGCATTTCATTATGGAAACCGACCAAAAAGCTCTTACAGCTATGCAAAGTAAGGATTTGAAGAGCTCGAGATCTACTCGTTATGCTATTGCTCTTCAACCTTTCCATTTCACGGTGCGAGCTATCCGTGGTTCGGATAGTGTGATGGCAGACATATTGTCTAGATGCCCACATGATTCCATTTAAATCTTATGTCCTAGATTTCCTGATACACTTCCAGACTTATGTCTGTTCTTAATATCATAATATATATTAACACAATTGTTTCACTATTTGGATGATGTATAATGACTTTAATAAATTTGGTTATGTCCATCCATGATATATATCCATTAGATATGTTGATGGTATAGCACTGTAGTTCATGATATTTGTATATTGCTATAATTATACTATTTGACAATTTTTGATATCTATGATTGGTATTGCCAGCAACTTAGATTTCTTTAATGGTACCTCCCGAGTTTGTTTTGCTTAGAGGAAATATTTTCTCTTATGTTGGGAGATGATTTTACTCTCTCCAGACGCTTTATTGATGCGTCTATTGTACCTGATATTAGGTTCATTCTTTCATGGGCGCATAATTGATGCTTGTGCTATCTTGCTCATGGATATATATTTTTTTAAAAAGTGTCATTTTTTTACGGGGGGGGGGGGGGGGCTGCAGTAATATGTTGCGGTCATTTTTGATGGAGTTTCAAACGTCGATTTATTGGTTGTATGTTTTTCACCCTGGTCAAAGTTGGGGAACTATGTCTTAACATTGCTGTGTCAGGTTGATTAGGGGTTATCTCCCTTTTTGGTTCATTCATTGTGTTTGACCTTTAGGGTCAAAGGTAAACAGTTCTGGGCTATGTGCCATGCGCAGTTGTTGAGCGCAAAATTAGACTTCCATCAGGTAGAGATGCGAACTGGCTTCTGTAGGACGTGAATGTCCGTTGTTTCCTGGGGAAGGAAAATCTTCGAAGTGACTGTTTTGGCTGTTTTCCCCAGTGATTTACTGTACGTCAGGAATGACGACAGTGTTATTTCTTGTGTTCTGAGGATTCGTTTCAAGGTAACACCGACTTTATCATTACTACGCATTCGGTTGCAGAATTTGTTAAAGGCTTACCTAGCCTGTGAGAACAGCTCACAGTTCCTGTAATGCAGAACTTATATTTTGTGCTCAAGGTAGCTATTTAAGACTATTCGTCTTCATATGATCAGAAGTCCAGTGACGAAGTTATATATGGTGGAAACCGCAGGTTGGCGGTATATTTATACAAACATTATAGCAGGGTTTATGCAACCTGCTTAATGAAGAATACACAGCTGACGTCATATCGAGGTCTGTGTAATGGCCACTATTCTACCGCATGAAAAGATGTAACTGGCGTGTTATGCCAAGTTGAACGACGGCCCTGGTAATAGGATTACATGAGTTAAGGGCTCGTCTTTTGTATGACGGAGTTATTAAGGTATCTGACGCGTTCAGTCAGGGATACCAAAGCGGCATTATGAACTGTACATTAAAGAACATACCACTATTGACCATGCTCACATATGTTAATGTTTACCAGCCTTAGAAGGCCTGATATGTACCAAGCGATTTCAATTAACATGATGTACATGAACCTGTTTACATTGACTGTTCCTGTGTGATACTACTGTTAGTGCTGTGAATAAATGTATGAACTGTCACCAGTAGTTTCAACCATCATTAACTTCAGTACGAGTGTGACTGGGTATATTGTGTAACTATATATGAGCCTAAACGCATTCGCGACTACACACCCATGTCTCATCATCATCATCATCGTACAAGGACCATGTATGCTGTCAGCGTGAGTGACCCAGATCTTCACCGCACCAGTACACTGTTCAGGTGACATCGACACGCATACCTGGCCAACTACACATCGACATTTGCATCACGTATAAAAAAAACCAACTAACAGTAAGTAAATGTGTCTGTCTGTTCTAACTTCTGGTTCCTTATTTTTATTGGCTCAGGATTGCTCACATTGAGTGTCATGACCTCTGTCTTCTTCAGATTGATGTTCAGACCAACCTGCTGGCCATACTTATTCAGTCTATCGGTTTTTTTCTTGGATGTGTTGATGTGAATGCACCATAGTTGTCACTCCCTTAATATTATCTGACCTCTTGACCTGTTTGAAGCAACATTGACTTCTATTTGTGTAGGGTGAAGTGTTTGCGTTATTTAATTGCTTCCACCCAACGTATAAGGAGTCAGTAAGTAGTGAGACGGGTTGATTGAACAAACGTTTGATACGGGGACATCGGTAGCAGATAATTGCCCCACACCATGTTGTGCAGGTTGTATATATATATATATATATATATATATATATATATATATATATATATATATATATATATATATATATATATATATATATATATATATATATATATATATATATATATATATATATATATATATATATATATATATATATATATATGTATATACCCACACATTCCAATTATTGTCTTCTAGTGCCCAAAAGCACTTTCATCCGACTCATTTGGGTACAAATATGCTAAGGGAGGGTAACATTTCTGAGGAAGTGGGGGATGGAAGTGGAGGTCGCATGATGACTATGTCAAGAGACCCGACACTTAGCAGATACATTTGTCTCCTTTCAGTTTTTAGTACAAGTTGCCAGCCGTCGACGCTAGACACCAATATCAGATGGCTCACGAAGACGCTTGACAACCTTTGTAATTACCTCATCTTTAATGCATGAGACGTATTACAGTCACCAGACTTGACTATTGTAGAGAAGTACAGTCCAAGGTACCGGTGGGAACCAACAGTGGCTGAAGCATACGTCACCCTATCCCACACCGGAAGCTAAGTACTATAATAGCGCAGTCCATGAACATTTCACAATTTTCCATAATTTCCAATACAGTTTAAATCATCTGATGATGACAAATATTATCGATTGTTGTTTTTAAACAACTTTTTTTTTTAAATTTTACACTGTTAAACTATAAGTGATTATTAAACTTGTTTATCGGCAACTGTAAAGGTATAGTTTGACTAATCACTATTGAGCGAAGTGAATGTCTGCACCAGTGTGACTCAAATTGTTCTACGAGGGACGGTCAAAAAGTAATGCCTCGTAATTTTTAATTTCATTCAATAGGCAAGAAAACAGATAAAATTCACATTGAAATGTAGCCCCAAGTCTGAACTTCAAAAATGTATTACTCAATGTAGTCTCCGTTATTTGTTACAGTTTTTGTCCATCTTCTCACAATGGCATGTATCCCCGCACGGTAAAAATTTGTGTCCTTTTTCCGAAACCACTGGCGTACGGCGCGTTTAAGGGTCTTGGTGTCCTCAAAGTGATGTCCGCGAAGATCTTCGTAAATACAAAACGAGATAGAGCTATTAGATTAAGATTTTTCTGAACCACCATCAGCTGGGGGCTTAGAAATACAAGCAAACAAATATTACCTCACAGAAGGGGCAGGAGAATAATAAGTTCATGACAGCTTAGGTGATTTCAGTTGGTATGTTTTCTTTTCTTTAAAATCCTGTGATGCTCCAGTAACACATAAGGAAGGGAAACCCGAGGCCTGTAAACAGTAAATTAATATTAGACAAACATAAAGGTATGTTTTCAGGCACTCGTAAGAAATAAAGAAGTAGAACACTTGGACAACAGAAAAACAACAGACGTGAGTGGCTTACCCAGGGTTCGAACCCCGTACCTTCCGTACGACAACTCCGCCTAGCTATCAAGCGAATCACACTGACCCCACGGCCAGCTAGGCATCCCCAAAAAAAGATGCTTTACTGGCTATTTATCAGTAAGAAACACAAGATAACACCGGAAGTATACAGTGGGCAACTCAGCCCCTTAATGACGCAATCACTTCTGTTGTTCCCCTATTAACAGTATGTGTCAGTCCAAACAAGACAAAGACCTTGATACTGGGTCCAGTAAATAGTAGAAGACTAAAGGACAATAGTATAGAACAGTGGGTAGGTTTCTGGTATTGTATGAACATAAATAACACATAAGGAAGGGAAACCCGAGGCCTGTAAACAGTAAATTAATATTAGACAAACATAAAGGTATGTTTTCAGGCACTCGTAAGAAATAAAGAAGTAGAACACTTGGACAACAGAAAAACAACAGACGTGAGTGGCTTACCCAGGGTTCGAACCCCGTACCTTCCGTACGACAACTCCGCCTAGCTATCAAGCGAATCACACTGACCCCACGGCCAGCTAGGCATCCCCAAAAAAAGATGCTTTACTGGCTATTTATCAGTAAGAAACACACAAGATAACACCGGAAGTATACAGTGGGCAACTCAGCCCCTTAATGACGCAATCACTTCTGTTGTTCCCCTATTAACAGTATGTGTCAGTCCAAACAAGACAAAGACCTTGATACTGGGTCCAGTAAATAGTAGAAGACTAAAGGACAATAGTATAGAACAGTGGGTAGGTTTCTGGTATTGTATGAACATAAATAACACATAAGGAAGGGAAACCCGAGGCCTGTAAACAGTAAATTAATATTAGACAAACACAAAGGTATGTTCTCAGGCACTCGTAAGAAATAAAGAAGTAGAACACTTGGACAACAGAAAAACTACAGACGTGAGTGGCTCACCCAAGGTTCGAACCCCGTACCTTCCGTACGACAACTCCGCCAAGCTATCAAGCGAATCACACTGACCCCACGGCCAGCTAGGCATCCCCAAAAAAAGATGCTTTACTGGCTATTTATCAGTAAGAAACACAAGATAACACCGGAAGTATACAGTGGGCCACTCAGCCCCTTAATGACGCAATCACTTCTGTTGTTCCCCTATTAACAGTATGTGTCAGTCCAAACAAGACAAAGACCTTGATACTGAGCAGGTACGGGGTTCGAACCCTGGGTAAGCCACTCACGTCTGTTGTTTTTCTGTTGTCCAAGTGTTCTACTTCTTTATTTCTTACGAGTGCCTGAAAACATACCTTTATGTTTGTCTAATATTAATTTACTGTTTACAGGCCTCGGGTTTCCCTTCCTTATGTGTTATTTATGTTCATACAATACCAGAAACCTACCCACTGTTCTATACTATTGTCCTTTAGTCTTCTACTATTTACTGGACCCAGTATCAAGGTCTTTGTCTTGTTTGGACTGACACATACTGTTAATAGGGGAACAACAGAAGTGATTGCGTCATTAAGGGGCTGAGTTGCCCACTGTATACTTCCGGTGTTATCTTGTGTTTCTTACTGATAAATAGCCAGTAAAGCATCTTTTTCTGGGGATGCCTAGCTGGCCGTGGGGTCAGTGTGATTCGCTTGATAGCTAGGCGGAGTTGTCGTACGGAAGGTACGGGGTTCGAACCCTGGGTAAGCCACTCACGTCTGTTGTTTTTCTGTTGTCCAAGTGTTCTACTTCTTTATTTCTTACGAGTGCCTGAAAACATACCTTTATGTTTGTCTAATATTAATTTACTGTTTACAGGCCTCGGGTTTCCCTTCCTTATGTGTTATTTATGTTCATACAATACCAGAAACCTACCCACTGTTCTATACTATTGTCCTTTAGTCTTCTACTATTTACTGGACCCAGTATCAAGGTCTTTGTCTTGTTTGGACTGACACATACTGTTAATAGGGGAACAACAGAAGTGATTGCGTCATTAAGGGGCTGAGTTGCCCACTGTATACTTCCGGTGTTATCTTGTGTTTCTTACTGATAAATAGCCAGTAAAGCATCTTTTTTTGGGGATGCCTAGCTGGCCGTGGGGTCAGTGTGATTCGCTTGATAGCTTGGCGGAGTTGTCGTACGGAAGGTACGGGGTTCGAACCCTGGGCAAGCCACTCACGTCTGTTGTTTTTCTGTTGTCCAAGTGTTCTACTTCTTTATTTCTTACGAGTGCCTGAAAACATACCTTTATGTTTGTCTAATATTAATTTACTGTTTACAGGCCTCGGGTTTCCCTTCCTTATGTGTTATTTATGTTCATACAATACCAGAAACCTACCCACTGTTCTATACTATTGTCCTTTAGTCTTCTACTATTTACTGGACCCAGTATCAAGGTCTTTGTCTTGTTTGGACTGACACATACTGTTAATAGGGGAACAACAGAAGTGATTGCGTCATTAAGGGGCTGAGTTGCCCACTGTATACTTCCGGTGTTATCTTGTGTTTCTTACTGATAAATAGCCAGTAAAGCATCTTTTTTTGGGGATGCCTAGCTGGCCGTGGGGTCAGTGTGATTCGCTTGATAGCTAGGCGGAGTTGTCGTACGGAAGGTACGGGGTTCGAACCCTGGGTAAGCCACTCACGTCTGTTGTTTTTCTGTTGTCCAAGTGTTCTACTTCTTTATTTCTTACGAGTGCCTGAAAACACACCTTTATGTTTGTCTAATATTAATTTGATGCTCCAGTAAGCAGAAGCAACATTCTTCTATTTTTATCTCTGCCAAGAGTAATCTTGAGCGAAGGTTGATGCCTTTGAAGACCCTTATCATTATACTCTAAGTCTGGCCATTGTTGGACCACCACTACGAAGCAGGGGAGACAATCACGCCACACCCATGCACAACCTGATGTTTGTCGCCTTGTACGACATGCCTGAGGGTACAGTGGATCTATTCTTTCTTTGTCTCTTCATAAATGTAACCAGAGAATTCAGAAGGATAACAATTATAAATAGTAACAATCTAGAAATATAACAAGCTAATGCAATAGGATACTAATTACAAACAGCGACAGTCTGGAACTACAACAGAAGAACACAACATGATCATACAAACAGCTACAGAATAGAGTAGTCGCTAAAACGTTATAAACACATGGTATTAAAGAATGGTCGCAAAATTGTTTTTGAAAACTTACTTACTTACTTACTTATTCGTTCCCCTTCTACGGTGAGGTGTAGAGGTTTGGAAGAGAGAGCGCCAGACTATCCTATCGGCTGTCTTCCTCCTGGCCTGGTTCCATTCTAGTCCTCGGTCCTTCAAAGATTGTCTAATGTTGTCCTCCCAGCGGACTCTGGGTCGTCCTGGAGGTCTGGATCCCTGGCTCTTTGTTTCCCATGCTTGTCGTGGTAGCCGATCTTCTCCCATTCTACAGACATGGCCAAACCATCTTAGTTGGGACTGTTCTATTTGGGTCTGCAGCGGGTGGGATTTTAGGCCTTGACGTATCGTCTGGTTGCGGACCGTGTCTCTTCTTGTTACTTCAACCACCTTCCTCAGATACCTCATTTCTGAGGTTTGGATCTGGCTTTTGAGGATTGTAGTCATTGCCCATGATTCGCATCCATATGTCAAGACTGGGACATAGGTGGAGCGATATACAGCCATCTTCGTTTTCTTACCAACCTCTCTCTTGCTGAGGAATCCTCGATTTATGGCCTGATAAAGTCTCCCAGCCGCTGCTTTTCGAGTGGCCGTCTCGTTTTTGAAAACACATATATTAACATATTGTAGTCGCAAAATTGTTTTTAAAAACATATATTAACATATAGTAGTCGCTAAATTGTTTTTGAAAACACATATGTTAACATTGAGTAGTCGCTAAATTGTTTTTAAAAACACATATATTAACATAGAGTAGTTGCTAAAACGTTAAAAACAATTCTGGTTTTAAAGAGTAGTCGCTAAATTGTTTTAAAAAAAACCTCATATAGTAACATTGAACAGTCGCAAAATTATTTTTTTAAAACACATAATAACATGAATAGTCGTTAAACTGTTAAAAAAAACCATATATAATAAAACAGAGTAGTCGCTAAAATATACAAGAACACATATAGTAACATAAGTTGACATAGAAACCTTTTATCAGCATAGGTCTACAACAAATTTACTCCAAGGCTTCTTGTCCTATGCCATCCCTTCGAGGTCTTTCCGTGAATTTGTTATCACTTTAATGTCTGTTTCTACTTCCCTTTCTCCCTGGGTTTTGCGATCTCTAACTGCCCTTTTACCCTATTTCAGAAAAAACTGCCATGTAATGTTATCAACAGGTTTCCTCAATGTACGTTATCAACAGGTTTCCTCAATGTACGTTACATCCAACACGGCTCTTGTTCCAGTGTGACGTGTAGTTATTGTCATCAGTTCTACACTGGTAACATTGTTGTACCATTTCAGTCCTTCTATTCTATGCAAGCACCCATTTACCGCTTTCACTTTGGTAAACAGACATAGTACTCCCAGAACGCACGTTTAGAAAGAATGTTGTCAGTAAGCTAATGGCTGGACTGAATATATTATTTACAACAGTGGCGGCTTCAATGATTTTTGGCTGGTGGGAATATCTATAAATAATTATCTAATTACATATGCTCCTACGCATGCGGGGGCATATAGCACAATGGTTTAAGATAACAATATAATACACAGCAAAAAACGTGCAGGTTATTATCTTAGGGATATCGAACAGTATGTCCGCTGATGTATTATGCGTAGTTAAACATGTTTTCTCAAACAATTCTTTCTCATTTTCGGAGATGGCTCTCAGTCATCGTCCGAACTTAGAAAGGATCGGAAAACAAAGCGCGTGCATTAAAGAAAGGTGGAAGGGAGAGAGAGAAAAATAGAGAGTGAGAGAGAGAAAATGAGAGAGAGAAAGAGAAAAAGAGAGAGTGAGAGCGAGAAAGAAATGTATGTATTTGTCACAAAATGACCGTGCTCTTCATTTTATATGTTTGTACCAGTCTTCTTCTATCCTACTCTCTTCCATTCATTTCTTCCTTACTAGTATTTTCTCTCCCATATGAGTACCATATGAGTCACATATGACTCAGGTTTCGTGTTGTAATTTTCGCATAATCTAGCTAGAAAATACGCGCAAGAAAACCAGAAATTGTTCTATATAAGACACAAAGAACATGAGGAAGGAAAAACAATGCCCTCTAAAATTTTTAAAGGACAAGCAAGGCAAATTGCTTACTGCCCCGAAGGAAGTAACGGAAAGATGGAAAGAATATTTCTCAGAACTCCTTGATGGTGAGCAAGGTCAAGCATCAGAAATGATAACCACTAGCACAGAAGAGAAAACCAGTGGTGGTGAAGATGACATAAAGATGGAAGAACTGAAGGCAGCACTGGAGAAAATCAAGATGGGCAAAGTAGCAGGGCATGATGGTATAACACCAGAAATGGTTAAGTACTTGGGAGCATCAGGCAACCTATTACTCTTAAGGGTCCTACAGGCAGCGTGGTGCAACAAGGCCATACCAAAGGTTTGGGAGATTGCCATCCTAACACCGATGTTCAAAAAGGGTGACAATCGACAATGTGGAAACCATAGAGGCATATCCCTTCTCAGTGTCCCTGGTAAAATCTACTCTAGAATCCTAGAGCAGAGACTCCGATGACTAGCTGAGCCACAATTGGATGAGGTCCAGTGTGGCTTCCGAGCAAACCGAAGTACTCAAGACCTAATCTTCACACTTAGACAGCTGAGTGAAAAGGCCCTTGAGTATAAGAGTGAGATCCATCTTTGTTTCATAGATATGGAAAAGGCGTTTGACAGGGTCCACTGGAGCAAACTTCGGGACTGTTTGGCAAGGAATAACATTCCAGCACCTCTGATTCATGTTATACAGAGCTTCTACAAGTTTTGCAGAAATTATGCGAGGACAGCAAACCATAAGTCAGAAGAGTTCAGGACCACCACTGGTGTAAGACAAGGTAATATCCTGTCACCTTATCTTTTCATACTTCTCATGGACGATGTTATCAATACATGTAAAGAGAGAACAAGAAAGTATTCAGTAGGGTACTGGAAGATGAGACAGGTCTGTATTTCAGAGCTGGCATTTGCTGATGATGTTGCCCTGATTGCTAAATCAGAGGCACATCTCCGATCCAACCTGCAAGTCTGGAAGGAAGAGCTGGAGAAAAGAGGGATGGTCATAGGCAGCTCTAAAACAAAATCCATGGTGATATCACGAGAAGAAAGAAGACATCAGATTAAGCTGGGAGAACAGGTCCTGGAGCAGGTCGACCACTTTAAATACCTCGGAGTTATTATAGATCGAAAGGGAGGCATCACAGAAGAGTTGGCCACTCGAAAAGCAACAGCTGAGAGACTCTTTCAGGCCATAAATCGAGGATTCCTCAGCAAGAGAGAGGTTGGTAAGAAAACAAAGATGGCTGTATACCGCTCCACCTATGTCCCAGTCTTGACATATGGATGCGAGTCGTGGGCAATGACTACAACCCGTAAAAGCCGGATCCAAACCTCAGAAATGAGATATCTGAGGAAGGTGGTCAAAGTAACAAGAAGAGACATGGTCCGCAACTAGACGATACGTCAAGGCCTAAAATCCCACCCCCTGCAGACCCAAGTAGAACAGTCCCAACTAAGATGGTTTGGCCATGTCTGCAGAATGGGAGAAGATCAGTTACCCCGACAAGCATGGGAAACAAAGAGCTAGGGATCCAGATCCCCAGAACGACACAGAGTCCACTGGGAGGACAACATTAGACAATCTTTGAAGGACCGAGGACTAGAATGGAACCAGGCCAGGAGGAAGACAGCCGAAAGGATAGTCTGGCGCGCGCTCTCTCTCTTTTCCAAACCTCTACACCTCACGGTAGAAGGGGAACGACTAAGTAAGTAAGTTGTAAGTATTTTCGCATAATCTATCCTGGATGGAGATAACAGTAACAACCACGCTGGAAAAAGACAAATAAATCTGCCTTACCTATGTAAAACAAACACAGGCGTTAACGTGCTCTCTCACCAAGCTTGGCCCCCATACTTCTCGTATGGTTAATCAAAAGATAATCTGCGAATGTACTTTCGGTGCGGCAAAAATGTGATGCAACTTTACCGCAGGTGAACTCCTGTTTGTTAGCACTAGTCCAGCCACAGTGCTAAACTGACGATTTGTTATGAATTACTGACATGAGTCATCTAAAAAGCGTTAATTCGTATCTTATATGGGAGGATTTAAAATTACCTGTGCCATGCTGAATGTCATCAGAAGTGGGAGGAAAAAGATATATACTAAATTCAAACATTTAAATCTGCTTGGTGTTGGTAAAATATGTTAAACTAGACTACGTCTGCTTGGCGAATTTCACCGCGTAGAAAGCAGGGAGAACGTAGGCGAAAAGTCCCTTATATTGTAACACAGGTCTAGACTCCGGTACTGTGTTCCAACGAATCGAGACGACATTTTCAGACAAGCCAGGACCAAAGAAAAGTAGAATTTCAAGAAAGAGGATTGGACCAAGTATTGAGGATCTTCTGAAATTAACCAGCAAGAAAACTCGACTTTATAATGCTGGAAACCACAAAGTCCTCGGAACCTGTATACAGGATAATTGTGCGATTAGAAATAATATTAATACCCTAACTACCTGTACAACGGCCTCATAACCCGTGGCCAGACATTATTCGGAAGTCTTCCTGTGCCAGACGTCTGTAGAAAAATTTAACCCGATACGAGGTGAGTTGCACATCTTATCCTTTTATATTTTACATTTGACATGTTTAAACTTGCTGGTATTTGTACCGGTTCATACGAGGCTGGCAACCTCAGCATATGAAAATGATAGAGTCATGAACCACCACAGCAAGCGCTGGTGACTGCTTCATGCAGGTTCTCTCACAGGAAACCAAAAGTAGAGATAGCCCCAGGCTCCAAGTGGAGCAGGGGGTGGATGTGGGTGACATCATGGTGTACATATTTATTATATTAATATTTTAATAAATTTATATGTAAATTAAAAAACATGTGTAAACCAGACAAAGGTCGTGTCCGTTGTTCAATCACATTTTTTCATGAAATTAATTGACAGCAACAAGAATTTTTCATCCAATCCACTAGGTTTATGATTTATGCTCAGGAAGGGTAAAATGATTGAGAAAAAAGGAAAAGGGTCGGTGGAAGTTACAGCAGAGACATTTGTTTCTTCTAAAGTTTGTGGTGCAAGTTGTGTGGTATCAGCTTCATACACGTCTATGGATCAAGAGCTTGTGGTCTGCGCTAGATGCTTGCCTTTGACTGGTTGTGAAGATCCTTGCATTGACGTTAGGATCGGTTACCCCTGCAACTACGCCTGGGACGTGCCGTCACCACAGAAGTTGGTAACTGACGAAGCAGTCAGCAAACCAGTTTTTCCAATTAAGTTATTAAGTTATTTTATTTTTGCCAGGCCATAGCACAAGTAATTCTCACCACCACGGCAAACAACCTTACCCATTTTTTTCTGTGAAGAAAACTCAATAGTTTAAATTCACTCACGTCATTTATTTCTTTACTCGTGTTATATAATAATTGATTATTAAGTTTGTTTTATGTATTTACAAATTCAAGTATGATTCAGCGATCTTGAATATGTATACAACAGAGCTACTTAAGTAATAATTTACTGAATAATTCAGTTGGGGGCTCAGAAACGAGCTAATATATCTTTATCTTTATAGAAGGGGTGGGCAGATACAAAGTTAACGACATCCTTGATAAATTCAGCGTTGTGCTTGATTTCTGAAATATCCCATGAGGACTCCCTAAAATAGAAGCACCATCCTTTTATTTACAACTCTGCCAAAAGTAATCTTGAGCAAAGGTAGATTCCTTTAAAGACCCTCATTGTATACTCCAAATTTTGCCCATTGTTGTACTATCACTGCTCAGCAGACGAGGCAATCCCGTTAAAAAAATAAAGTACGTCCCTTTTAAAACATGAACTTTCTATTTCTGGTGAAGCTGAACCCCAACATCCCCTAGTAACGAGCCGCCACTGGTCTACAATTATAGACATCGATTGTTCTAATTATAATCCATCAAGGGTCTAACAGGATATTTTTATCCATTAAGTAAACCTGTCATTATTCATTAAACAAATACACAGCCAATGGGACAGAGCGTTTTATTTCGTATTTACCAAAACGGGTGTTAATATAAATACAGAACATGAGCAAATAGCATCTTTTGTTATTGATGCAAACTGCCGTGTGGAAGAGAGGAACGGTCCCACCCGGCCGTGCAAATACAAGATACATTCCTGAAATAGATCGTTGACGTCAAATTGTTGCAAAATGAGGTCATAGGTCACACTGATGGCGGGATAATGCATAAATTATTTCTACCACCAATTATTGTTGACTCCATTTTATCGTTGAGTTCAGTGAAGAGGTAAATTGAAACGCGAATGGTTAAAACGGAATGAATGTCAACAATGTTCTTCAAACGAAAATTCCAACAAGTATCGTTGAATTGGGTGAACTGGGCAAGTATTGGCAGCACACAAGTCGGTGATTACTGTACATATATTTTATTGACGTGACACCAACGAAGTGGAACAGGACAATCATAGTTACAGATGCGAAGATCATACGTCAAAATGTTAATATCACTGTTAATAGTTGTTGTAGATTCTCTAACAGTTAAGTTCTCTTATATTCCAGTGACTAAGGATCACTTCCATTACCATATAACAGACATGGTATTAACGTCCGTTGACCTTCTCCCAAGGACGTTTATTAAGGCAAACGGATTCATTCTCACGGAGCAATAATTTATATCATACTTGTAAGCATCCCAGACTTTCTTCATAAAATTCTTAGATAGCATATCCAATCCAAACAAAGGCAGATATAACAATACAACCAGGTTAGTGTTTCATCTTGGCTAACCTCTCGGTATCCATGCCACGACTTTGGCATAGGTAAAACGGCATATTAAACATGTGAAGCATATATATATTCATTAACTTGATTCCACATATGGATTCTCCCTCTACGAAAAGATTCCAAAGGCTATCGACTCCGTGTGTCCAATTCTAGGAATGTCATCTCCGATGAATTCCCGCTAGACCATTAATAGGAGCGGCCTGATAGTTTAATTTACATAAATAAACATGCCATAAGAAGTGGGGCGACACTTACTTTATACTTCCACTATTGACTTCGCCATGAAGATCAATAGATACGAATACAACTGATGGCTACTTCACATTTGCCAAGAATCAAGGGATAACACAGCGGACATAAATATGGTCCGAGCTGCCCCTTACATGACGTCAGAAACTACTCAACTAGGTTACACGTGCGTCCAAAGCAACTCACACAGCATTGTGCACGTCAGTGCGTGAATCAATCGAACGCACAAATAATATAACTATATAAAACTGGTGCGTACATTTGGCAGGACCGAAGACTACCCCCGTAGGTAATAAATGTACGTAACAGCTCCCTTATCACCTCCCCTTAAAAAAATTAATTCTATTAATTTTTTTCGAACTAATTACTCGAGAGAGGTGAGTCAAAACTACAACAAGATTTTTGACATGCATTAACTGTGTTGAATAAAATCTATGTACAGTCACCACCGACTTCTGTACTGCCAGTACTTGCCCAGTTCACCCAGTTCAATACTACTTGTTGAAGTTCGTTTGAAGAATATTGTTGACATTCGTTCATTTTAACCATTCGCGTTTTAAGCTACCACTTTACCAGTATAAACTGAACTCAACGATAAAACGGAGTCAACAATAATTGGTGGCCAGTGCGGGGATCGAACCCACGACATTCGCGTTATCAGCATGTCCGCTGTGTTATCCTTTGATTTTGGCAAATTTGAAGAAGCCATCAGTTGTATTCGTATCTATTGGTCTTCATGGCGAAGCCAATAGTGGAAGTATGAAGTAAGTGTCGCCCCATTTCTTATGGCAAGTTTAATTATGTAAATTAAAGTATCAGGCCGCTCCTATTAATGGTCTAGCGGGAATTCATCGGAGATGACATTCCTAGAATTGGACACACGGAGTCGATAGCCTTTGGAATCTTTTCGTAGAGGGAGAATCCATATGTGGAATCAAGTTAATGAATATATATATATGCTTCACATGTTTAATATGCCGTTTTACCTATGCCAAAGTCGTGGCATGGATACCGAGAGGTTAGCCAAGATGAAACACTAACCTGGTTGTATTGTTATATCTGGCTTTGTTTGGATTGGATATGCTATCTAAGAATTTTATGAAGAAAGTCTGGGATGCTTACAAGTATGATATAAATTATTGCTCCGTGAGAATGAATCCGTTTGCCTTAATAAACGTCCTTGGGAGAAGGTCAACGGACGTTAATACCATGTCTGTTATATGGTAATGGAAGTGATCCTTAGTCACTGGAATATAAGAGAACTTAACTGTTAGAGAATCTACAACAACTATTAACAGTGATATTAACATTTTGACGTATGATCTTCGCATCTGTAACTATGATTGTCCTGTTCCACTTCGTTGGTGTCACGTCAATAAAATATATGTACAGTAATCACCGACTTGTGTGCTGCCAATACTTGCCCAGTTCACCCAATTCAACGATACTTGTTGGAATTTTCGTTTGAAGAACATTGTTGACATTCATTCCGTTTTAACCATTCGCGTTTCAATTTACCTCTTCACTGAACTCAACGATAAAATGGAGTCAACAATGGTTGCAGCACAGTCGGCGTCCGGACTTCGTTGATCAACCCAAGTTGTGCCACGGGCCGGGTTGTCAAGTGTGTAACGTTTGGTGGCACAATTGAAACATTTGCCACTGCTATTATTGATTGTTGACTCCGTTTTATCATTGAGTTCAGTTTATACCGGTGAAGTGGTAGCTTAAAACGCGAATGGCTAAAATGAACGAATTTCAACAATATTCTTCAAACGAACTTCAACAAGTAGTATTGAACTGGGTGAACTGGGCAAGTACTGGCAGTACAGAAGTCGGTGGTGACTGTACATAGATTTTATTCAACACAGCACATACGGAGTGGACAAGACTAACATCGTCACAGGCGCAGAAATCATACGTCAACATGTTGATAATTACTTTTAAAGTTCCTGAAGATTCTCTACTAATAAAGTCCTCTGACTCAAGTGACTGAGGATCACAAAACTGTTACCATACAATATTCCGCTCATTCAAGTCCATTGACCTTCCTTCAAGGACGTACATCATGGTAACGTATTCATACTCCAGGATAAAATTCTTCCATATCATACTTCATAATCCCAGACTTTCTCCATACATCCCGTTATATATAGTATATAGTTTTCAAACAAAGTCATACATGATAATACGAACAGGTTAGAGATTCCAGTTGACTAACCTCTCCCATTCTATGCCACGCTTCTGGCATTGTAGTAACAGCATATTAAACATGTGAAGCATATAAATTCATTAACTTGATTTCTTGTAGGTATTCACCCTCTACGAAAAGATTCAAAGGCTATCGACTCCGTGTGTCCAATTCTAGGAATGTCATCTACGATGAATTCCCGCTAGACCATTAATAGGAGCGGCCTGATACTTTAATGTACGTAAATAAACATGCCATAAGAAATGGGGTGACACTTACTTTATACTTCCACTATTGACTTCGCCATGAAGATCAATAGATACGAATACAACTGATGGCTACTTCACATTTGCCAAAAATCAAGGGATAACACAGCGGACATAAATATGGTCCGAGCTGCCCCATTCATGACGTCAGAAACTACTCAACTAGGTTACACGTGCGTCCAAAGCAACTCACACAGCATTGTGCACGTCAGTGCGTGAATCAATCGAACGCACAAATAATATAACTATATAAAACTGGTGCGTACATTTGGCAGGACCGAAGACTACCCCCATAGGTAATAAATGTCCGTAACAGCTCCCTTATCACCTCCCCTTAAAAAAATTAATTCTATTAATTTTTTTCGAACTAATTACTCGAGAGAGGTGAGTCAAAACTACAACAAGATTTATGACATGCATAAAATATATCATATTAAGAAAAGAATATTAAATGAAAACAATATAACTAAATGATAGTATGCATTAAAGCACACATCCACCATCGACCTACTTTGGAACGATGTGGTAATATTCGAAGTAAAAAGAAGTTGAAAATGAAAATGAAATAAACCACAAAAAAAAGATGATAATAAAATTCAACCAAATTTTTTTAAAAGAAATTTGAAACATATGATTTCAAAAATGAAAATGAACAGCAACACTGATGATGATCAATGATAAAAGAATCAATAAAACAGAAAATTTTAAAATACAACATGCAAAATGAAACAAAGCATAATTAAACACTTTAAGAAGCAACGCACTTACTATTTCCTAACACTAGTAAGTTTGACTAGTTATCTAAAAGTGAGATATCATGTAGTGGGATACGTGAATACACGTATTGCGAAACACTAATAAAGTTAGTAGATGTGTGATTTATAATCAATCAAATTGATTAAATTGAATTATAATAATTAATAGTACTTAATTTATGAACAAATAACTAATTACTAATTTATTCTAAGTGATTTCAATTTCACTCATTGTTAATATTCATTTAGAACTAGTTAAATCGACAAGAATATGTTCTAAATGTACCATGCCCGAAATAAGTTTACGAACACGATATGTAGTGTAATCTGTTCCATAACAATAGTGAATGTCTATTTGTCACTCTTACCAATGTTTCCATACTAAAAAAAAAAAAAAATGTTACTTTAATATCACTGTTCCCGTTCTAACAAAACGTTACTTCACAAGAAATAATGTTATAATCCATACGTAAGTATATTCTGAAAGTTATATATATACGAATACTGCAGAACTACACATAGTCTCCACAGATGTATAATCAGTGACCATGTACAAAGTTATTCATGTTTCTGTGAGGACGTTTCACCATCTGGAAGTGGTTTAATTTCGACATGTTCACTAGGGCATCTTGAAAGACAGTCTGCAAACACATTCTGTACTCCAGGAATAGCTCGTATCTCAAAATGGAACGGTTGAAGCGCAATAGCGTAACGCGCTGACTTTGATGACTTCACGTTCCCTGTGTTCAGTGCTGTAAGAGCTTTCTGGTCGGATTCCACCACAAAGTGTGATCCGAGGAGATAACGATCCAGTTTATTGATGGACCAGACAAGAGCGAGGAGCTCTTTATCCAGAACGGAATACTTCATCTCGCTTGTCGTAAGCTTTCTGGATACGTACATAACCGGAAATAAGGTGCCTCCGTATTCCTGCATCAAAACTGCCGCGATAGCGTAGGAAGAAGCATCACTGCGAAGAACAAAGGTGAGATCTTTGTTAGGCAACCTTAAAAAAGGCTTATTTGAAAAAAATTGTTTTATATAATCTAAAGCCGTTTGATGATCCTGCGACCACTTTATTACATTAGATGTGCCTTTCTTCAGTAACGAAGAAAGAGGTGCAGTTATAGTAGACAAATGAGGGATGAATTTAGAATAGAACTGTATTAGTCCTAAGAGCGACCTCACTTGTTTTTTTGTCTTAGGTGCTGAGATGTTTAAAATTTTTAGAGACGTTACTGTCTTCTGTATACATTAAACCGCGACCTATACGGTGACCAAGAAATGAGATGTCATGAAAACCGACAAAAGCCTTTGAAGGTTTTGCTGTTAAGTTATAATCCCGTAAGGTAGAAAGTAAAGATTTTAAACCCTGAATATGTTCATCCCAAGAGTCACTGAAAAGACAGATGTCATCTATATAAGTAATGACATCGGGACGATGAGACAATATGCGGCGCATCATGCGTACAAAGGTAGCTGGCGCATTCATTAGACCGAATGGCATAAAATTCCATTGAAAAAGACCCCGTGGCGTCGAGAAAGCGGTGAATGGTTTTGCTTTAGGGGTTAATGGCACTTGCCAATAACCCTTTGAAAGGTCAAATTTCGAAAAGAATGTGGCATGAGACAATTTCTCTAATAAGTCGTCTAAAAGAGGTAATGGTTCCGCATCGAATTTTGTAACTTTGTTTAATTTCCTGTAATCTACGCAAAGACGTATATTGTTGTCCTTCTTCCTAATGATTACCATAGAAGAAGAATATGGTGATGAAGATGGTTCAATTATATTTAATTGAAGCATCTCATCCAATTCCTTATCAACCTTATCACGAAAGTGTAAATGAATAGGATATGGGCGAACTCGAATCGGTGTATCGTCAGTCAGAATAATGTCATGTTGGATGACTGACGTATGACCTGGGATGTCAGTGAGGACATCCTCATACGTGTGTAGAATATTAGAGACTTGCTGACGTTGATCATCAGTAAGAGTAGATGAGATAGTAACATCATTCCATTTCTCAGTGGAATGGAGTGGTACAACTGGTATTGGTAGTTGTACATCATCGAAAGAAGATTCCTCTTCTTGGATGACTGACAAACTAGAATAGTGTTGAATAGGAGGTGTAGGATCGTCAGTTGCTTGGAACACTGATTGTAGATAATCAGGACGTGAGTAATATTCCTTCAACATATTAATGTGGAAGGTTTTATGTTTACCATTAACATCAACGATGTAGTCGACATCGGATATTCTTGAGATGATCCTGAAAGGACCTCTCCATGTAATTAAAAGACGATTATTATGCGCAGGGAGTAATACAAAAGCTTCATCACCAGGTATGAGCTGGCGAAGACGTCTATACTTGTTTGCAAATAGACGAGCTTTTTCTTTGGCTTGTTCGGATGATGCAGTAGCTAATCTACAAGCATCTATGATTCTCTTTCTCAGAGAGATCACATACTCATAAGAGGATTGAGTTTCCTCTTCAATATTCTCGTCAACCAATAAGTCGTGGATTAACGACATCGGACCGCGTGGTTGCATGCCGAAAAACAAGTTGAAATGGAGAAAACCCCGTTGCTTGATTTTGTACTTCGCGATACGCAAAGAGACAAGCGGGTAGGACCCGATCCCAGTCTTGGGGATGGTCTTGAGTCATCTTACCCAACAACTGCTTGAGTGTCCTATTAGACGCTCAATTAACCCATTTGACATCGGATGATAAATAGAACTTAGAGATCTGTCTATACCTAATGTCTTCATAACTTGAGACATGGATTCAGAAATGAACTGAACCCCATGATCCGACAAGATTTTCCGTGGAAAACCAATGCGTGAGAAGATTAACATCAATGCCTCTGCTACACTGGCAGATGAAGTGTTCTTGAGAGGGATGGCTTCAGGCCAGCGAGTGCACATATCAATGCACGTAAGGATATGCGTATGCCCTCTAGCAGATGGTAGCATAGGACCAATAATGTCTATAGCCATTTTATCAAATGGTCTAATCGGGATGTCCGCAGCTTGAATAGGAGCCGCATGAAATGGACCCCGTACCTTAACTTCTTGACATATCAAACAAGACCGACAATAGAGAGTGATGTCCTTATGGACGCCTGGCCAGTAGAATGCCGAAAGCACTCTGGATTTGGTACGCGAAAAACCCATATGGCCCGCACATTGCGAGTCATGCGCATGTCGTAATATACGAGATCTCATACAGGATGGGACTATAATCTGAGAACATAAGGATAAATCCTTTTCTCGTATTACTCTAACCAAAATCCCATTTTTAAGTATAAAGTCATGTCTAGATTTTGCAAGTTTGTTGCTGGTATTATTTTTGTTCACATGCTGAAAAAATTTTTTTAATGAATCATCATTCTTTTGCAATGTTGCAAACAACTCCCGTGAAATAGGAGCATCATCATCACAAGTGGTATGAACTGTAGGTTCCATAGGTGTATCATGCGACATATTAGTAGCTTGTGCTCTAGTCACTACTGCATTTGCAGTTTGAATATGTCGCTCTTCCCATTCAGCAATTTGCTGTGGTGTACACTCTTTAATACCATGTATGCGACCAAGTATTAAATCACAAATTGGATTCGGAAGGAGACAAGCTTGAATCTTTCCTGAAAAAAATGGTGTATTAAGATCAATAATAGCAGTGGCAAATGTTTCAATTGTGCCACCAAACGTTACACACTTGACAACCCGGCCCGTGGCACAACTTGGGTTGATCAACGAAGTCCGGACGCCGACTGTGCTGCAACCTGAGTCAAATAGGAGAGAGCATGAAATATTGTTGACAAATCCCTTGTTAAACTTAAGAGAGCCCTGTCCCTGGTGTACTGACGCAGCAGTGGCCGTACAGACTGCAGGTAGACTAGGCAAGGTATGTCCGCAACGCAGCGTCGTGATCGCCCTGGGCTGGAAAAGAGTAGAGCATTCTGAACAATCTTTGTTTGACTTGGGTACAATCAAGAGAACAACACATAGCATTATGAGTTTCAGCTCCTTTACCCTGTTCAATGTTAGCCTGTGTATCACTAAAAGCGACATTAGAATGTCTATTCGTATTACTCAACTTTTTTTTTTTTTTTTTTTTTTTTCCTCGCTTGAGGTCGCATTTTTTTTTCCTCGCATGAGGTCGCATTGTCCCCGCCCCAAACCCGGCTCTGGTCAAGACCACATGTCCCAACACACGAAGACCCAATGACACCATGTGTCATTGTAGTGGTCTTCTATGTTCTTACACAAAGGACCTCATGACATAAATGTCACTACTGGTCCCTGCGTCTAGACACATGATCCCAGCCAAAAGCCGGATTCTAGGCATTGGGTTGTACAGCGTAAAATACGCTGCATTTTTTTTTTTTTTTTCCCCTCGCTTGAGGTCGCATATTTTTTCCTCGCATGAGGTCGCATTTACCCACCCAAATCCGGCCCTGGTCAAGACCACGTGTCCCAACACATGAAGACCCAATGACACCATGTGTCATTGTAGTGGTCTTCTATGTTCTCACACAAAGGACCTCATGACAAATGTCACTACTGGTCCCTGCGTCTAGACACATGATCCCAGCCAAAAGCCGGATTCTAGGCATTGGGTTGTACAGCGTAAAATACGCTGCAGTTCTCGATCTATCTCGTCGACGCGATCGATTTTGATTTTTGTCATTAAAATTGCCATAATTGTAGTTTCTGCTAGAGTTAAAATTTGGATGAGTCCGATAATTTGTATAATGATCGTTATGATGTTGGTAAAATGGTTTATTTCCAAAAAATTGTTTGTTTTGCGGACCCTGAGATCTTGATCTCCAGTTTTGTTTATTATAATGTCCTTGATTATTTTTAAAATTATTGTTACCAAAATCTCGCGATCTGTGAGCCTGGTTCCAAGAAACATTAAATGGAGCAGATTGTTGAAATTGCTTCCCTTTGTAAAAATTACCATTGTTAAAATTGTCATTATTTCCCTTATTGACATATCTGTCAGCACTAAAAGAACGATTGCGTGAAAAATTGTTTTGTTGTGCTGCAAAAGCAACAGGCAATTCATTCTTAATCTGTGCATTACTTAGATCCATGTTTGGGTGAGCAGTGCAAAAATTTTTAGCATGCTGTTCTAAGTCTTTCATAGATAAAGGTTTCTGTTCGTGTAAAAATGCGAGAAATGTAGGATTTACAGACGAAAGTACCTTATCGCGCATCAGTAAATCGAAGAGACCTTCATACGACTTTTCAATTTTGGATAATTCGATCCATCTTTCTAATGTTAGTCGTATTTGTGACAGAAAATCACTAAAATTTTTTGCTAGATTGAGGTAGTAATGTATGGAATCTTGATCGATATTGGTCTTCTGTCATTTGGAATTTTTGCAGAAGTGCCGCTCTAAGAGCATTATAGTCATTTTTCTCACCAATGCTGGTGGTATGATAAACTGCTAATGCGTCCCCTGTAAGTAATCTGGATAAATATGTACAGTATAGAGCTTTATCCACGTTATAAGACACACAAGTGGCCTCAAACCTATCTAGGAAGAATATCACGTCATCAGACGGGGGATTAAATTTTGGTAATTTAAGGTGAATTTCCTTAAAATTATCATGTCTGGATGAAGTTTGGCTTTCAAAAGTTCTCTGAGAATTAGCTCCTGAGTTAACCTAAGTCTCTCATATTCTGACTCTGCTAATTTCAGTTCATGCTGTCGTTTTCTTTCATTCTCTTCCATCTCAAGCTGAAGTCGTTTTGTGTTTTGTTCAGCTATTAATCTTCTTTCTTGCATTTCTTTTTGTTTAACTTCCATTTCTTTTTCAGCTATTAATCTTTTTTCTTCCATTTCCTTTTGTTTATTTCCCATTTCAATATTAAGTAGTCTTTCTTTTTTCTGCCGCATCTCTTTTAAATTGCTCTTCAGCCTCGAATTTTTTCTGTTCGGACTCACGCTGAAATCGTTTCTCTTCTAATTCAGCGGCTAATCTCATTTTTTTCTCCTCTTCCTCAGCTATAAATTTCCTCTTCTTTTCATCCTCCTCAGCAGTTAATCTCATTTTTTTTTCTCATTCTCCTCCGCCTCAATCCTTTTTTGATCTGCCTCAAATTTCAAATTTTCCAAACGTAAAGTTTCTAACCTTCTCTGATCAGCTTCTATTTCTTGAGCTTTCTTATATTCTGCAAGTGCAAATGCTTTTGCTTCCTCAGGAGCCATCTGAAGAGCTTTTGCTTGCTTAATGAAATAGTCTAAGGTAGCCATTATTCAATATTATTATGTAATAATACTACTTAAAATTGTTACTACAACTAGTGGTTTTCGTTCCTGTTCTAGAACGGTAAAATCAATTTATATAATAGGCAATAATATTAATAATTAATAATGTAATTTATAACATGAAATGGTGTGAAAGCTATAACGTGACAGACAATAGCACAATACTGACACGACACGATAAAATAGTTGTAGCCTCGCTTTTACTGGGGTGTGAACCGCTGTTTAAAGGATGTTGATGGTGTTGTAATGACAACGGTCCAACACGGGCGATGCTATTTGGACTTGACAATAATAACGCGAATGTTTCTTTCTTGGAACGTGAAGGAAGGACTTCAATAACAAGCAGGCACGTCAACGAGTGCCAATGTGTATAGGGACGAACTCGTTAGGTTTACTGACATCATAATTTATTTAGGACGAAAATACGTTGACGACAACAGGTTACAGTACTCCAACATGGATTCCACAGTAAACGTACATGTAGCATATATATAGGCATGGTACAGGCATAATAACTTCCTCACATAAGATCAGGGTTTGACCTTGCGTCAATGTCATGACCGTTAGGACTATTCAACCATAAAGATCTTGGAATAAATATATTGATTCTGTCCTACAATTCTGGTCGGGTACTTTAGTAGCTTGGTACCCCTGACATGGCAGATCCATACATACTTGCATATAATATAAACAACGAAGGTTATGTCCTAGTGCTTGGCTAACCTCTCTTCGTCGCCGTGACTCGTACGACGGCAATCCATATATTATTACAATCCAATAAACCGTAAAGGATGAAGCCTTGAATCCTTTATAATATTAAAATACTTTCGGTGAAATTCCCCGTTGATCCATTATAGCACCCCTTTGCAGAAAGGTGCTAGCTAGATGCCAACGAAGGATGGTGACACGAAAGTTCAAGTAAACAATTCACTTCTTACCAAAACTGGTTCGGACTTACGTGTAGTGTAATCCGACAATGACTTCTACCAAGAAGTCATTGTACCAGAAGAATAACTAACCCAACACACTGGGTATATATAGGAATATAGGCAACAGACTCAATGTCTGGCTTGAGATGCTGGCTTTCATTTTTTTTCTCACTGGCCACCAATTATTGTTGACTCCATTTTATCGTTGAGTTCAGTGAAGAGGTAAATTGAAACGCGAATGGTTAAAACGGAATGAATGTCAACAATGTTCTTCAAACGAAAATTCCAACAAGTATCGTTGAATTGGGTGAACTGGGCAAGTATTGGCAGCACACAAGTCGGTGATTACTGTACATATATTTTATTGACGTGACACCAACGAAGTGGAACAGGACAATCATAGTTACAGATGCGAAGATCATACGTCAAAATGTTAATATCACTGTTAATAGTTGTTGTAGATTCTCTAACAGTTAAGTTCTCTTATATTCCAGTGACTAAGGATCACTTCCATTACCATATAACAGACATGGTATTAACGTCCGTTGACCTTCTCCCAAGGACGTTTATTAAGGCAAACGGATTCATTCTCACGGAGCAATAATTTATATCATACTTGTAAGCATCCCAGACTTTCTTCATAAAATTCTTAGATAGCATATCCAATCCAAACAAAGCCAGATATAACAATACAACCAGGTTAGTGTTTCATCTTGGCTAACCTCTCGGTATCCATGCCACGACTTTGGCATAGGTAAAACGGCATATTAAACATGTGAAGCATATATATATATTCATTAACTTGATTCCACATATGGATTCTCCCTCTACGAAAAGATTCCAAAGGCTATCGACTCCGTGTGTCCAATTCTAGGAATGTCATCTCCGATGAATTCCCGCTAGACCATTAATAGGAGCGGCCTGATACTTTAATGTACATAAATAAACATGCCATAAGAAATGGGGGCGACACTTACTTTATACTTCCACTATTGACTTCGCCATGAAGATCAATAGATACGAATACAACTGATGGCTATTTCACATTTGCCAAAAATCAAGGGATAACACAGCGGACATAAATATGGTCCGAGCTGCCCCTTACATGACGTCAGAAACTACTCAACTAGGTTACACGTGCGACCAAAGCAACTCACACAGCATTGTGCACGTCAGTGCGTGAATCAATCGAACGCACAAATAATATAACTATATAAAACTGGTGCGTACATTTGGCAGGACCGAAGACTACCCCCGTAGGTAATAAATGTACGTAACAGCTCCCTTATCACCTCCCCTTAAAAAAATTAATTCTATTAATTTTTTTCGAACTAATTACTTGAGAGAGGTGAGTCAAAACTACAACAAGATTTATGACATGCATAAAATTATATCATATTAAGAAAAGAATATTAAATGAAAACAATATAACTAAATGATAGTATGCATTAAAGCACACATCCACCATCGACCTACTTTGGAACGATGTGGTAATATTCGAAGTAAAAAGAAGTTGAAAATGAAAATGAAATAAACCATAAAAAAAAGATGATAATAAAATTCAACCAAATTTTTTTTTAAAAAAGAAATTTGAAACATATGATTTCAAAAATGAAAATGAACAGCAACACTGATGATGATCAATGATAAAAGAATCAATAAAACAGAAAATTTTAAAATACAACATGCAAAATGAAACAAAGCATAATTAAACACTTTAAGAAGCAACGCACTTACTATTTCCTAACACTAGTAAGTTTGACTAGTTATCTAAAAGTGAGATATCATGTAGTGGGATACGTGAATACACGTATTGCGAGACACTAATAAAGTTAGTAGATGTGTGATTTATAATCAATCAAATTGATTAAATTGAATTATACTAATTAATAGTACTTAATTTATGAACAAATAACTAATTACTAATTTATTCTAAGTGATTTCAATTTCACTCATTGTTAATATTCTTTTAGAACTAGTTAAATCGACAAGAATATGTTCTCAATGTACCATGTCTGAAATACGCTTACGAACACGATATGTAGTGTAATCTGTTCCATAACAATAGTGAATGTCTATTTGTCACTCTTACCAATGTTTCCATACTAAAAAAAAATGTTACTTTAATATCACTGTTCCCGTTCTAACAAAACGTTACTTCACAAGAAATAATGTTATAATCCATACGTAAGTATATTCTGAAAGTTATATATATACGAATACTGCAGAACTACACATAGTCTCCACAGATGTATAATCAGTGACCATGTACAAAGTTATTCATGTTTCTGTGAGGACGTTTCACCATCTGGAAGTGGTTTAATTTCGACATGTTCACTAGGGCATCTTGAAAGACAGTCTGCAAACACATTCTGTACTCCAGGAATAGCTCGTATCTCAAAATGGAACGGTTGAAGCGCAATAGCGTAACGCGCTGACTTTGATGACTTCACGTTCCCTGTGTTCAGTGCTGTAAGAGCTTTCTGGTCGGATTCCACCACAAAGTGTGATCCGAGGAGATAACGATCCAGTTTATTGATGGACCAGACAAGAGCGAGGAGCTCTTTATCCAGAACGGAATACTTCATCTCGCTTGTCGTAAGCTTTCTGGATACGTACATAACCGGAAATAAGGTGCCTCCGTATTCCTGCATCAAAACTGCCGCGATAGCGTAGGAAGAAGCATCACTGCGAAGAACAAAGGTGAGATCTTTGTTAGGCAACCTTAAAAAAGGCTTATTTGAAAAAAATTGTTTTATATAATCTAAAGCCGTTTGATGATCCTGCGACCACTTTATTACATTAGATGTGCCTTTTTTTAGTAACGAAGAAAGAGGTGCAGTTATAGTAGACAAATGAGGGATGAATTTAGAATAGAACTGTATTAGTCCTAAGAGCGACCTCACTTGTTTTTTTTTGTCTTAGGTGCTGAGATGTTTACAATTTTAGAGACGTTACTGTCTTCTGTATACATTAAACCGCGACCTATACGGTGACCAAGAAATGAGATGTCATGAAAACCGACAAAAGCCTTTGAAGGTTTTGCTGTTAAGTTATAATCCCGTAAGGTAGAAAGTAAAGATTTTAAACCCTGAATATGTTCATCCCAAGAGTCACTGAAAAGACAGATGTCATCTATATAAGTAATGACATCGGGACGATGAGACAATATGCGGCGCATCATGCGTACAAAGGTAGCTGGCGCATTCATTAGACCGAATGGCATAAAATTCCATTGAAAAAAAGACCCCGTGGCGTCGAGAAAGCGGTGAATGGCTTTGCTTTAGGGGTTAATGGCACTTGCCAATAACCCTTTGAAAGGTCAAATTTCGAAAAGAATGTGGCATGAGACAATTTCTCTAATAAGTCGTCTAAAAGAGGTAATGGTTCCGCATCGAATTTTGTAACTTTGTTTAATTTCCTGTAATCTACGCAAAGACGTATATTGTTGTCCTTCTTCCTAATGATTACCATAGAAGAAGAATATGGTGATGAAGATGGTTCAATTATATTTAATTGAAGCATCTCATCCAATTCCCTATCAACCTTATCACGAAAGTGTAAAGGAATAGGATATGGGCGAACTCGAATCGGTGTATCGTCAGTCAGAATAATGTCATGTTGGATGACTGACGTATGACCTGGGATGTCAGTGAGGACATCCTCATACGTGTGTAGAATATTAGAGACTTGCTGACGTTGATCATCAGTAAGAGTAGATGAGATAGTAACATCATTCCATTTCTCAGTGGAATGGAGTGGTACAACTGGTATTGGTAGTTGTACATCATCGAAAGAAGATTCCTCTTCTTGGATGACTGACAAACTAGAATAGTGTTGAATAGGAGGTGTAGGATCGTCAGTTGCTTGGAACACTGATTGTAGATAATCAGGACGTGAGTAATATTCCTTCAACATATTAATGTGGAAGGTTTTATGTTTACCATTAACATCAACGATGTAGTCGACATCGGATATTCTTGAGATGATCCTGAAAGGACCTCTCCAGGTAATTAAAAGACGATTATTATGCGCAGGGAGTAATACAAAAGCTTCATCACCAGGTATGAGCTGGCGAAGACGTCTATATATTTGTTTGCAAAAATAGACGAGCTTTTTCTTTGGCTTGTTCGGATGATGCAGTAGCTAGTCTACAAGCATCTATGATTCTCTTTCTCAGAGAGATCACATACTCATAAGAGGATTGAGTTTCCTCTTCAATATTCTCGTTAACCAATAAGTCGTGGATTAACGACATCGGACCGCGTGGTTGCATGCCGAAAACAAGTTGAAATGGAGAAAACCCCGTTGCTTGATTTTGTACTTCGCGATACGCAAAGAGACAAGCGGGTAGGACCCGATCCCAGTCCTGTGGGTGGTCTTGGGTCATCTTACCCAACAACTGCTTGAGTGTCCTATTTAGACGCTCAATTAACCCATTTGACATCGGATGATAAATAGAACTTAGAGATCTGTCTATACCTAATGTCTTCATAACTTGAGACATGGATTCAGAAATGAACTGAACCCCATGATCCGACAAGATTTTCCGTGGAAAACCAATGCGTGAGAAGATTAACATCAATGCCTCTGCTACACTGGCAGATGAAGTGTTCTTGAGAGGGATGGCTTCAGGCCAACGAGTGCACATATCAATGCACGTAAGAATATGCGTATGCCCTCTAGCAGATGGTAGCATAGGACCAATAATGTCTATAGCCATTTTATCAAATGGTCTAATCGGGATGTCCGCAGCTTGAATAGGAGCCGCATGAAATGGACCCCGTACCTTAACTTCTTGACATATCAAAACAGGACCGACAATAGAGAGTGATGTCCTTATGGACGCCTGGCCAGTAGAATGCCGAAAGCACTCTGGATTTGGTACGCGAAAAACCCATATGGCCCGCACATTGCGAGTCATGCGCATGTCGTAATATACGAGATCTCATACAGGATGGGACTATAATCTGAGAACATAAGGATGAATCCTTTTCTCGTATTACTCTAACCAAAATCCCATTTTTAAGTATAAAATCATGTCTAGATTTTGCAAGTTTGTTGCTGGTATTATTTTTGTTCACATACTGAAAAATTTTTTTTAATGAATCATCATTCTTTTGCAATGTTGCAAACAACTCCCGTGAAATAGGAGCATCATCATCACAAGTGGTATGAACTGTAGGTTCCATAGGTGTATCATGCGACATATTAGTAGCTTGCGCTCTAGTAACTACTGCATTTGCAGTTTGAATATGTCGCTCTTCCCATTCAGCAATTTGCTGTGGTGTACACTCTTTAATACCATGTATGCGACCAAGTATTAAATCACAAATTGGATTCGGAAGGAGACAAGCTTGAATCTTTCCTGAAAAAAATGGTGTATTAAGATCAATAATAGCAGTGGCAAATGTTTCAATTGTGCCACCAAACGTTACACACTTGACAACCCGGCCCGTGGCACAACTTGGGTTGATCAACGAAGTCCGGACGCCGACTGTGCTGCAACCTGAGTCAAATAGGAGAGAGCATGAAATATTGTTGACAAATCCCTTGTTAAACTTAAGAGAGCCCTGTCCCTGGTGTACTGACGCAGCAGTGGCCGTACAGACTGCAGGTAGACTAGGTAAGGTATGTCCGCAACGCAGCGTCGTGATCGCCCTGGGCTGGAAAAGAGTAGAGCATTCTGAACAATCTTTGACTTGGGTACAATCAAGAGAACAACACATAGCATTATGAGTTTCAGCTCCTTTACCCTGTTCAATGTTAGCCTGTGTATCACTAAAAGCGACATTAGAATGTCTATCCGTATTACTCAACGATCTATCTCGTCGACGCGATCGATTTTGATTTTTGTCATTAAAATTGCCATAATTGTAGTTTCTGCTAGAGTTAAAATTTGGATGAGTCCGATAATTTGTATAATTATCGTTATGATGTTGGTAAAATGGTTTATTTCCAAAAAATTGTTTGTTTTGCGGACCCTGAGATCTTGATCTCCAGTTTTGTTTATTATAATGTCCTTGATTATTTTTAAAATTATTGTTACCAAAATCTCGCGATCTGTGAGCCTGGTTCCAAGAAACATTAAATGGAGCAGATTGTTGAAATTGCTTCCCTTTGTAAAAATTACCATTGTTAAAATTGTCATTATTTCCCTTATTGACATATCTGTCAGCACTAAAAGAACGATTGCGTGAAAAATTGTTTTGTTGTGCTGCAAAAGCAACAGGCAATTCATTCTTAATCTGTGCATTACTTAGATCCATGTTTTGGTGAGCAGTGCAAAAATTTTTTAGCATGCTGTTCTAAGTCTTTCATAGATAAAGGTTTCCGTTCGTGTAAAAATGCGAGAAATGTAGGATTTACAGACGAAAGTACCTTATCGCGCATCAGTAAATCGAAGAGACCTTCATACGACTTTTCAATTTTGGATAATTCGATCCATCTTTCTAATGTTAGTCGTATTTGTGACAGAAAATCACTAAAATTTCTGCTAGATTGAGGTAGTAATGTATGGAATCTTGATCGATATTGGTCTTCTGTCATTTGGAATTTTTGCAGAAGTGCCGCTCTAAGAGCATTATAGTCATTTTTCTCACCAATGCTGGTGGTATGATAAACTGCTAATGCGTCCCCTGTAAGTAATCTGGATAAATATGTACAGTATAGAGCTTTATCCACGTTATAAGACACACAAGTGGCCTCAAACCTATCTAGGAAGAATATCACGTCATCAGACGGGGGATTAAATTTTGGTAATTTAAGGTGAATTTCCTTAAAATTATCATGTCTGGATGAAGTTTGGCTTTCAAAAGTTCTCTGAGAATTAGCTTCCTGAGTTAACCTAAGTCTCTCATATTCTGACTCTGCTAATTTCAGTTCATGCTGTCGTTTTCTTTCATTCTCTTCCATCTCAAGCTGAAGTCGTTTTGTGTTTTGTTCAGCTATTAATCTTCTTTCTTGCATTTCTTTTTGTTTAACTTCCATTTCTTTTTCAGCTATTAATCTTTTTTTCTTCCATTTCCTTTTGTTTATTTCCCATTTCAATATTAAGTAGTCTTTCTTTTTCTGCCGCATCTCTTTTAAATTGCTCTTCAGCCTCGAATTTTTTCTGTTCGGACTCACGCTGAAATCGTTTCTCTTCCAATTCAGCGGCTAATCTCATTTTTTTCTCCTCTTCCTCAGCCTCAATTCTTTTTTGATCTGCCTCAAATTTCAAATTTTCCAAACGTAAAGTTTCTAACCTTCTCTGATCAGCTTCTATTTCTTGAGCTTTCTTATATTCTGCAAGTGCAAATGCTTTTGCTTCCTCAGGAGCCATCTGAAGAGCTTTTGCTTGCTTAATGAAATAGTCTAAGGTAGCCATTATTCAATTTTATTATGTAATAATACTACTTAAAATTGTTACTACAACTAGTGGTTTTCGTTCCTGTTCTAGAACGGTAAAATCAATTTATATAATAGGCAATAATATTAATAATTAATAATGTAATTTATAACATGAAATGGTGTGAAAGCAATAACGTGACAGACAATAGCACAATACTGACACGACACGATAATCAAGACAAATGACTACAGTCGTAGAAATCAAATAAAATAAAATGTGGAACTAAAATAGAATGTCGTAAAAAATTACGATGACATCTACGATCCAATAATGCACAAGACAATTGACAACACAGTGTAAAAACATATGCTTTGTAAAAAACTGAACGACAGTCAGGTAAGATGGACAATAATCACATGCAAAATACATCATGAAAATAAGGTACAAGTAAAAATAACTACCAAAAACAACAATTAAAACTTGACGAAACAGCTAAAACAGTCAGGTGTCACAGACTACCAGACACAGTGGACCAAAGATCCTTCTATGCTCACGCATAGGAACATTCCACTGCGGGAAGTCTGCAAAATAATGTCCTACAGAACGTCTGACGAAGAGCCCGAATTGGCTTCGAGATGGATCTCGTTCGTCAGATCAACCTCCCTACCTCCCACGAAGAATACACAACATATAACACTTAACACGAAAAATATGAATGTGGGCATATCACGGAAGGCACAACTAAGCGTAATAAAGTGTACAACGGAAACACGTTATACTCATCTCGCGTGCAGGTAAAAAAAAATCAATGTGCCTCGTCTCCGTGGATGTACGTCTACAGATAAAATACTTCGTTCTGCTTCTCTAGATTACAGCTCGCACGCAATAATGATGAAGAGATGATCTCCAAGTAATCAGTCACTGTGAAACTTGACGTGGAGGTTGATTGAAGACCTTGACCTTGGTAAACGTAAGTTGAATCTGATTTCTCATCCCACTGGGTTCCAAGTTCGAGATGTTGGTGACTTGAAAGTTAAAATCTTCTTTTCACAGAAAAGTATTGAGTACGTTCTTTGGAAGTTAGATATTTCCAGACCACACTGGCATACCAATTATTGTTGCCCATACTGGCCACCAATTATTGTTGACTCCGTTTTATCGTTGAGTTCAGTTTATACCGGTGATGAGGTAGCTTAAAACGCGAATGGTTAAAATGAACGAATGTCAACAATATTCTTCAAACGAACTTCAACAAGTAGTATTGAACTGGGTGAACTGGGCAAGTACTGGCAGTACAGAAGTCGGTGGTGACTGTACATAGATTTTATTCAACACAGCACATACGGAGTGGACAAGACTAACATCGTCACAGGCGCAGAAATCATACGTCAACATGTTGATAATTACTTTTAAAGTTCCTGAAGATTCTCTACTAATAAAGTCCTCTGACTCAAGTGACGGAGGATCACAAAACTGTTACCATATAATATTCCGCTCATTCAAGTCCATTGACCTTCCTTCAAGGACGTACATCATTGATTGCGTCATTTAAGGGCTGAGTTGCCCACTGTATACTTCCGGTGTTATCTTGTGTGTTTCGTACTGATAAATAGCCAGCAAAGCATCTTTTTTTGGGGATGCCTAGCTGGCCGTGGGGTCAGTGTGATTCGCTTGATAGCTAGGCGGAGTTGTCGTACGGAAGGTACGGGGTTCGAACCCTGGGTAAGCCACTCACGTCTGTTGTTTTTCTGTTGTCCAAGTGTTCTACTTCTTTATTTCTTACGAGTGCCTGAAAACATACCTTTATGTTTGTCTAATATTAATTTACTGTTTACAGGCCTCGGGTTTCCCTTCCTTATGTGTTATTTATGTTTATACAATACCAGAAACCTACCCTCTGTTCTATACTAATGTCCTTAAGTCTTCTACTATTTACTGGACCCAGTATCAAGGTCTTTGTCTTGTTTGGACTGACACATACTGTTAATAGGAGAACAACAGAAGTGATTGCGTCATTTAAGGGCTGAGTTGCCCACTGTATACTTCCGGTGTTATCTTGTGTGTTTCGTACTGATAAATAGCCAGCAAAGCATCTTTTTTTGGGGATGCCTAGCTGGCCGTGGGGTCAGTGTGATTCGCTTGATAGCTAGGCGGAGTTGTCGTACGGAAGGTACGGGGTTCGAACCCTGGGTAAGCCACTCACGTCTGTTGTTTTTCTGTTGTCCAAGTGTTCTACTTCTTTATTTCTTACGAGTGCCTGAAAACATACCTTTACGTTTGTCTAATATAAATTATTTCTACCATAGAGCGGGGTTGCCAGATTAAAATTGTGTGAAAAAGCCAAACACCGCCGCACACAAAAAACAAAACACAACCAAACAATTTTTAAGTACACATTTCTTTCTCATTTCACAAAAAAACTTGAGATTCAGGTCATCACTGTTATTCCCACTGAAAAATGCTCCATACACTTTGTCAGACGTTAAGTTATTTAACATTTCTTGATGATTCTGTGAAGTCCTTAAAATATTTATTCGAAAGCAACAAGTCTGCTCTGATTCTGACAACAGCATAAAAAAGATGCAGCTGCATTCTCATTCCTGCATTTATTTTACCTGACAATACAAGATAGAATATCCTCTCAGCTATAGCAATTCTCAATATGGTTATTAGACACGAGAGGGCAAAAGAATTTGGCGTCAAAAAAGCCAAATTGGCCATGAGCCGCGTTGTAGATCACAATATGGTACGTTTTTTCTTCTTCTGAATCAATAAACACATAAAGGTCAATATCAGGCACCTATAAGAGAGAATTAAAGAGGACACAAGACAACAGAAAATAAATATTAAGTGATAGCTGCATCGGGAGCAAGGACGAACATTTAGAAATAACAAATGCGAAAGAAGCTATAAGAACAACAAAAAATAAACCAAAATATGTTTCTACAAGTACTGTTCCATCTGGCGTAGTTGTTCATGTTTCTCCACAACTTCACGTCTCTTGTGATATTTAAAAATTCAGTTCTTGACTTCTTTCCATGCCACCTTCAGTCTCGTCTCTCTTTGTCGTTCTGTATTTCTGGTTTTCTTCAATATTTCCTGCTGTCACAATGTATTCCAACTTTGTTAATCTTACCTCTTCATACTCCTTATGGACGATGTCATCAAGGCATGTAAGGAGAGAACAAGAAAGTATTCAGTGGGGTACTGGAAGATGAGACAGGTCTATATTTCAGAGCTGGCATTTGCTGATGATGTTGCCCTGATTTCTAAATCAGAGGCACATCTCCAATCCAACCTGCAAGTCTGGAAGGAAGAGCTGGAGAAGAGAGGGATGGTCATAAGCAGCTCTAAAACAAAATCCATGGTCATATCACGAGAGGAAAGAAGACATCGGATTGGGCTGGTAGAGCGGGTCCTGGAGCGGGTCGACCACTTTGAATACCTCGGGGCTGTTGTGGACCGAAAGGGAGGCATCGGGGAAGAGTTGGCCACTCGAGGGGCAGCGGCTAGGAGACTTTTTCAGGCCATAGATCGAAGATTCCTCAGCGGGAAAGAGGTTGGTAAGAAGGCGAGGATGGCTGTATGCCGCTCCACCTGTGTCCCAGTCTTGACGTATGGATGCGGGTCGTGGGCAGTGACTGCGGCCCATGGGAGCCAGATCCGGACCTCGGAGGTGAGGTGTCTGAGGAAGGTGGTTGGGGTGGCGAGGGGAGACGTGATGCGCAACCAGACGATACGTCAAGGCCTAAAATCCCACCCCCTGCAGACCCAAGTAGAACAGTCCCAACTAAGATGGTTTGGCCATGTCTGCAGAATGGGAGAAGATCGGCTACCACGACAAGCATGGGAAACAAAGAGCCAAGTATCCAGACCCCGAGGATGACCCAGAGTACGCTGGGAGGACAACATTAGACAATCTTTGAAGGACCGAGGACTAGAATGGAACCAGGCCAGGAGGAAGACAGCTGATAGAATAGTCTGGCGCTCTCTCTTCCAAACCTCTACACCTCACGGTAGAAGGGGAACGACTAAGTAAGTAAGTAAGTAAGTAAGTTAATCTCATAAATTGTCCAACAAAAGAATTGCTTTGTTCTAATATGAGTTTATTTTGCATGTTGGCTTTTTCAAGAGTATCCTAAAAAACCGTTTAGCTGTGTCACGAGATGGTTTTTGGGGCGACCTATTTCCGATCTCTCTTTCACTACGGCAGCAATCAGTTACATTTGTTGTACTGATTTTATTGCGATTTTTCCGGGTCGCACCCTTTTTATCCCTGCTAGGCAGCAGATATTTGATATTGTCAAAACATTTAATACTCCTTGTTAATACCTCCAATTTTCTAGGCGCGGCACAGCTTTGTTGAGATTAAGCGCAGGTAAACCCATATTGGTCTCCTTAGTTTTCGTGTAGAGTTGTGTGCTTAAGCGAGAGATAACAAGATTACTCGTCTGTGCAACACATTTTGGACAGACATGTATGACATAATCGCTTCCTGTCCGACTTGCTATGACAAAATTACTTTAGATAGTAATAATTTGTTACATCTAAAACACATTGTCGTATGAGTTTAGAGATGTGTTGGTGAGTTCGCTTGCCAGGGATCGGATATTTTCATGCCATATACGGAAGACTTGATCTATACATTACAATCACAATTTTTCCATGTCAGGAATATTTTGAACACCTCCGCCCACCCCCCAACCTTTTTGTTTGAAACGATTGACGTTTTCTTAGCTTCGACACAAACAGATGCGGGGGCAGGATAGTGAATATAACCTGACACGTTTCAGAGTTAAGACACTGTGAGAGTCACGCTTGCCAAGAAGACTGCCGACGTGCCAGTAGTTAGAATCAGGATTCCATCTAATCAGACCGGAAACCTTTTATTGGAGTATCCATATAGACTTACAAAACAGCCTAGGAAATCTCTATCATTTTAACAAGGAAACCGGGACTGAGGAAACTGAGAACACATGGAGTCAGAGGGGGAATTAAAGTTAAAATTAACGACCCAAGTACACGTGTAAAAAGGCATCGGCTAGTGCCTTAACTTCATTCATCTGAGCAAAAAAGTCTGTGAGCCAGGATTGGCGTAAGTTGTCATTTTACATTCTATATTTTCGTTACTAACATTTGAACTATAATGTATATATTACCATGTGAGTATGTGAAAATCGTTAGTGGATGTCCCAGTCATTTGAGGCTGGCAACTTCAGCGCATATAATGATGATTTCATGAATCACCACTGCACGGGCTGGCGACTGCTTTATTGCTAGTTTCTTAAGGAGAACTAAACGCACCAGTAGTCCCAGATTCCATATGGAGCAGGGAGAGAAAGATGAAAGAAATGATGTACATTTTAATTATAATACTTACAGTTCCAAGGGTCTTGGTCAGCTCTGGTTCACTGACCCTGACACAAGCAGTCAAGCTATGAGTCGCTGTCGTAAATTTTAGATAGGTTAGAAGATATTTATGGTCCCGTCTGAGCAGAGGTGATAGTGGTAAATATGTGAGAATAAAGGTGTAAGAAATAGATTTTACGAGTGAATAGTTAAGGAAAAGATTTGTCTCTGGACTGAATAGTTTCTGTAGTCCAGCCTATCTATACGACTATAATTTAGTGTAAGACAATCTTTCACCCCGTTATCTCTAGAAAGATGAGTTAAACTAAACACACCTGTCACGGCGCTATTTCGCAGTGCATCTTTTGTACGAAAAGTCATCCGGAAGCCTGGAAATCAGGCGCAAAAGGGGTCAGTCAGAATCTAGCTATTGTCCTGGTAGTACGTATATTTTTCCCCTTTGCCAGCAAGTTAGCTGTGAAGTTCATGTAATGGATTATGTGTTCCAAGTGCCATATTTCGGTCCTGGTATATTATTACGTTGTTATTCTAGTACAGTGTAGTGTCTAGATTGGATTTGCTACAGGCCGTAGATTTATAAGGTGTCAATGAGTTGAGTGTACCATTGTCACTGTTTTTGCCGCTCAATGTGAGCGATAGTCATTGCAGTGTTTTTCAGTGTAAGTCGTACTGTCGTGTATGATGCTGATAGATTAAGCTGTTAAGGCAAGTTACATTGGCATTTCATTATGTGACAATTATGTGACAGCAAGACACACAAACGTGAAAAAACTATGGTATGGGTCTGACCAACACACAAAGTTAAGTTCTTTTTGTTGTTTATTATCATTAAACCTTTTACAACATCAAAACATATATAGAGAAATCAATAAATCATGTTTACAGACATATGAAAATAACCGAATAAGTGCCCTCCCTCTTGTTGAGAAAGGATCCCAAAAGAAGTTAATAACCCAAAGGTCAAAGATAAGCACTAGGTTACAGAATAGACTGTGAAGAACAAGTTCCCACTAAATTACTACTCAGTAAGTACACAAGTTTAGCGAAATAAAAAAAGAAAAAAACCGAATTTAGTACAATGATTGTAACAAAGGAAAATATTCTCTCTCTCTCTCTCTCTCTCTCTCTCTCTCTCTATCTCTCTCTCTCTCTCTCTCTGTCATAAGTTGCCACAAACAATCTCGCTTACCCACTCGTGGTGTTGATATCCCTTGAAAAAAATTGCAATAGTTACTGAACCTATACTGTCAGGTGGGTTGCCCAAATATGGCCCTAGTCCAGCCTATATATCGAATAATAATTACAAGGTGGACGCCAAATTTGGTGATTTAATTTTCCCTGGATGAACCAAGTGTCACCGCGAATAGTTACTGAAGCAAGACGTGCTCTGGACGTTCACAGTTGCAAAAGGAGAAAAGTAATTCCAGTATTGCGATGCATCTGGTTGCTAAGACAAATGTTACAATATGTAAAAATGATGATGATGGTAAATCCTATCGGCTGGCTCTATGGTGAGTGCCGATTTTGAAACAGCGTAGTTTTCTGGATCACTCCGTTGCTACGGCTGTCAACTGTCAGGAATATATGTTCTTTCTTATGCCCAGTGGGCTGGAAAAATTGAATAAATAATTCTGAGTAAGGTACAGTTCAGTTAAGATTTAATATTAATGTTTATTTGTCTCTTGGGCCCAACTGGTTCACGAAGGAACTTGGGACTTGTAAGCCACGAAGAAAGACACCATTAATCCTTCACTGAATGAAGAAAAAGGACCGAACTAGCCCAAAAATTGAAGACTCAAAGTAATAATAAGACCGTTGGCCGCTGGTTTTGATCAGGTACTATATTAGGAAGAAAAGAACATTTATGAATAAATGCTACTATCCTATCCACACGTACGTTTTCCGCTATGGCATGTCGGGAAAAAGGGTATGCGCACTCCCCCGTTATTGCCCGTGAGAAAATGAACAGCGCACAAAGTCAATTATTATTTAATTTATCCATACTCGCACTTTAACAAAAATCGCCTGTCACTACTAGCTATTTGACTGTCGGCGTCTGTTGTTTTGACACATGATATTAGCTCGTCACTTATATAATTTAACACAATGAAATATAATGCAAATTCTATTCTGTCACTCATCCGTCACGCGTAATAATCCCAGTCAGCTAAACCATATCTTCTTGTGTAAGAAAGTGGGGTGATGGAATTTACATTACTGAACAACTGGCAAGAAAATGTCTACGCGTTATGTTCTTTCTCTAGTTTTAAACGCTAGGGAATTACAGTGAATTAAAATGGTAAACTTAACACATTTTAACACTTAACACAATTTCTATTACCACAAATCAGAAAACGAAATCCCCACGAGACTATTTAACTCATTTAGCGAAAAAATGGTTCAAGTCTGGCGTGTTTAGATTATCCAAAAATTTCTGAGCGACTGTGATAACTGAATTGGAGAGAACGCCGTATATATACAGATCATGGTGTTATTATCTCTGAAGGATGTTATAATTCACACATTCTGTATAGCAGAGAAATCAGGAAACTGCTTTTCCCGGACCAAAGGTTTATTCGTTCATTCTACTCAGAAGACTTGGCCGTGCAACGGGCCTCTCTTAGATTACGTCCCCTTTCGCAGATCAAACATTTACCTCCCCCTGAAACGTACGGAAATCAAAGGTGGTCGGGAAAATATTATCGCCCGTGTAACTCTTCAAACAGTCGTTGTTTCCACGCGCATATGTCTAATGACCGATAATTGGCCAATCAGCTCGCGTGAGAAACTCAGGTAAACAAACGTGATTCGCTCCCCTGTTAAGACTGGCTGGTTGCGAAAAGTTGGTAAACAACTCTGTTGTTACGTTCCCAGAAAAAGGGCGTGGATTCAAAGGTGAGTCATACAGACAGAAAATTGCGTGGTTTTGCTTAGCCAATGTATCGTGAAACGTGTGTGTAAACCCACTTCTTTGTTAATACATATGCACAGCCAATTAACGAACAGTCTCTAAGCCTAAAATTTCGGGACGCGGTCACGGCCATCTTGTTCCCCCAAGATGGCGGCAGACAGAATAAAATTAGGCATAAGCCCTGTATTTCGGGATTCAGTCACGGATTGTACGAAACCGCAGATAACCAATCAAAAGGTTTCCTTGCACACTGGCATTTACCTGAGTTTACCTTTATAAACGGGCGCATTTTATTCAAAATCACACACACCAACACGAAGCCAGCTAGACGACATACTGGGGAAGAGAAAGCTGTCACGACTGATTTATTGCTTGACTGCGTGACCGGGCACTCTTGCTTCACTAAAGTCGAGTCCAAATCTGGCTTGTATAAATCTTAGAGGGTTTTCTTCGTGTCATCCAACCTGAGGTCGTATGTTCGTATTAATCCAGCTGCCTGGAACTTTGCAGGAGCATAGTGGTTGTATCGGAGCTACATCCTTAATCCCCCTCAGTCTTGGGTGGGCTAAAGAAACGATCATCAGCGGGTGTTGTGTGCATCAAACTAAGAAGGACATAACGTTTAAGAGATGAGTACACATTAGTACCATTTCCGTCGGCAATTGTGAGCATTTAACGGTCAAGGAAGAAAAAGTGATTTAGCGTAGTAAAAGACAAGATTAACAGCATAACTGATAAATTTTATATATACTTAATTAGCAGCACAGCTGATATAAATTTGTTTCCTATAATTGGAAAACTTGTAGTTATATATATATATATATATATATATATATATATATATATATATATATATATATATATATATATATATATATATATATATATATATATATATATATATATATTTGTAAATCATATGTAAACTTACAAATCCATTGCATTCCATCTTCCAACATCCACACTTCAGCAAAAGAGTAGATAGTGTATAGTCTTAATAAATAAGGAAATTGTATTTGAACGACTTGTCAATTTTATAATTGTTAAATAAAATATGTTTCCTTATTCCTTGTTTTAATACCACAGTTACACAGCGGGGGTGGCATTTTATGACTGTCTCCTCTCTACTAATTTTTTGAGATCAGATCATTCACAGCCGTAACTAATTTGTGATACCAGTGGTTCTCTCATACACTGGAACTTCACCATTTTCTGCAGAAATTCTACTTCTGACATTGTCAGTACTATACTGATCCTAGAGCCAATAAAAACCTCACGCTACACTGGGGGCTCGTTTATGTGATATTTCTATATACCTTGAGCCATACTTAGTCTATTCATCTATCTACTAACTCTATCTTGTGCCACCCATAGATAACAAAAGAAACAAATTTTTGAAAAAATTCAATAATAGGATTTTTTTTTTCTTAGGAAGAGTACCATTTAGTACTCAGTAAAAAGTTGATGCTCACAAAGTTGCACGGAAATTATTTGTTTAATTAAATTAATTAAGTTTCAGTACAATAATTTGGATATAGTAAAATTACATACCCTCTTTAAGTAACGCCATGGCTGATCTAGTGAAGTTCAGAACTGCGGTCATGCAGATGGGTAAGGAATTAAATATGACAGGTGATGCTCTTATTCAATATGTCACAACAGAAGTGGACAAACTCATGGATAGAGAGGAAAGGAAATTGCAAGTAAAAGCTGAAAGAGAAGCCAAAAGACTGGAAGCTGAGAGAGAAGCCAAAAGACTGGATGCTGAGAGAGAAACCAAAAGATTAGAAGTTGAAGAAAGGAAATTAGCAGCTGAAGCCAAGAAATTGGAGGCTGAAAATGAGGCAAAGAAAATTGACGCTGAGGAAAGGAAATTACAAGCAGAGAGAGACCATCAGTTGAGATTAAAAGAGCTTGAAATTCAGGCAACTACTGGCAATAATGGTGGTAGCTCACCTCACTCTGAGAGTAGATCCAGCCAGAGCACCTCAAGTGGGGCCATGAATTTTCATCTGGACCCATTTGTTGAGAAAGAAGACGCCATTGAGTCGTACCTGGATAGATACGAAAGACCTATGGCTTAGTGAAAGAAAAGTGGAGTCTTAAACTATCTCAGGGATTGAGAGGTGTGGCCTACGATGTATATTTGAAGCTCTCAAGAGATGACGAGGAAGATTATGAAATCCTGAAGCAGGCACTGCTTGTGAGATATGAAAAAACTCAGAATCGTGTAGAAAGAATTTCCGAACAGCTAAACTTCTTCCAGGAGAAAACTATCACCAATTCTCTGCTAGATTGGAAACTTATTTGGCAAAATGGAGTAGTTTAGGAAAGTGTCAGGATCTGAAAGAATTGATAATGATGGAGGAATTGAAAGAGTCCATGCCTCAAGAAATGAGGAAGTTTATCATGGAACAAGGAGCAGAGAGATTGGGAGATATTGTAACTCTTGCTGAGAGATATCAAGCAGCTCAGGCAGAATTATTAGGAAATAAGAAAAAGCAGGGTGAAAACCTCAAATCATTACAAAACTATACCAAATATGAACAAAAAGACCATACCACAAGAAACAAACAAAGATTTGACCAAAAGGACAAAACCCTCTAAGATCGGATAAGACACCTTACCGGAAGGAAAGAAAGTGGTGTAAAACTTGTCTAATGAGTAACCACAATACTGCAGACTGCAAAAGGAACAACCCTCCTTATCACGCTGCGTGTCTTACAACAGGGAACAAGGGAAGGAAGGAACTGGCAGTTAGTTAGAATGACCTCCATTATCCCCCTGTCTGTGAGGAAATGACATGTAATGGTACTAAAATTCAGTGCTTATATGATTCAGGATTGGAATTCGACTCAGTCGTGAGTGCAACCCTAGTGCACCCTGATCAACTTACCACAGAAACAGTGGACATATACGGGGCAATGCAGGGAACCGGCACCATGACACTTCCCATAGCAAGGATCAACGTGAGAACTCGCTATGTGGAAGGAGTGATAAGAGCAGCAGGGAGTGATGATCCTATATACCCGCTGGTAATAGAATGCAAATATGTCTTTTTGGGTGACCCAATAAAACCTGTTGTCATGGCAGCAAACCATACCAGGTCGAGCACCAAAAAGGAGGAGGGAGATCCAATAAACATTCATCGTATAAAGATGAAAAAGGCTCAAACAGCAGACAGCACATTGAAACCTTGTTTTGGCAAATTGCCAAAGGACCATAACCCTCCAGAGAAAGGAGACTACTATATGGAAAATGGCTACTCTACAAACAAGCTGGAAAAGGACCTAAAGGGCATGGACAGCTGGTAGTGCCAAAATTCTACAGGGAGGAAATTATGGAGCAAGAGCATGCTACATCAGGCAGTGGTCACAGAGGAAAAGGGGCCACTTGTCAAAATATAGCATTGCAATATTACTGGCCAGGAATAATTGAAGACATAAGTTGGTATATGAATCCTGTTCAGAATGTAACCAGGTAACCTCATTTAGAAGTTTAGACCAGCTACAGAACCTAGGGAAGAATTGTTGCGGACGTAGGCCTACAAAGAAAATACACAATAGAAAACAACAGGTAGATGCAGTGGTAAAGAGAAAACAAAATCACAAAAAGTCTACTGTTACACCTGTAACCATGGCAACTCTCCGTATTGTACAGAGAGGGGACGAAAGACATCCCACCCCAACTAGATATTTGTCGGAACACCATGGCCTGGATCATTTGGAAAATTTTGTTAGTCAGCAACCAGTATTAAAAAAGCTGCAGAAACAAACCCGAACCATAGGAGGTAGGAACCAGGGCTGTACCAAACAATTGATGGAGACACGCCCCACTTCGGTATAATGCCCCTTACAATAGAAATAGGTGTGGGTCCGGCAACGTTGTTGTATGGCCGTCCCCATACACGGTCCACTGGAAGCATTGTTGCGGACATGGACTGAACAATAGCAAGCACAAGCACTCAAGGATGAGATTGACTTTCTCTTAAAAAGGAAAATTATGTCAAAGTCTGAATCTCCCCACAGCTCAAGTGTGGTGCTATTAAGGAAGCCTAGTGGTGAACACAGGTTAGGTATTGACTACAGGAAGCTAAATGCGATCACAGAATCTCAGGTGGATCCATTACCTGACATCAACCAGCTGTTCTCTACACTGAGTAAAGCTAGGTATTTATCGAAGGTAGATCTAAGCAAGGGATACTAACTAATACCAGTGAAACCAGAAGTTAGGAAAATGCTGGCATTTAGTACATCTGACGGAAACTACGAGTTTAATGTACTACCCTTGGACTGAAAAATGCTCCAAGTATCTTTTCAAGAATGATGAGGAAATTGTTGGAACCTCTACAAAATTCCCATATCACGAACTTTATGGATAGAGAAGTTAAAGAAGGCACCCAGACCTCAAACGAAGAAAGATGTGAGATCATTTGTGTCATTATGTGGGTTCTATCAGAAATACATACCCCACTTTAACTCTCTGTGTGCACCATTAACTAACTTAACTAAGAAAGGACAGCCTGACAAAATCACATGGAATGCTGACTGTGAAAAAGCTTACACAGAGCTAAAAGCAAAACTCACCAGCAAACCCATCCTTACGCTACCCGATATCACACAGGAATTTGTATTAAGGACGGACGCTAGCATTATAGGTAATGGTGCAACTCTCTTGCAGCAATCAAAAGTCAAGCCAGAGGAGCTTTTACAAGTCGCCTACGCCAGTAGGAAGCTCAATGCAGCTGAGTTGAATTACTCGACAATAGAGAAAGAATTTTTGGTTCTAATTTGGTCCATCGACAAATTTTCACCTTACCTTTATGGGACACACTTCATTGTCCAAAGCGATCACTAACCTTTAACATTCTTGGCTGCATCTAGAAAGTTAAATTCGAGATTGTTAAGGTGGAGTCTGCTTCTGGCGCCTTATTCATTTACCGTGAATTACATTCCGGGAAGAGACAATGTAGGAGCTGATTTTTCAAGTCGACACCCGATTACTCTGGAAGTACAGACGAGAAATGATTAACCACAGCAGATGTTTACACGTCAGCTATGACAGGTCACAGCTAGGAAAGGATGGGGCTATGTCGTGAAACGTGTGTGTAAACCCACTTCTTTGCTAATAAATATGCACAGCCCATCAACGAACAGTCTCTAAGCCTAAAATTTCGGGACGCGGTCACAGCCATCTTGTTCCCCCAAGATGGCGGCAGTCAGAATAAAATTAGGCATAAGCCCTGTATTTCGGGACTCGGTCACGGATTGTACGAAACTGCAGATAACCAATCAAAAGGTTTCCTTACACACTGGAATTTACCTGAGTTTACCTTTATAAACGGGCGCATTTTATTCAAAATCACACACACCAACACGAAGCCAGCTAGACGACATACTGGGGAAGAAAAAGCTGTCACGACTGATTTATTGCTTGACTGCGTGACCGGGCACTCTTGCTTCACTAAAGTCGAGTCCAAATCTGGCTTGTATAAATCTTAGAGGGTTTTATTCGTGTCATCCAACCTGAGGTCGTATATTCGTATCAATCCAGCTGCCTGGAACTTCGCAGGAGCATAGTGGTTGTATCGGAGCTACATCCTTAGCCCCCCTCAGTCTTGGGTGGGCTAAAGAAACGATCATCAGCGGGTGTTGTGTGCATCAAACTAAGAAGGACATAACTATTAAGAGATGAGTACACATTAGTACCATTTCCGTCGGCAATTGTGAGCATTTAACGGTCAAGGAAGAAAAAGTGATTTAGCGTAGTAAAAGACAAGATTAACAGCATAGCTGGTAAATTTTGTATATACTTAATTAGCAGCACAGCTGAAATAAATTTGTTTCCTATAATTGGAAAACTTGTTGTAATATATATATATATATATATATATATATATATATATAGATATATATATATATATATATATATATATATATATATATATATATATATATATATATATATTTGTAAATCATATGTAAACTTACAAATCCATTGCATTCCATCTTTCAACATCCACCATTCAGCACAAGAGTAGATAGTGTATAGTCCTAATAAATAAGGAAATTGTATTTGAACGACTTGTCAATTTTATAATTGTTAAATAAAATCTGTTTCCTTGTTTTAATACCACAGTTACACAGCGGGGGTGGCATTTTATGACTGTCTCCTCTCTACTAATTTTTCGACATCAGATCATTCACAGCCGTAACTAATTTGTGATACCAGTGGTTCTCTCATACACTGGGACTTTTCTGCAGAAATTCTACTTCTGTATTGTCAGTACTATACTGATCCTAGAGCCAATAAAAATCTCACGCTACACAATGGTAGACACTAAATGTGAAAGCAAACACTGTCAGATTCTTCTTCTTCTTTGATCCTTAGCCGCCGACCGTCAAAGCAGTCAGTGGCCATCACGCCTAGTGGCGTCTTGTAGGGCAACAACAAATTGATTCCACTTTGCTCGGTCGGCGGCCATCCTTCGTACAGTGCCCCAACTCTGGTTCATTCTTTGCATCTCAGCCTCCACAGTCTTCCGTCAGGTTGTTTTTGGTCGGCCTCTCTTTCGTTTTCCTTCAGGGGTCCATAGCATAGCTGTTCTTGTGATGGCATCGGGGTCTCTTCACTCTTCTACTGCCATCACCGGTGTCAATACCTTGTCGAGGTATGGCGGCTTGCATACCCTGATTACCCCAGAGCTATGCCAGCGGGAGTTTTACTCCTGGAAGGTTCTACCAAGCTGGACAGGTTTGCGTGGGCAGGAGTCAGACGAAAGCAGACACCCTTGTCCTCCAGGTTGTGGGTTTTAGCATAGGGCTGACACCCCTGTCTATGTTAAAAAAAATTGAAAAGTTGTCATATTACTGTATCTATATTTCCATTATACGTCACAGTACGTCCGGGCTTTGAAGGTGTGAAACCCTTTCATATCTCATTTATGGAAATAGAGCTACTGTCATCCGCATCTTCCGAGTGATTGCTATCTTCCACTGCATCATCCTCCTCCATGCTCCAATTTCGACTCATAAAGTCCGCTCCTACATTCTCTTTTCCTGGTATATATTGTACTTTGAACGAGTACACGCTTAACAGCAGAACCCAACGCATAATCTTTGCGTTAAAATCCTTATTGGCTCATAGGAATGCCAATGGAGCATGGTCTGTTTGCACTGTGAACGAAACTCCATACAGATATTCATGGTCCTCCTGATTCCGTTCACGAGTGCTAAACATTCCCTCTCCACGGTCGAATAATTCCTTTCTGCTGTGTTGAGTTTGCGGCTGCCGTAGGCCACTGGAAATAAAAAGTATGGATGACTCTCGTCTGCTTGAAGCAGTGTCGATCCAATTCCTTGTCCACTAGCATCTATACGCAGGACGAAATGTTTTGTCAAGTCGGGTAACCGTAAAATGGGGTATTAGGATAGTCATTCTTTGAGAGTGACGTAAGCATTTTTACACTCTGCAGTCCAAACAACCTTATCGGTTCTCCCTTCTTTGTGAGGTCAGTAAGAGGTGCTGTCAGGCCACTGAAGTTTTTAATGAACTTTTGGTAGTACGCACACAGTGATAGGAACGAAAGTATGTCTCTCTTTGTTTTAGGCCTCTTTGCTGCACGTATTTTCTTTATGTTTTTGACAACTGGCCACATACACCCTTGAGAAATGGTATGCCCCAGGAAGTCAAGCTTTTCAAAGCCGATTAAACATTTGCTTGGACGGGCTGTTAGACCAGCTTCCTTTAATATCCCGAGGAGCATAGCGACCGTAGCAATATGTTCTTCGCAGTTATCCGTTGCAATCTGTATATCGTCCATGAAATTGTGGATATGTGGACTTAGCAAATGTTCTAAAAGCTTTCTGATCATTCTGGTGAAGACTCCTGGTGCGTTGTGCAAACCGAAAGGCATAACGTTGAAAGTATAATGTCCTTCACTGGTGCTAAAAGCTAGCAGGGGTTTAATTTCCTCCTTGACTGGTATTTGGTAAGAACCTTTACTCAGGTCAATCTTGGAGAAAATTCTTGCCTTGCTAAGCTTGGTGAACAGTTCAGAAGCACTTTGGAGTGGTTCGGGCTAAAATTCTGTTACAGTATTGAGTAGACGATAGTCTATACACAGCCGAACTTCCTTATTGGGTTTCTGCAACAGTACTACGCTCGAACTATAAGGAGATGTAGACTCTCTAATAATCCCAGCTTGACGTAGCTTGTCAATTTCTCCATGTAGATTGTCAGCTTTAGCATACGGGATCGGGTAAACTCTGGTTCGCACAGGTGTCTCGTTTGTCAGCTTCAAATCAAACTCTACGAGACGTGTTCGACCAGGTATGTCCATTAAGACTGCCGAGTACTGTTTCAGTAACGCATTTGTTTCTGTCTGTTGTACGTCTGAGAGAGTGTCGCCGAATTTTAAATCTTTAAATGATTCAGTTTGTTGCAGTGGATATTCCATGCAGCTATCGTCATCTTCCTCATCTTTGGTTGCTATAGCGACCGCCAAGATATGTTCGGGGGAAGGCACCGGTCTTTCCAAATATTTCTTTAACAGATTTATGTGGTAGATTTTTTCCTTTCCTTTAATAGAGATCTTGTAGTTAGTTCTCGAGATCTTTTTAAGGACGGTAAACGGCCCTTGCCATCCGATACGTAGTTTGTTGTTTCCGGTTGGAAGTGGCAACAAAACTTTCTCTCCTGGTTGCAATTCTCTCTCTTTTGCTGCTCTGTTGTATCGTTTAGCGTGCTTCATGCGTGGTCGCTTAAGGTTGGTTGCTACTAGATTCCATCCTAGTTGTAACCTTTCCTTACGTTCCGATACATACTTAAATGCTGAGACGAATGTATCATCAGCCTTCTGGTCTGTCAGTGACCGGAGTAAGGCTTCTAGCGGGCCCTTAATAGGTCTGCCGAATAAAAGTGTAGCTGGTGGTAAACCTGTAGAGGCCTGGGGGACTTCCCTGTAGGCGAATAAGGCTGCGGGAATGAAAAGGTCCCAATCTTCAGGTTTCTCTTGTCCCAGCTTACGTACCATCATGGTGAGGCTTCCGTTGACACGATCTACTAACCCTAAATTACGTGGTTTGGCTTAGCCAATGGTAGACACTAAACGGGAAAGCAAAGGCTGTCAGATTACTGTATCTATATTTCCATTATACGTCACAGTCGCTGTTTGCATTCATCTCTTTTGCTGCGTCCATCCTTTTACAACATGAAAATGTATTGACAATGTTTAATAGTAAAGCTTTTAAAACCATAGGCCAAAGCATTATGAATAAAAATACAGCCTAAGGCACAATTTTATATACTACTGGACAAAAGTTAAGGGCCGCCATTCAGTTTAGACAAGGTTTATATAATTGATTGGCAAACTGTAAAGACAAGTGAAAATGTCATTAAAACTGAGCTCAGAGAAATGTGTATACATTTCTGTGTCTTCTTCTTCTTCTTCCGTCCTTAGCCACCGACCGTCAAAGCAGTCAGTGGCCATTACGCCTAGTGGCGTCTTAGGGCAACAGCAGATAGGTTTTCTTTGCCATTGTTTCCCATCACGCCTATTGGCGTCTTTAGGGCAACGGCAAATCAATCCATTTGCTGTTGTTTCCGTAATCGAAGTGACTGGCAAACGGGTGATCAGCCCATTGGTACATTTCTGTGTGCACTAGGTTAATTTTTTTTAAATGTCCAAAAACTGGGTCACTTTAATCCGTACGTGAAAGTTGCCATTGTTGCTGCAAAAACTCGTGGTTTTTGCAACACGCCCCACTAGTTCAAAAGGTGAAAAAGTGAGTTGAATTTCTTTGTGTTAGTAAGTCACACATTATTAAAACAACTTGACTGATCTTTTCCACGGATGAATGAACTTTATTTTGTAATAAATTGTTTACACCTGGTTGCATTTATTTGGTCCATAGTGGAGTTTTTCTTGGTGGCCCTTAACTTTTGTCCAGTAGTATATAAGACTGTGAAAAAAACCATGTTTCCCTTTTTTCAGTCACAGCCTGTCACGGAACCTCTAGAGCTCTCTCGCGGAATCCTAGGGCTGCGTCGAGCCCGGTTGAAAGACCATGCCCTGTCTCATAGAAACTTCAAAACAAAAAGACTTCAAGAAACATGAACACATGTTTTGAAAAAGTGAAATTAAATTATCTGTTGATTTTGCTATTTAGGGATCCACTATAATTATGAAATTGTTACAAATTCATTTTACGTTCGTTGTTATATTTCTAGATTGTTATTATGACGGTATTGCCTTTCCTGCTTTGCAGTAGTGGTCCAACAGCGGCCAAAACTCAAGAGTATCTATTACAGGCTTCAACGGAGTCTATCTTTACACAAGATTACTCTTGGCAGAAATGTAGATAGAAGAGTAGTAAAGCTTCTATCACATGGGAGTTCACAAGATATTCAAATAAGCGAAAACAATGCTGGCTGTTACTGAGCACGTTAATTCTGTAGTCTGCCATCAACTTTTGTGAAGGATTTAAGCACTTATTACTTTCAGCTCGTTTAAGCCCCCACCCCTGATTTACTCAGTGGAATTCTATTATTCTAGTATAGCTCTGTTTAGAGTGTGTGTAGTAATTTGACTGAGACAAACATGCAGTAACGTTAAAATGATTAAATCGAAGTTAAATTTGTAACATTACAAATAACAAAATTTAATAATCACTTTAGGTTTTAACAGTTGGAAATAATTTGCATAGTTATGGATCAAGAAAAAATTATCATCACAGTCATTAGGAAATGTGAGATATTACAAGAAGTTCAAGTGGCAGCACATATTTGAACTTAGCTGACAATGACGGTTCTGCTCCTTCTTATGGGTTGGTTCTTTTCACTCTGCTCACGCTCGTCTCTGATCAAGGTTGTCGGGGGTAGCTCGTTTCCTAGAAACGTCAAGGAGAGTCTGCCACGTGGATCCTTCATTTAAAGCTTAGGCCACGGTTCCCCTCTTGTTCCAGAGATAGTACGTTCTGCTGGTACCACCAGCAACTATGGTAAAGAATAGAACGAAACGTTCTTCTGAGTATGGCGTTTTCCACCCCATAGTTATGGGTTCTTATCTTCCCATACCACCATCCCAATTACTCAGACTTTACCCTCGATGAAAATTAAATTTAATCCCTCGGGATAAAACTTTCTTCACATTTAAATAAAATAGCTTTAGCTTTACATGACATTTAAATGAAAAGGTTAATAATACAGATAAAGTCTGTTTACATTTACATCTCCACTGATTGAAAAGTGTTCACAATATAAATTGAATATGTTTTCATTTATCTTCTTCTTCTTCTTCGATCCATAACCACTAACCGTCAAAGCAGTCAGCGGCCATCACGCCTGGTGGCGTCCTGTAGGGCAGCAACAAATTGATTCCACCTTGCTCGGTCGGCGGCCATCCTTCGTACAGTGCCCCAACTCTGGTTCATTCTTTGCATCTCGGCTTCCACAGTTCTCCGCCAAGTTGTTTTTGGTCGGCCTCTCTTTCGCTTTCCCTCGGGGATCCATAGCATAGCTGTTCTTGTGATGGTATCAGGGTCCCTTCTGAGGACGTGGCCAACCCAACTCCAGCGTCTGCCAGCTATGATGGTGTGCATGTCCTCCTGGTTACTCCGAATAAGTAGTTCTTGGTTGCTGATTGTGTTTGGCCTAAAGATTCGGAGAATTTTCCTTAGGCAGATTGTGTGGAAGGAGGACAGTTTTGACATTTCCTTCTCTGTTACTCTCCAACATTCCGCACCATAGAAAAGCACAGAAAGTACACAGCTCTCATACAGTCTCAATTTGGTGTTTGTGCTGTACTGAAAAGACTTCCAAATGTTGTTGAGAATAGCAAAGGCTGTTCTCGCTTTATTCATTCTGTTGTTAATGTCCTTGCTTGTTCCTCCGTCAGGTGTTACTATGCATCCTAGGTAAGTAAATGTGTCTTTCTGTTTTAACTTCTGGTTCCTTACTGTTATTGGCTCAGGATTGCCCACATTTAGTGTCATGACCTCTGTCTTCTTCAGATTGATGTTCAGGCCAACCTGCTGGCCATACTTATTCAGTCTATCGGATTTGTCTTAAATGTGTTGATGTGAATGCGCGAGTAGTGCAATGTCATCTGCATATTCAAGGTCTTCCAGTGTAGAAAATGTTGTCCATCTAATTCCTCTTGGACTGCCCTATGTTGTCTTTAGCATCACCCAATCTATGGCTGTCAAAAATAATGTTGTTGATAAGGGGCATCCCTGTCGCACTCCTATTTTCACTTCGAAAGTTACATTACTCAATCCAACACTGCACGTAAAATTAGAATAGAGGCTTTTTATGATGGAAACAATGCGGCTGGGAATTCCATAAGCCCTCAGTATTTTCCATAGGCTGTCACTGTGTATGCTGTCGAAAGCCTTTTCAAAATCAACAAAGTTAATGTATAGCTTTCTCTGCCATTCTGAGCACTGCTCTATAATGTTCCTGGGTGTGAATATATGATCTGCACATCTTCTGTTCTTTCTAAAGCCCGCTTGTTCTTTCCTCGGTTTATGGTCAACTGCTTTTGAATTTCTCTGGATAATTATCCTGCATAGTATTTTGCTGGGAACTGAGAGGAGAGTAATTCCTCTCCAGTTGTTGCAGTCTTCGAGGTCGCCCTTCTTGTGCAATTTGACAATTATTCCTTTACTCCACTCTGTTGGTGTTGTCTCAGTTTCCCAGATCTGTGCAAATAGTGGTTCTAATAATTCTGCTACTAGTTCAGGGTCTGCCTTGAATAACTGAGCATTAAGATTGTCGTGACCAGACGCTTTTCCATTTTTTAGCCCTTTGATAGCTGTGCTGATTTCTTCTTTTCGTGGAATGTCTGTATTTACGTCTAAGTCACTTTCAGCCTAAGGAACATTCAGCTGAGTCTCTGGTGGTTTCTTATTCAGTGTTTCTCTGAAGTGCTCTGCCCATTTTTTTCCTGCCCCTGTGCTGTGGTGATGAGATTTCCTTGCTTGTCTCTTACTGACGTTATGTTGTTTGCACCTCGTTTTCCATTGATAGTTTTAGTTATTTTATAAACTGTGCTTTGTTCTTTTCTCAGTGCTGCCTTTTCTGCCTGTCTTGCAAGGTCATCCAGAAATGTCCTTTTGTTAGCACGGGTTTGACGTTTTACTTCCTTGTCCAGCTGACTGTACTGTTCACTATATATTGCCTTTAACCTGGGAGACTTAGCTTCTGTTTTCTTTCGTTTCTTTTCCTTTCTCTTCGCTATGGTTTTTAGCGTTTCTGGTGTTATCCAGTCTTGGCTCTTTCTTTCCTGGAATCCCAAGCATGACTTGCTGCTTTCCTTGTATATTGTTGAGATGGTGTTGAATTTCTGGTCGACATCATCGGTCTCTGTTCTTTCCCGGCTTTTGGTAATCTGATATCGTCTCTTAACGTTGACCACGAAAGCTTTTCTGGTGAGGGTGGTCCTTAAGTTTCGTGATGTTATATCTTTTCTGTTTGGCTGCAACTGGTCGAGCAGCTCTGAGTTTCACCATCAGTCTTGCTACTACTAGGTGATGATCACTTCCCACATCTGCGCCTCTTCTTACTTTCACGTCTTGTAGTGCATGTCTCCATCTGCCATTGATCATTATGTGATCTATCTGGTTTATGTCTCGTCCGTTTGGTGATTCCCATGTTAACTTGTGCACTTCTTTGTGTGGAAAAAGTGTTCATCCAATGACCAGGTTGTTTATACTGCAGAAGCTTATTAATTTGTCCCCATTCACTGTTCCACTGCCGCATTTCCCCATTACTCTTTCGTTATAATTATTGTGTGTTCCAACTTTCGTATGCGAAAGTTTTCATTTATGTTTTACACTTATTGAAAAGTTTTAAACTTCCATTACTTTAAAATGAATATTTTCACATAGACATTTACACTGGTTTAAAGCTTGAAAACTTACATTACTTTTAAAGTGATTATGTTTATAGGAACATTTACACTCTTTTGAAAATGTAAGTATTATACTTAGAATGTACATCATTTCTTTCATCTTTCCCTCCCTGCTCCCTAGGGAACCTGGAACTACTTTATACTTTTAGTTCTCTTTACGAAACTATCAATAAAGCAATCACCAGCCCGTGCAGTGGTGGTTCATGAATCATCATTCTATACGCTGAGGTTGCCAGCCTCAAATGACTTTGACATCCAATAGCGAGTTTCACACATTAAACTTCACATGGTAATATATACATATATATGTGTTATTTCAAATGTTAGTAATAAAATTTGAAACGTAAATCACAACTTACGCCAATCCTGGCTACAAACTTGTTGCTCAGATGAATAAAAGAGACGAGTCGGTCTCTTAAACGCGTCTGGTGTGTCTTAAATTTGACAATAGATTTCCTCTCCGTGCTTGTCTTCAGTTTCCTAGTCCCGGTGTTCCTTATTAAAATGTAGAGATTTCCTGTGCTTTGTAAGTCTTATTTGGTTCTCCAATAAAAGGTCCGGTTAAAAAAGGAATTATGAATCTAGACTTCACTCTGGCGAGGTCTGATGTTGTCTTGGCGAGCGTGAAATTCACAGTGAAATAAAACTGCGTAAAGGTCAGACTATATTCGTATCTTCCCACGCATTGTTGTTATGAATCTAATCAGAAAAATCCAGTCATTTCAAATCATGCAGATAGGGTCTGATATCAAAATATTACAACGTAAGGCAGAGGTCAACTCTCCCATATATGGTAATATGACGTCCGATGCCCTTGTGTACAAACGTACAGACAGATCGGGAAACTCACATGACAACAAGTGTAAGCTGTAATACTTATTACTTTTTTTGAAAGTAATGTTGTCATAACAAGTCAGCCCGGAAGCGATTATGTCACACTTGTCTGCCCACATGTGTCACATAGACAGTAATCTCGTTATCTGTCGTATGAGTACGCAAAATCTCCGTGTCTGCCCATCTGGGTTACCAGCCGAGTCGCTTATCAGCTGTTTAATCTAAACACGCCGGCGCTCATCTTATCTAGTTGCTTCTCGCAGACTGGGATAAACATTATCTGCAAGGAGTGTCACAAATGTTTGAACATACAAACTACTTGCTTCTTAGCCGATAATGAGAAGAAATTGGTACTTTTAAAAGTACACAAATAAAAATCAGTACAAAATATGTCTCTGATCCTGTCGGAGTGAAACAAAGATCTTGAAGAGGTCGTCCATTTCGTCACAGTTACTATTTATAATTGTTTTCCGCGTTGCTTTGTAATGGTGTCTTAGTACGCACCATGTATGTGGATGCGATACAGGGCACGTGACACGTTGTTAGATCATGCTTCATTTTTTTTTTGAGATGGCAAGCAAGAAACGTTTATTTAAAAAGAAAGAACATGCAAAAAAATAAAAACAATGATGCAGTAAAAAATGAATCAGATGACAGTATAAAGAAATATGCATTTAAGTTAATTTTCTCTGAATGATCTAATCCACCAACTCTGATGGAATCTCATTTGACTTCAAAAAGTTTAAAACGATTTGCTTATTACACATCCCATTTTGTAAAATGTGGTACAATTATATTTAACACTTCCATTAAGAGTTTTATAAAATTTGAATGTTATGTAATACTTATCTCACAAAATTCTAAAATCTGGCTGAATTTGATTTCATACTGTCTCAGGATCTTCTCAAATACAAAGCTGGGGCTAAAATGTCCTGGAATACATTAATTTTTTAAAATGTGAAGTTCAGAATTTTGTAATATTTTCTCTTTTATTTTTTAACATTAGTGCAGTGAAATGGCTCATAAATATTCAGTGTGGCTCCAAAATACTCATTGTGGCTCATGGATGAACATAAATTTTGCTTCATCCCACATAAATCAGTTGCAGAAATGTCCTGCAAACAGCTCTTCTCAACCAACAATATAACATGTACGGAATAAGAGAATAAAAGTCTCCACAGAACTGTGAACAGAGAATCATCAAGTATCCACACTTTGAAAATTCCAGCAAGTCAGTCCTGAATAATGAATTGTGGTGGGATTATAAAGTACTATATGGCCAACAAAGTTGTTGAAAACTGGCTTACATAAGAAAGCTGCACCTAAATAAAATACAGCCTGAATCTCAGAAATGAACATTATGTACTTCTAATTTATTATTCAGCATCACTTCTGTAAATTTTTTCAATCATAACTCTCGATCAAAATATATTTCTTTTGCTTCCACGACACAAAGATTAGTGGTCTAACAAATAGATTGTCAATCTTTCAACCATAAGTTATTGGTTCAAAAATGTATCTCTCGTAATTCGTTGATGAATACGTGGCACAAGAAATAAAATATTCCCTTCCACTAGTAACTGATTAATCGCATGCAAGCAGTTAATTTAAAAATCGTATTTAAAAACTGAAAAATAAGACAGCGAGAATAGCATTTTCCATTAATAGCTTTTGTTTTCTTAAAAAAAAATGAACTTAGTTCTCACTCTATCTGATCTAAAATGAACTTAGTTCTCACTCTACCTGATCTAAAATGAACTTAGTTCGCATTCTGTCTGATCTAAAATTAACTTAGTTCTCACTCTATTTGATTTACTGATTTTTTTTTTTTTTTTTTCATGCAATAGCACGTTTCACTAGCTTTGCCCTCAAACAAATGTAATTATCTGATTAACCGTCTAACGTATTAATGCCATTTTTTGCATACGATGTTATATTGGGTTAGACCCAACAAATATATACTTTATATCTGTGCATCTTGTCCAGTTCCCATAAACGGATGAAATCCTTTGATCTTTGTCGGCATACTAATTATTGTGTATCGAGAAAAGAAATTTTACCACTTCATGCACATATTCTGTGAATTGATTAGGCATAGGCGTGTCTACTATTACAATAATGTGGCCATCACGTTTGCAATTGAATACGTGTTGAAGATGATTTCTTAAATGATCTGCATGCGAAATACTCGTGACATTGTTTGTCATTGACATTTAATGCGCTACCAAACTGGACCTTCCTTGATCTAATTATTTCAATGGGTATCATCTCTATGCGGTTCATAAATATCATAATGGAACGTTGCTCCTCTAATTTGCTTGTAAATAACGGTAAGGTCATCTTTAAAGAAATTAAACTTCATCCGAATCATAATCAGATGTCTCTGAGAAATTGAAAATCAATCTCGGCTGAATGAAGGACAAACCATCATTCTTCCAATATTCCTCTTCCTCTTGTAACACATGGTTCTCACTTTTCTTCCAATAATCCCTGGCTATATTAGAGATGGCGGCTTTTATAAGTATTTCAACATCTTTTAATTTGAACGTTCTATTTTCTGTTGCTACCTGTTCCTTAATTTTAGCCCATACTAATTCTATTGGGTTTAAGTGAGAATGGTAAGGAGGTAATCTTAAACATCTGTGACCATGTTCATGGATTGCCTTGTCTATGTGAAATATCTTTGTATGCTGTGTCTTTTTTTACAATTCCAAGTAATTCAGGCTTCATGGACATTTCGTTGAATGGAATGTTGTTTATGGTCAGCCAAATCTTTATTACATCTTTAATACTTGGTGAATTAGAAACTTTATCTTCTGGTGCCACAACGTTGTGATATGAGGCATTGTCCATTATCAAACACCACGGTCTATCCAAGGAAGGAAGTACATGATTCACAATCCAATCTTGAAATATCTTGCCATTCATCTCTGCATGGTAATCCCTATTATCTGTGGATTTTGAAACAAATATGAGTTCAGTATTATTTAGAAGCCCATGATGGCTGCTTCCTGGATGTGCAATTATTAGGCGCTGTCCTTTGCTGCTTGGTACTAGTCTCTTAGTTGTTCCATCAGATGATTGCCATTCTCGTTCATTACTGTGGTGCGCATTGATCCAAGTTTCATCTAAATACACAAAATCATAACAATCTCTTCTCATTTCTCTGACCTCGCGTAAATATTTGCTTCTCATTGCAACTATATGAGGCTTCTCACAAATAAGGTTTCTACCACCAACATATTTTCTAAAAGTGAATCCCAAACTCCTAATAGTCCTCCATAGCGTAGATTTGGAAATATCAATGTCATTATTATTTCTTAACCAAATTTTCAATTTCCTTAAAGTCACTGCCTCATTATTGTGAAACATATTGCAAATTTCTCTGCGGATCAATTCTCTGTCAAAATTATCCACCACTCTTGGCCTAATTTTCGTGTGTTAAACACTGGAATTAGACATTTCAGATGTCGCTATCCAGCGGTGCAATGATCGTTTGCTTATCCCCAAGGCGTGAATAGTCCTCTTTTGTGGGTTTGAAATAGAATGATATAGTTTTCCTCGAGTAGCTTCATTGCAGAAATACTTAAAAATCCTATTTGTGATTTGCTGTAATGTCATAAAATGTACTCGCAGACTCATTTTTCCTTCTTAACCACACAATAATTTTTGTAGACACACCTCTGATTGACAATGTGTGCGTTGCACCGGATATAAACTGTTTTATGTTCAAGAAGTGCGATTTCACGCAATTTCACTCAAAAATCATGCCAATTGCTTGATAAACCAAAAATGTGCAAATGAGGTCGTATAATTTACTGTAGACATTTCAATATGTGTGCGTGTGATGTGTGTTGGCAAGTAGGATTTTATATTATATCGCAAAGAAACGAAAATTGAAACCAATGGCCGCATTTTAATGAAAAATTTAATTCATAGGGTCTATACCATTTCAAATTCACACACAAAATTTCACTTATATGCGTTATATATTCGCTGAGATATAGCATTTTGAAGTTGGGCAAAGCTAGTGAAACGTGTTATACAAAAGCAGCGTATTGAAAAAAAAGCAGTGCTAGGCAGTATAAAAAAGAAAGATTGAGGGTACAGAAAATGGTGTGGGAAATTTACATAAAATGTTTAACGGACTGTATGATTTTGTTAAGAGGAGGTAAAATGAGCAGGAGTGCGTTTGAGTAGAAGGGAGATAACTTTGTAATTTCCCCTTTTGGAGATTTAGTTCGGCATTTTGTTTCTAAAGTACATTCAGTTCATACATTATGATATGACTGTTTTGCATAGTAGTGTTTAAGTGATAGAGGCAAAGAAGGGTTTATGGATTTTGAGCTTAGTTAGCAAAGGGAGACGACTTTAAATTACGTCCCTTGAAGGTTTTAGTTAGTGACCGAAAAGCAACGCGCACGTGAAAAGTTTGTTAGGGTGAACACTTTTAAGCGGTGAATAGTTGTAATGAAAATCGGCGTAAAATATAAAATCAGTCAGCTTTTGAACGCGTCAAGCGTAGAACAAGCTAGTTTTTGCTTGTGAAATCTGGCCAGTGATGTTTTTTCCTCAAGTTTACTTCTGTGTGGATGTGTGTGTGCTTGCTTTTTTCTGGTTCTACACTGGAAATTCCAGAAATTACACTCGATGTGAGTGATTCTTTAGAGGGAGGCCAGTTACATAAACCTGGCACCCTAGTCATCACGACAACAGGACCACAAGCCACCAGAGTTTCCTACTCACTAATCGCAAGCATCCTCGTCGGCCCCGCTGGAGTCGGGATGAACGGGATAGCATCCCTTTACAGATTTGCAAACCCACAAAAGTGGTTCGCAACACTCACCAACTCAGCACATGTCAGCCACTACAAAAGTGGTACGCAACACTCACCAACTCAGCACGTGTCAGCCACTACAAAAGTGGTACGCAACACTCACCAACTCAGCACATGTCAGCCACTACAAAAGTGGTACGCAACATTCACCAACTCAGCACGTGTCAGCCACTACAAAAGTGGTACGCAATACTCACCAACTCAGCACATGTAAGCCACTACAAAAGTGGTACGCAACACTCACCAACTCAGCACATGTCAGCCACTACAAAAGTGGTACGCAACACTCACCAACTCAGCACATGTCAGCCACTACAAAAGTGGTACGCAACACTCACCAACTCAGCACATGTCAGCCACTACAAAAGTGGTACGCAACATTCACCAACTCAGCACGTGTCAGCCACTACAAAAGTGGTACGCAACTCTCACCAACTCAGCACATGTCAGCCACTACAAAAGTGGTACGCAACACTCACCAACTCAGCACGTGTCAGCCACTACAAAAGTGGTACGCAACACTCACCAACTCAGCACATGTCAGCCACTACAAAAGTGGTACGCAACACTCACCAACTCAGCACATGTCAGCCACTACAAAAGTGGTACGCAACACTTACCAACTCAGCGCGTGTCAGCCACTACAAACGTGGTACGCAACACTTACCAACTCAGCACATGTCAGCAACTACAAAAGCCTACATGGAAAAAAATTCGAATGGGCCAGCCCCAAATTTTCTGTTCTTATTGAACATATCGATAAAGAAAGGTCAAAAGGCGTACTACACAGGCTGCCGGCCACAATGAAAAAAAGAAGCAAACCAAAAGATCGCTGCGTTCATCACGGGCGACACCAATATGGAAGTATACCCAATCCAAAACGCGAGAGATAAGTGGACTTTTCTATATCAACCAAAGCGAACGATACCACACTATATAGAAATAAAGTTGCAGGGGCAAGAAATTAGAACATTGATAGTGTTCGTAACTCTCCCAAAATCTGTGGTTTTGACTCTCACTGGACAAATCAGTGCCCGAAGAAAAAAGCAAATGCGCCTGAAAGTAGTCAACCAAGCCAACAAAAGACTCAGACAACAACTACGCCACAGTCAGAACTCATACCCTTTCCCTCCTCCCCCACCTCGAGCCTTCCCGAAAAGAACACCAGCAGCAATATGAACTTGTCGGATGAAGATACAACTTCAACAGCCGAAGTTGAGGGCTAGAACTTCCAGAAAGTCGGGGGTGAGCGAAATAGAAAGCGAAGTAAAAAAAAAACAACTTAGTAAGAAAAACTTACTTACTTACTTACTTAGTCGTTCCCCTTCTACCATGAGGTGTAGAGGTTTGGAAGAGAGAGCGCCAGACCATTCTATCGGCTGTCTTCTTCCTGGCCTGGTTCCATTCTAGTCCTCGGTCCTTCAAAGATTGTCTAATGTTGTCCTCCCAGCGGACTCTGGGTCGTCCTGGAGGTCTGGATCCCTGGCTCTTTGTTTCCCATGCTTGTCGTGGTAGCCGATCTTCTCCCATTCTGCAGACATGGCCAAACCATCTTAGTTGGGACTGTTCTATTTGGGTCTACAGCGGATGGGATTTTAGGCCTTGACGGATCGTCTGGTTGCGGACCATGTCTCTTCTTGTTACTTCAACCACTTTCCTCAGATACCTCATTTCTGAGGTTTGGATCTGGCTTTTGTGGGTTGTAGTAATTGCCCACGACTCGCATCCATATGTCAAGACTGGGACATAGGTGGAGCGGTATACAGCCATCTACGTTTTCTTACCAACCTCTTTCTTGCTGAGGAATCCACGATTTATGGCCTGAAAAAGTCTCCCAGCCGCTGCTTTTCGAGTGGCCAACTCTTCTTTGATGCCTCCCTTTCGGTCTATAATAGCTCCGAGATATGTAAGTGGTCGACCTGCTCCAGGACCTGTTCTCCCAACTTAATCTGATGTTTTCTTTCTTCTCGTGATATCACCATGGATTTTGTTTTAGAGCTGCTTATGACCATCCCTCTCTTCTCCAGCTCTTCCTTCCAGACTTGCAGGTTGGATTGGAGATGGGCCTCTGATTTAGCAATCAGGGCAACATCATCAGCAAATGCCAGCTCCGAAATATAGACCTGTCTCATCTTCCAGTACCCCACTAAATACTTTCTTGTTCTCTCCTTACATGCCTTGATGAAATCGTCCATAAGGAGTATGAAGAGGTAAGGTGATAGGATATCACCTTGTCTTACACCAGTGGTGGTCCTGAACTCTTCTGACTTATGGTTTGCTGTCCTCACATAATTTCTGCAAGACTTGTAGAAGCTCTGTATAGCATGAATCAGAGGTGCTGGAATATTCTTCCTTGCCAAACAGTCCCAAAGTTTGCTCCAGGGGACCATGTCAAACGCCTTTTCCAGATCTATGAAGCAAAGATGGATAGTAAGAAAAACACCAAGGAAATTACTGGATAAATAATCAAACCACCAAGTACAGCGACACACAGCGAGACAAGAGACACTATAGATCCACAACCAGATCTACAGGATGATGGAAGTATCTCTGTCTCATGGGCAGCGACCACAAGTGGGGACGATCCTTTCGAATCAACTTAACTAGGTCAGTAAAACAGGGTTGCCCACTCTCACCTTTACTGTACACACTAGTCTTAGAGCCAGTATTAGGGAAAATAAAACTAAACTAGACACTCATATTAAAGAAATACACATACCAGGAATAGGGAAAAAAGCCAATAGCTTACGCAAATGACATAGTCTTTTTTCAATCAAACTTTTCATCAATACAAACTATTTTCGACACATTTAAAACATTTGGCCAAGCGAGTGGTTCAAAAATAAACATACAAAAGTCATACATAATGGGAATAGGAAAATGGAAAAATAAAACAGACTTTCCCTTTCAATTAACACAAACAAGCAAAATGAAAATATATGGAATAACTTTCTCCTCGACACCAGAAAGAATTTATAACGATATGTGGAAAAAAATAATTCTAAAGATCAAGGGAAAACTAGAAAGATACCAATTTAAGAATGCGACGATCTTTGGTAGAAGCGTTATTTGCAATACTTATATACTTCCAAGTGTGTTATACGTCTCAAATATTTTTATTCCCCCCCCCCCCCCCCAAAAAAATAAAAAAAATAATAAAATAAAATTTAACGAAATGAATCAATTAATTAGAATCTTTATTTTCAGACACACAATTCACAATATAAAACACAAAACCTTAATACAAGAGAAACGACAAGGTGGAATATCCCTGCAAGACATTAATACAAAAATAAACACTTTCGGAATTAAATTCAAAAGCGACATAATAAAAGACTCACAAGGATACCCTTTAGCGCACTATTACATAGGTCTTCATATAACAAAAATGTGCAAAATTAACAATACAATACCAAACCATTTCGGAACACTACTGTAGTGGGTTTGATGGTATTGTATGATGGTGATATTACTAAATGTAATGTATGAGGCCAGCTGTGAAGGCTCCTGAGATAAAATGTAGTTGTGAATTGTCAGAAGGCCTTTCTTGCTACCACTACGACCTCACACTCAATTTTTTTTTCTTAATGAATGTATCTATGTAAAATGTCTAGGGTAATGATATGTAATGTGGTGTGATAGTTATAGATACACCCACAGATATTTAAGCAGAATAATAATATTTAACAAATATTATAATACACTGAACTAACTCAAGAGTGTAAAATTTTTGATAGAATTATATTACATTTATTTGTTCTGGATCAAGTTTTATGTTGACCAGAACTTGTTTTAAAAGAAGGATTTAAAATTTATGAAAGAAATGCATGGAATGTTACATAATAAATGCAAGAGTGTACATATATAAGTACTAGACTAGTTAGTTTTATTAAAATGTTCTTTTAGTCATCTACTTGGGAGGATATTTAATGCTTGTGCTGTTGGGGTGGCCTCATCACACCTGTCTATATTGACTACACAGTGTCCAGTAAATTGCAGGAATTTTATGGGGTATTAGTAACTAAAAGGCGTTGGTGAACTTCCAGCAGACCAGAGGCTCACTCATCTTGCATATGTAGCTCTGGTGCTGAAATCTGGTGGTCCCACCTCTCCGTGCTGGCGGGCAATAATAGTGGTCTCTGTCACAATGTACTGCACAGATACACTCGAGTAAAATCACCAACTGAATAGACACCGCCTTGTTGACAACTGAAACTCACAGCTCAGATTATGAATAAAGAACACAGAAATGCTAGCAAAACTCAGCTGAGCTGCTGGCTATAGTATGGCGTCCCTGAACTTATTTCACTTTCTTTCATTTGGAAATCACCACACTTTAAAATACTGTGTCTATCATCGAACAACTATTGAGGAATGGCCCCACTTGCGCGTCTGAGCGCCGATAAAATGATTGTCTGTGGCCAATCACTGCCTAGGTTTATTTGAATTTCAAATTTCCTACACTAAAGTCATTTCAGTCATGCTTCAGTCAAGTATGGATTTTTATCTGTTAGTCTGTCCGTCTCTACTTGCGTTTTTACAAAAATGTACTTGATTTTTGAACCAACCTTTCTCTCCCCTCCAAAATTTTGTCGTTAAAAGTTATATTTAGACACAGCTCCCACCAATGTCCCTTCGCTTCCCTACTAAGTTGATTTGAACACCTGCTTCTCAAGGTCGTGTTTTTTTGTGCAAATAGCGACACTTTTTATTCCATACAGTCTGTCGTTGATGTGAACAACACTGTCTTTTGTCATTATCTTCAATATTATCTATCCGTCTGTAAAATTAAGAACATATTAGTGCACTGCTCAGAATGGGCCATCCGGCCAGCTAATTTTTATAGTCCTAACATTAATATTACGAAAAAGTTACTTTTTAATTTTTGTAATATTCCAAACATCTGTGTTCTGCCGCTGAATTCAAATCAAAGGCTTGGTATCGCAAAAGCGACCAATAAATGACTGTGGCGTAACATATCCAAGGTCCCTTCTGTCGAGTTCCTTACTTTGTGTCAACTTGGAAACGTGACTTTTCTCCGTTTCCCCCCCCCCCCCCCAATTGCGTCTCCTTAGCCTTTCTAGTCTCACGCAATCTTTCCAGTCATATTTTTTCCTTTTTATCCGCCGTTCCCCTCCTGTCTAGCAAGTCAATTTTTATGGAGGGTGATGACCCGCGGTCTGGGCGATCAAGTACTATCAGCAGCCTACGCATTATGTTTTTATCCTTACATGTTATCTTTGGAGGTATTTTACCGTTGTATCTCTGTCAATTTCACTACACATCTCCCCACTTGAAAACATGCCTATGGCAAGTTCCAAAACCAGCGATACACATAGGTAAAATTACTCCTCACGTCTGCCACTACTCTAATTTTGATCACAGGGGTGCCGACTGAGGAAATCTGCACCGACATTCAATTTGCCTGGGATATATTGGATACTGAACTGATAAGGTTGAAGCAATAAAGACCATCTCAGCAATCTTGCGTTTTCATGCTTAGCCTGAGATAAGAATACGAGAGGCTGATGGTCCGTCTCCACCACAAAAGTCCTACCATACAGATAGATTTGAAACTTCTTTATTGCCCAGATTAACGCTAAACATTCTTTTTCGCTTGTGGAGTATCCTTGTTCCGCCTTATTCAATTTACGGCTTGCATAAGCGACTGGTTTCAGTTCCCCATCAGGTGAAGATGATCTTTGCAACAAAGCCCCTCCTAGTCCTACATTACTTGCATCGGTTCTTAAGACAAAGTCCTGTGTCAAATCAGGCAGTTTGAGAATAGGCTTGCTAGTGAGTTTTTCCTTTAACTCTTGGAACGCTAGTTCACATTGTGCAGTCCAAATAATTTTATCTGGAAGTCCCTTGCGAGTCAGATCAGTCAGAGGAGCACAAATAGCGTTAAAATTCTTGATGTATTTCTGATAAAATCCGCATAACGACACAAATGATCGCACGTCTTTTTTTGTTTGCGGCCTAGGTGCTCTCTGCAGTTTTTCCAAATTCTTAGGATTCTTAGGGTCATATTACCCTGATATACAGTGTGTCCCAAGAATTCCAACTCTTTGCATCCAATACAACATTTTGTTGGCCTAGCAGTTAAGTTCGCCTCCCGAAGTCTATCAAACAACATCTCCAGAGCTTCAATGTGTTCTTCAAATGTCTCTGTGGCGACGAGAATATCATCCATGAAATTCGTGATACATGGGTTATTCAGGGGATCCAACAATTTGCGCATCATCCTTGAAAACACACTCGGAGCATTTTTCAGTCCGAATGGTAGCATATTGAATTCATAATGTCCATCCGAAGTGCTAAAAGCCAAATAAGGTCTCACTTCAGGCTTCACTGGGATCTGGTAATAGCCTTTACTAAGATCCACCTTTGAAAAGTATTTTGCCTTGTTCAGTCTGGCAAATAACTGTTTTGTGTCTGGTAATGGATCCACTTGTCCTTCTGTGACAGCATTCAGTTTCCTGTAATCTATGCACAGTCTGTGTTCCCCAGACGGTTTTCTCAACAAAACGACACTAGAACTAAAAGATGATTCACTGTGCGAAATAATCCCCTCCTTCAACAAATACTCTATTTCTTCCTTCAATGCCTTCTCCTTCGCGAACGGAATAGAATAGGCTCTCATACAGATTGGGTTTGAGTCTACCAGTTTCATGTCATACTGTAGCAAATTTGTATGGCCTGGTTTATCTGTTAATACATCTGTATGTTCCTCCAGAACCTGTTGAACTCTCTCCCTCTGGTTTTTAGTCAGGTGCTTACTGACTTTTACCTGTGCTGCGGTTTCACAAGGATGTAATGGGTATTCATGTGAGGTGAGTGGTTCCTTTTGCATCTGGGTTGCAATAGCCAAGGTCAATAAGGGGGTGCTTTCCTGGAGTGGTCTGTCCAGATACTTCTTTAACAGGTTTACATGATAAACTTTCTCCTTCCCCTTTTTGTCAATTTTATAGTTTGTTCTAGACACCTTCTCTAGAACCGTATATGGACCTTGCCAACCAATTTGTAATTTATTCTGGCTTCCGGGTAGTAGAAGCAGCACCTTCTCTCCGACTGCCAGTTCCCTGTCCTTTGCCTTCCTATTAAAGTATGCTGCATGTTTCTTCCTGGCTTGCTTCAAATTATCATTTGCCAGTTTCCATCCAGCTTTCAAACGAGTGGTCAGTTCGTTCACGTATTGATACGATGAGGTAACAGTCTCTTCCGCCTTCTCATCTGTCCAGGTCCTTAATAGAGCTTCTAATGGACCTTTTATTGGCCTCCCAAATAGCAGAGTTGCGGGAGCCATCCCGGTTGAACTATGTGGTACCTCCCGGTAAGCAAACAATGCGGCGGGCAGGAATTGATCCCACAGATCCGGTTTTTCGTGTGCCAGCTTTCTCAGGATAGAAATGAGAGTCCCGTTGAACCTCTCTACCTGGCCGTTCCCTTGTGGATGGTACGGACTACAATGAAAGTGTCTGGCTTGAAATAGCTTAAAAACTTCTTCCGTTAGTTTCCCCTTGAACTGAGAACCATTATCCGTCAAGATTTGATGCGGGAATCCTAATCGGGTAAATATTGTAAGTAGTGCCTCTGCTACATGTTTTGAATCAATTGATGGCAGGGCTACCGCCTCTCCCCACATAGAACAAGTGTCCACCAGAGTAAGGATGTAACTGTTCCTCCTCTTGGTCCGAGTGAGAGGTCCTACAATATCCACTGCAACCCTCTCAAAAGGTGTTCCCACTATGGGCATTTCCCCTAGAGTTGCAGGAGCAGTCCAGTGCTTTGGAGCTACCCTTTGACATTCTGGGCAGGATTTGACATATCTTTTTATATCCTCCGTTATCCCTGGCCAGAAGTAATGACAAGCTATACGCTGTCCTGTGGCGCTGATCCCCATGTGACCACTGAAGGGAATCGCATGCCCGAGTTCCATCACTTTATCTCTATATGAAGTGGGAAGAACCAGCTGGTTATGACCATTTGTTCCAGTTCCGGCCTTCCTGTATAAGAGTTTGTTCTTCATGAAATATTCCCCCTTGCTCGGAGGTGTGTGGCATTTGGGCAATTTTTTAAAACAGGGCTTGAGTGTCCTATCCTCAGCCTGCGCCTTCCTCATCTCCTCTGGATGAGCATTTATAGGTTCACCTTCTTCCTCCTTCTTCTGTGACCTGGTCTGCACTGTCGCCATGATCACAGGTTTCTCGGGATTCCCCAAGAAGACGTATCTACACCCCAATATCAGAGGGTAGATTGGTTCATCTATCACTGCTGCTCTGATTTCTCCTTCCACATAGCGAGTTTTCACCGTTATCCTTGCGATGGGAAGTGTCATGAGTGGTATGTCCTTAGTCGCCCCTTGTATTTCCACTGTTTCTGTGGTATACTGACTTGGGTCCACTAGGCTAGACTTCACAACTGAATCATAATCCAAACCTGTATCATAAAGGCACCTTATGGTGACCCCATTACAAATAACATCCTCACAAACTGGGGGGTGATAAGGTTCCTGTTGTCCCTTAGGATTAACCTTTAATCTTTGCGTCCCCGACTTCATTGCAGCAATGTTTGAAGGTTTCCTTCTACAAAATTCGGTGTTATGGTTATCCTTCTTGCACCATTTACACCATCTTTTTCCTTGGTTCAACGGTTTTCTTTCATTGAACTTTTGGTCATTGAACTGTGAGTTTCTGTCGCGATAGTCATTTCTTGGCCGCTCAAAGTTTGTCCTACCTTTATTTCCCTGCTCTCTATTATCAAATTTATTAAATTGCTGTGGAGCTTTAAAATTGTCTATGTGCTTCTTTTTAGCACCACTTACCTCTGCCTGGGCTGCCTGATACCTCTCAGCAACATTTAAAACATCCCCCAACTTCTCTGCACCTTGTTCCATGAGAAATTTTCTCATGTCTGGAGCCATGGACTCTCTCAATTGCTCAATCATGATCATTTCTTTAAGATCTTGGGTCTTCCCCAGAGCAGTCCATTTCTCCAAATAGGTTTCTAGTCTGGCAGAGAATTGGTGGTATGTCTCCCCAGACAACAGTTTGGCATTTCTGAATTTCTTACGATAAAATTCACCATTCTTCTCGTACCTTAATAACAAAGCCTGCTTTAACATGTCATAATTGTCTTGGTCTTCCCTGTTCATTTTAGCAAATACTTCATAAGAAGTACCCCTCAATCCCTGTGATAGCTTTAAACTCCACCTCTCTCTCTCTAACCCATATGTAGTAGCTAATAACTCAAAACGTCCTAGGTACCCTTCTATGTCATCGTCTTTCTCAACAAAATGGTCTAAATGAAACCCCATAGCTGAGTTTGAGGCTCCCAGACCAGGCGTAGCATCTGAGGCAAAAGGGCTGGCACCATTTTCAGGAGCCGGGCCTTGTAATTCCAGCTCCCTTAGTCGTAATTCGTGCTCCCTCTGCAACCTTCTATCTTCTGCCTCCCTTTCGGCAGTCAACCTTTTTTTTTCTTCTGCCTCCCTTTGCTGTCGTTTTTTCTTCTGCCTCCCTTTCGGCAGTCAACCTTTTTTCTTCTGCCTCCCTTTGCTGTCGTTTTTCTTCTGCCTCAATCTGCAGCCTCTTAATCTCAGCCTCAATTTGTAACCTCTTTTCTTCAGCTAACTTTCTATCTTCCCTTTCAATATATTTATCACATTCAGCCGTTACATATTGAATTAAAATTTGACCATCCATTCCCATCTCCTTTGCGGTCAGCACAGCAGCTGATCGGAATTTTGCTAGCTCCGCCATACTTTTTAGACAATATAATAATATACAAGCTAAATCTCTAACCAGTAAATACACTAAGTACTTCTTATGACTATAGTCTAACTAATTCTAACTAACCAGTTAACTAATTAATTATCACTGGCTGTGAAGATTCACCAACTTTTATCTGCAGGGACACTTTTAATTTTAAAGGGAATTTCACAATTTTTTTTTTTTTCTAATTTTATTTCTCCAACCAGGAGATCCTAATATTACTGTTGGGCTAATTATCCCTGGACAAGACCCCAATGTATGTAGTGGGTTTGATGGTATTGTATGATGGTGATATTACTAAATGTAATGTATGAGGCCAGCTGTGAAGGCTCCTGAGATAAAATGTAGTTGTGAATTGTCAGAAGGCCTTTCTTGCTACCACTACGACCTCACACTCAATTTTTTTTCTTAATGAATGTATCTATGTAAAATGTCTAGGGTAATGATATGTAATGTGGTGTGATAGTTATAGATACACCCACAGATATTTAAGCAGAATAATAATATTTAACAAATATTATAATACACTGAACTAACTCAAGAGTGTAAAATTTTTGATAGAATTATATTACATTTATTTGTTCTGGATCAAGTTTTATGTTGACCAGAACTTGTTTTAAAAGAAGGATTTAAAATTTATGAAAGAAATGCATGGAATGTTACATAATAAATGCAAGAGTGTACATATATAAGTACTAGACTAGTTAGTTTTATTAAAATGTTCTTTTAGTCATCTACTTGGGAGGATATTTAATGCTTGTGCTGTTGGGGTGGCCTCATCACACCTGTCTATATTGACTACACAGTGTCCAGTAAATTGCAGGAATTTTATGGGGTATTAGTAACTAAAAGGCGTTGGTGAACTTCCAGCAGACCAGAGGCTCACTCATCTTGCATATGTAGCTCTGGTGCTGAAATCTGGTGGTCCCACCTCTCCGTGCTGGCGGGCAATAATAGTGGTCTCTGTCACAATGTACTGCACAGATACACTCGAGTAAAATCACCAACTGAATAGACACCGCCTTGTTGACAACTGAAACTCACAGCTCAGATTATGAATAAAGAACACAGAAATGCTAGCAAAACTCAGCTGAGCTGCTGGCTATAGTATGGCGTCCCTGAACTTATTTCACTTTCTTTCATTTGGAAATCACCACACTTTAAAATACTGTGTCTATCATCGAACAACTATTGAGGAATGGCCCCACTTGCGCGTCTGAGCGCCGATAAAATGATTGTCTGTGGCCAATCACTGCCTAGGTTTATTTGAATTTCACATTTCCTACACTAGAGTCATTTCAGTCATGCTTCAGTCAAGTATGGATTTTTATCTGTTAGTCTGTCCGTCTCTACTTGCGTTTTTACAAAAATGTACTTGATTTTTGAACCAACCTTTCTCTCCCCTCCAAAATTTTGTCGTTAAAAGTTATATTTAGACACAGCTCCCACCAATGTCCCTTCGCTTCCCTACTAAGTTGATTTGAACACCTGCTTCTCAAGGTCGTGTTTTTTTTGTGCAAATAGCGACACTTTTTATTCCATACAGTCTGTCGTTGATGTGAACAACACTGTCTTTTGTCATTATCTTCAATATTATCTATCCGTCTGTAAAATTAAGAACATATTAGTGCACTGCTCAGAATGGGCCATCCGGCCAGCTAATTTTTATAGTCCTAACATTAATATTACGAAAAAGTTACTTTTTAATTTTTGTAATATTCCAAACATCTGTGTTCTGCCGCTGAATTCAAATCAAAGGCTTGGTATCGCAAAAGCGACCAATAAATGACTGTGGCGTAACATGTCCAAGGTCCCTTCTGTCGAGTTCCTTACTTTGTGTCAACTTGGAAACGTGACTTTTCTCCGTTTCCCCCCCAATTGCGTCTCCTTAGCCTTTCTAGTCTCACGCAATCTTTCCAGTCATATTTTTTCCTTTTTATCCGCCGTTCCCCTCCTGTCTAGCAAGTCAATTTTTATGGAGGGTGATGACCCGCGGTCTGGGCGATCAAGTACTATCAGCAGCCTACGCATTATGTTTTTATCCTTACATGTTATCTTTGGAGGTATTTTACCGTTGTATCTCTGTCAATTTCACTACAACTACCGCCCTTCTACAAACATTGTATTAGATGCATACAAGGAAATGAAAAACTCCTACACCAGTCAACAAACAATATATACAAACATTTGGTACAGACACAGGAACCACCTTTAAACCTAACGAATGGAACCCAAAGATGCAGCAATAGAGAATGCAGTCAGTGACCCATAGCTTGACTGCTTGCATCAGGGTCAGCGAACCAGTGCTGACCAAGACTGTACTCCACCTCCACGTGGTGATCCTGGAAACAGTCTGCAGCAGTGCAGTCTGGCTGAGCGAGTACGGATCGCAATGGGAAGGCAAACCCGGTCCCTAAAAAATGCCGTGCTGAAGTCGGATGTGTCGACCGAAAGGTGCAGATATCACAGCTACGGTGTAAACAGACACAACGCAACCACCGTCCTTTTCAGGGCGAACGAAGAAGAAGAAGAAGAAAAACCTAACGAATAAAATTAGGATACAGATACGGGATAACAGATTACACATAAATATTCGCAAATCTACACAAAATAAATATATCACCATCGGCAATGGAAATAACCTTACTTACTTAGTCGTTCCCCTTCTACCGTGAGGTAAAGAGGTTTGGAAGAGAGAGCGCCAGATTATCATATCGGCTGTCTTCCACCTGACCTGGTTCCATTCTAGTCCTCAGTCCTTCAAAGATTTTCTAATGTTGTCCTCCCAGCGGTCTCTGGGTCGTCCTGGGGGTCTGGATCCCTGGCTCGTTGTTTCCCATGCTTGTCATGGTAGCCGATCTTCTCCCATTCTGCAGACATGGCCAAACCATCTTAGATGGGACTGTTCTATTTGGGTCTGCAGGGGGTGGGATTTTAGGCCTTGACCTATCGTCTGGTTGCGGACCACGTCTCTTCTTTTTACTTAAACCACCTTCCTCAGATACCTCATTTCTGAGGTTTGGATCTGGCTTTTGTGAGCAATGGAAATAACCTACAGATTATTATTCAACTCAACATCGCTCACACAGGAAAAAGAACATAGGAAAACGATCTTGCAAAAATGTAGACTCTGCTTCGTTACAACAGCAAAAGAGACAGAAGACCACATCTTCTTCCGTTGTAACACGATCACATCAACAATAGAAGGATTGAAACAAGCATTTAGTAGATACACAAACACAAAAATTGACATATACAAAGCAATCATGCTAAACTCCATTCCAAAAACTGACCCGCCCTTGCAGGAAAAAACATTACGCGCTTAAGCAGAATATAGGGACACCATTTGGAAATGCAGAAACAAAGCAGTTTACGAGAGGAAATGCTTCAGTCAAAACCTGTTTTTCCACATATAAAAAAAAAAAAAAAAATGGAGCATATTTTAGAAACTTTGAACCAATAAGGGAAAAACTTGTTCTTTTGTAAATAAGTGTAAACGTCGTTTGGATTTTTTTTTCTTGTAAGTTTTCCCTTTCAGTTTTTGTAGGGGAAGTAACACTTGCTTCTTTGAATTTAACAATCGAATAATTTGTATTTACTTAATAAGGGCAGTAGTAAGGTACGTGAATACTTTTGAATATGTAAAAGCGTATGTGTAGAGGTATATATGTGTATAAATGCAAATGTATGTATGTGCATGAATGCAACTGTATGTATGTGCGTGTATGTATATATATATATATGTATATAGGTGCAGATTCCATGTATATTATCTCTACTTCATGTCTCTTTTTAAATGCTTTGACTTTTTAAGACATAGTTGTTCAAGTGTACATGTGGCAGTGCGAGTATGCGTGAGTATACAATGTACCGAACAGGAATTTGACCAACTATAAACCAACGTTACTTTTATTTCTTCTTTAAAACTTAATTAACTTTATTTATTCCACTGTTATATATTCTTTAAATTTATTTAAAATCATAACTATTTATTTTTTATTTTTATTTGATGTATTATTTATTAATTTTTTATTTTCTATTTTTTAACTTCGTTACGTATGCAAATGGAAGTGTGAGCACGCGCAAGTGTTCATGTGTAATATAAAATGTATTCTTTCTTGTTTTTCATGAAAAATGCACCTGGTTTTTTTTTTTTTGTAATTTGGAAAGAAATTAAGAAATACAAATAAAAGTTAAAAAAAAAAGAAGCTAGTTTGCTTGCTGTGTAAAAATGTTATAGTGATGAGCGAGGTCTGTAATGGTACATTTGGACAAATAAGCCACTGAGGTGGTTGGGCTCTGTGATCACAGAACAAGTCTTCAAACTGTTTGCCTAGCCATTCAGCCGCTCGAGACATCACTCTTGTAATAGAGATTATTGGTTGGTGTCAGCTATTTTCATATTTTCAAGGACAAGAATGTCAAGTTGTGTTTTCAAGAAGTGGGAGAAGTTTTCAAGGTCCCGCAGGTGTGTGAAGTTACCAGCTTATGTGAAGTATAATAAGCTAGACAGCTACTAGAAAAAAAGAACAGTACCATAGATAGCTACTAGAGATAAAGTACTAAATAATAGACAGTAACTAAAGATGAAGTAGGGAAGCATGGTGGCTGAAAGTTACACCCGTGGCGTTTGGCCAGTCAATACAGATACGCCACCACACAGTCAGATCCATCATCAAGACACAGTAGAGCATATTGTACAACAGTGGTTTTCAAGCCACGACTACCTTAGAGATCATGACAACATTGAAATGGTGTTAGCGACAAATGAATGAATATAGAGTGAAAGGGCAGAAGTAGAGAATGTCATGTTTACGACATTTTGATGTTTTGAATTTTCTCCGATGTAAATAAACGTTCCAGTTTATTGTTCACCGCTGTCAGCGTGAAGATCATTTACCACTAGTTAAAGAAACATCATCAACCAGATGTGGTCAACAAGCTTTTGTCCAAAGCATTTATTCGTCACCATCTGCAACTATCCTTGTTTGGAACAGTGATTGAACCACACTATACATAGCCATATTTTGTTGGCGCATGTGACCAGCCCTACACTCACACAATCAGCACCGCACGGTCACAATATCATTATCGCCATTAACTGTCCCGTGTAGTTTCGAGATCTTGTATGATTGTAAGCGTGTAGTGGTAATTTATCAGGCTTCATTCTATTAAGATGACTTTTTCTTCAAGTACCATGCTTAGTGGCGTAGGAGAACATGTCTTTCCACAGCTTCTTGTCTCCAGCACAATTTATCAATTCTGTCGCTGCCCTATTTCCAGGCCCCGATGTCAAACTGTCCAGTATTTGCTCTCTTTGTCTTCCCCTGTCTCTTTTCCTTCAGTCTTACCCGTTGTTACGATATATTCCAGCTTTCCCCATCTCATAACATGCTCCCAAAAAGTGGAGGGCTTCTATCTAACTTGTGAAATAAGTTTCATTTGAGCATTGACTTCTTTCAGGACATCCTCATTACTCCACATGGCTGTGACATGCAGTCATTGCATCAGCTCCTAAAGCAGATAAGCTCATCATTCTTGGTGACTTTAATGCAAGAGTAGGCTCAGATAACATCTCCTGGAATGGCACTATCGGAAAGTACGGCGTGGGTCGCTGTAATAGCAATGGACTTCTTCTCCTCCAGACTTGCGCAGAACATGACCTCCTTGACACCAACACCATTTTTCGACTTCCTACCCGCAACAGGACCTCCTGAATGCACCCTCGCTCAAAGCATTGGCACCTAATTGACTATGTAATTGTTAGGAAGAAGGACAGGCAAGATGTCCGGGTGACCAAATCCATGTGTGGTGCCGAATGCTGGACTGATCATCGCCTCATTGTGTCTAAACTTAAAATTCGTATCCAACCAGCCAGGCGCCCTCAGGGGAAGAAAACTAAAAAAAGGCTGGATGTCACCAAACTAAAGAAGACAAAAATCAAACAGTCATTTACTGACACCCTAGAAGACCGTCTCAAATCTATCTCGTTAGACGGCCAAAGTATGGAAACAAATTGGGCAGCCCTTAGTGAGCAGATCTACAACCCTGCTGCAGAGGTCCTGGGTCTCGCCATCAAGAAACAAAATGACTGGTTTGATGAGAACTCAAATGATATAAAGAAGATGTTGGCTGAGAAACACCATCTCCATAAAGCATGTTTAAATGATACAAAATCTACATCCAAGAAAGACGCTTTCAACAACATGCGTAGAATCGTCCAACATAAACTACGCCAGATGCGGGATTCATGCCTGAGTAATAAAGCAGATGAGCTCCAAGGCTTTGCTGACAGCCATGACTTGAAAAATGTTTACCATGCACTCAAAGCGGTCTATGGTCCAACATCATCAGGATCATTTCCCCTCCTTAATGCAGATGGAAAAACACCAATTACAGACAAAAAAAAATTCTCCAACGCTGGGTCGAACATTTTAATAATATTCTGAACCAGCCATCATCTATTAACGACGAAGCCATTGTAGCGGGAGGTTATTTAAATTTATTTATTATGTAAGAGTATGCCAGTAAAGAGTTCTGGTCTTACAAGTAATACCCCAGTCTTAGAAATAAGCACTGGTGTATTGTTATCATAAAAATAGTCAGACTGTGAAAACCCTGGCCCAGTTGGTAAGAAGTAGTACCAGGATTTAAGGTGTCTCCTCCCTGTGACTATCTTATGATTACTTTTTCTAGGGGATAAGTAAAATGAACATTCCCTGAAACCACAAATGGAAGAAGTGAATAAATCCTCAGGAACAGTTAAAATAGTTTAATAATTACACTAATATTCTATTTCTACTAGTTGGAAAAGAGCATATACATATATATAAAAGTATTCACACAATTACTATTATGGTCTGTTTATACTTCAAGATCTTAAATAATAAAGTTACTGAAATCACTGTTATTAGTCCTTTGAATTTTAGGATAACTGTCATCAGTTGACTGAGTTTATGTATGGTTACTTATTGTTTTCAACTATTGGCTGTTTCACATGTATAGGTGGTCAGTGTCAAACAGGACACTTATCTTTCCAACTTGGTACTGCTGAAACTGTCCTTTGCTGATATCAGACTTGGTAGGCCCAACAGTAGGGATGCCAATGACCAGTTGAAGTTCACTCTTTGGGGTCCTGCACTTTGGTGGGATTGCCTCGGATGAACTACACCGGCTTCTGATACTGGACAGTCTGGTTTGAGTTATTTCATGGAACCTGCAACATATCAGCCTTGGCTAGTATCTGGCTAGACTTGTAGCTGACTAGCACAGATGTCAGACCAGTCAGTCATCAGATGTCACCGTTATACAATCATAGTAAGCAAGGACATCATTTCAGTGATATAGCATTAATATTAACATGTCAATTAAGTGTAACTGACTAGCACATAAGTCAGACAAGTCAGTCATCAGGTGTCAAAGTTATACAGTCATAGCAAGTAACATCATTTCAATTATACAGACTTAATATTAACATATCAGTAATAAACATCATCTGGTTTATTCCGCTCCTATACATCCCTTTCTGATCTATAACTTGATCCTTCCAAATCATATCCAGTACAAATTCAAATACTGATGCTATTCTTAGCATCTACACAAAATTAATACATAAATAAAGAGAGTGAGTGACCACGTGATCAGGTTGCTTTCTACTGAAACTGGCTATAGAACACTCCAGTTTACCAGCTGTAAATGGGTACAAAGTTGTGCGCTCGAACTAGGGAAGGCAAAGGCAGCGAGGAAGGGGACTAGTCACCTAACCTCGTAAAAGCGGTATCTTCCATGCTGAAGCTTCTAACAATTTATTTCCCTAAGACAATCTCTGGTCATGGGACTGCCTTTATCTTCGTAAGCGATAATGCATTTAATATCGACGAGATACAGCATTAAATATAATAAATATTTTCTATTTGGCTGTGGGGCTAGTTTTGATACGTTTTTGTACAAGCAACCATCTTCCACTAAGCACATGAATAAATCATATTAAAATAATAATACGTTATATCAATGAATATTATACAGGCATATTTTGTGAATTCTAAATGAACCTGTAATACAAAATAAAAGAAATTATTATACAGGATAGCTATCGTAAATTCGCTTACCCTCAGACCCCAGACACTTAGACTGAAATTTTCTGGCGATCCGCTCACACTTCAGATGGATTTAGAGTCGTGGCGTTATCTGCCCTCAGTCTTGTCTCAACCTCTTGCGTTGTGTATCTCTCTCAGTTTACCGATCCGCTTTAAATACGTATAGCGCGGACGTATCGGAGAGTACCGACGTCACAGCTTAAACCTAACCTGAAAAATCCTTCCCGAACAGTGATTTCGGCAGATCTGTGCGTCGACTGAAATTTTGCCTTTATCATTCTCGGCATATATAATATCCATATTGTTCCATCTTATCTAGTTTTATACAGCGGATAAAACTCTATCTTCCTATCCATGTAAATTCCCAAACTGTTATTTGTTGATTTTAATATTTAGCACAGAAGTGGGTTTACCTGCTTTTAGCGTAACTGTGGGCAGCCGAAATACGCATATATCTCCGTAAATGAGAACTTCCTACCGTTCCATCTTATATGCAGTTATACACCATCCTTCCCTGTACTGAAATGTAAAATCCTTTTCATACGGATTCCCTTCTGTTGTTATTTATCGTTGGCGATTTCCTCTGTCCGATATACATTTCGCTGATACGCCGCCATTTTGAAAGCGGTCACTCGATCGTAGATGGGTTTATAAATCTAACTGAACTCATTTGCAATGACTTGAAACCAATTTTGCGACAGCCATCATCCGCCTGCCCCAAATTCCTATAAATGAAGCACTAGATGATATACCAACACTGGAGGAAACTCAAAAATCGATTTGTCAACTTTCTAGTGGAAAGGCCTCCGGCTCCGATTCAATTCCTGTTGAGGTCTATAAAGATGGCGGTACAGTTCTGATAGAGAAACTTCACATGATCTTCCAGCAAATGGGGCAGAGTGAAACCATCCCACACGATCTCAAAGATGCGTCAATTATACATCTATATAAACGTAAAGGTAATCACCAAGACTGTAACAATCATCGAGGCATCTCTCTATTATCAATCGCTGGGAAGATATTCGCCAGAATTCTTCTGAATCGCCTTACGGCTCATCTTGACAAAGGTCTTCTACCTCAAAGTCAGTGTGGATTCCGGAAAGAACGTGGAACCACCGATATGGTGTTCGCTGCAAGACAGCTACAAGAAAAATGCCAAGAACAGCACTGTGACCTGTACACAGCTTTCATCGACTTGACAAAGGCGTTCGACACGGTCAGTAGATAGGGGGTATGGAAGATCATGGCAAAATACGGCTGCCCAAAGAAATTTATCACAATAGTGCAGCAACTAATGATGGAATGCAGGCTAGAGTTGAGGAAAACGGTGAGCTATCGGAGCCTTTCTGTCGCATATTTAGAGATCGAGCACTCCAATTGTCGGAGAAATTAATTTTAGAGATGTATGTAAGTAAGTAAGGGAAGGAAGATGTGTAGGATGCACATAGACCTTTAGACACTAGTTTTCACAGATGTGAGCTAGTGTTGAGGGAAATAGTTAACAGAAGGGCACAGGTTGGTGTCAGTGATTCTCTCACCTTTTAGACTACCAACTCTTGTATTTTTCTGGCGACGACTAACTCTTTCTTACTCAAATCTTTTTAAAGATGAACTAGTAGTAACAAGTACTCGTAATACAAGGAGGGTTGAGTATGTTTTTTTTTCTGAACAGAACATACAATCTACTAAGTCAAACTCAGAATGATGGTGAGTTACAGAATGTACATAATTACTTTAATTACAGTGGAAAATAAAATCAATGTTGTCATGTACTTTGACACAAAAGAAATACTAGGAAATTGAAAAAAAGACAGTTATGATATTACTTATTCAAGGGTTTAGAATACTGTCAGTGTCTTTGGTTCAGATAAGAATAAGAGGATATTGTCTTCACTGACGAGAGTTTATTCCTATATCTATTTCTTGGAAAAGTGAATTCTGATTTTGGTCTGGGTTTTAAGTAGACTTATCTGCTTGGACTTCTCCTGGGCGTCCCAGTAGGTAGGGATTACCAACTGGATAATTTGATTCAGTGGGGCTACAGTCCAAGAGATGACTAGGCTTTTTGTTAACCTGGTTATGAAGTTGAGTTATGATGTTCAGGTGCTGACGAGGTGTTGAATGCTTATATGCTGTAGACTGCTCAGGGTTGCTGACTTGTGATCACCGCTAGGTTTGAGACGTAAGCGCTAGTTCTCTTTGTAGCATAGAGCAACTAGGCGGTGTACTCGCAACAATTTACAGCAATCAAAATCCATAAACTGGCTAGGATTCTGCAAATGCGCTGTGGAAGATAATACAGGTAATCAATCTTCTGTTTTTATACAGATATATTACCTACAGCCATTCTGGACATTTCGTCTCAGAATGGTGCCTAATAATATATTTACCTGAACCGTAACGTCAGTCTTTTCCTTAAAGGCGACTGTCCATTTGTTTACAAATTCCTGTCTAGGGAGCAGTAGTCTCACACTGGTCGGGTCAGTCAGGTCAACTTTGTTACAAGCAGACGCCTGGCCGTGTGCGTCAATGCGTGACTGCATTGGAGGAATGATGTTTCATTCATTCGTCCATTGAACAACATGGTTCCCTCTCTCGTTCACAACAGCTTTCTTTATCACATTCCCAAAATCATTAGAATGTAGTACTTTCAGATATCAGCCAGTACTTACATCGTTATAATACATCAATAACATTCATAATACATAAATGCAAAATAGCTATCTATCTAATGTAAAGAAATAAACCACAATATTAAGTATTTCACACTTTACATCAATTAACTAATCCCTAGATATTAGAGTTAGCTAATTAAGCGAATACTGAGAGTTTGCTTACAACTCAGGACTTATCCACAGCTTAAGAACTAGAATTTTAGTAGCGTTATTCTCAAATCACATATACTGTTGATATGAGGTAGCTTGAGGCTTATATTTATTAAGCGTGCGTTCTCTTCCAACGGTTATCAGCAAGTGATTTTAAAACTCAGCATTTGTTCGCATGACGTTAAGACATTTCTTATTCCTACGCCAAGTTAATTATTTCCCGTCTCTCGTTCAGCCATGCCGGAAGATTTATCGTGGCATCTTCAGTTGACCACTGAACTCGGAAATATAATCCTCTAGGAACCGCTGTGGTTTCGACCAAGCGAATAAATCGTATAGACGTCCCTAAAGAAATAACTTTTAATGCCTTTGTAGAAGATAGTATTAGGATCGTATGACAGGACTATTAGTGAAGACTTGAAAAACAGCAATAGAACAGATCACAGGTGCAAATATTTCGTGGTGAAAACAGACAAAATGTGAAGGAATAGAAAAGTAAGGAATTATAAAATAATCTAGACGAAACCTTCGAACACTCCGTGACACTTTTCCCGTCTCAAAGGGAGTTAAACAAGGGTGTGTACTTGCACCGACTCTGCTCAGTATCATGTTTTCTGCTATGCTGACTGATGCTTTCAGAGACGGGGACATAGGAATCGACATCGGATATCGTATTGATGGAAAATTGTTTAACCTTAGGAGGCTTCAAGCAAAAACCAAGGTCAAATCACACACCAGCAGGGATCTTCTGTTTGCTGACGAGTATGCCCTCAATGCTGGCTCAGAGGCTGATCTGCAGCATAGCGTGGATAGATTCTCCGAAGCCTGTTCCAACTTTGGGCTTACCATCAACACGGAGAAAACAGAAATCATGTACCAACCTGCTCTTGGCACAATTTATACTGAGCCAATCACCAAGGTAAATGGTGAGAAACTGAATGTTGTGAACAGATTCACATACCTTGGTAGCATACTATCCCAGAACATCGTCATCGTCCAAAGCCAGCAGCACATTTGGCAGACTATACACCAACGTTTGGCATCGAAGTGGCATTCGTCTACAGACAAAGCTGAAGGTGTACAGGGCTGCGGTGCTTCCAGTGCTGCTTTATGCATGTGAAACATGGACTGTATACAGGCGCCATGTAAAGAAGCTAAACCACTTCCATAAGTCTGTCTCGGGAAGGTAATGAACATCAAATGACAAGACAAGATCCCGGATACCGCCGTTCTTGTCAGAGCTGGTATCCCTAGCATTTATACTATTCTGATGCAGTCAGAGATTCGCTGGGCAGGTCATGTAGTCCGCATGCCAGACCATCGACTGCCAAAGATACTCTTTTATGGTGAGATACAGAAGGGTAAACACTCCCATGGTGGCCAAAAGAAGCGCTTCAAAGACACGTTAAAGACGTCATTGAAAGTCTTTGACATAAACCCTGACACATGGGAAGCTGCTGCGCAAGACCGAACCGCTTGGCACACATCTCTTCGTAAAGGTGCAGCGGCATGCGAATCATCCAGAAGAGCAGCAGCGGAACAGCGGAGACAAGCTAGAAAAGACCGTGTAATAAAACCTTCACTTGAAGCAAACATTCCCTGCCCACACTGTCTGAGATCTTTCCAGGCCCGCATCGGGCTCATCTATGTAACAGGGTAGACTATTAAGTAGCTACAACTGTTAGCCTTATAGTAAAGTATTTTATGAATGACTAGTTAGATAAATAAACCACTAGTCAAGAATCAATGACATCATCAGTCATGACACACATGAACCCATGATGTCATCAAACCTTGTGTGGCCTACATACAAGTCAGACCGGAAAACATCTAGATTAGAGAGAACTTTAAACAATGGTCGGTCATCATCACATAGAAACAATAATTTAAGACTAGAGGATTCGTAGCTAGTTAGGTTAAAGATTATTTCAACAGTCCACTAGCCCCCAAGACCAATCATTAGAAAGTTTCCGGTCTTAACTCCAATGAGAAATACTTCTTCTGGCAAGCCATAGCACCAGACAAACTGATGCATCTTAGAAACCAGACAGAGAGAGAGAGAGCTTGAGGCAGTTATCTCAATGCTAGTGTCCAACCGAAGGCGTCTTCTTTCTTGAGGTTTGTGTGTGCTGTGGTGTAGCTGTTCAGCTAACAGCTTCGTTTTGTTTCCATATTTGGTTTTTTCTAACCAAGAGGAATAATTATTATAAGATGGCAGCGCCAGCAGTTCCGATTTTCCCTGTCAACATGGAGGAAGACTTTGAAGGTGGAGCTTTCCATAAGCCAGGTACTTTGATTATTAGTGTTACCGGCCCACAGGCAAATAGGGCTTCATATTCTCTGATAGCGAGCATTCTCGCAGGGCCTGCAGGTGTGGGCACAGGTGGGATTGCCACCCTATATCGCTTTGCAGGACCTTTCAAATGGTATGCCACATTGACAGCCGCGGCCCAGCTCAAGCATTATAAAGGCCTTCATGGGAAGCGATTGGAATGGACCAACCCACAAATGTCGGTGTATATTGAGCACCAAGATAAAGAAAAAGCCAAGGGGATCCTGAATTGGATTCCACCAACTATGAAGGTTGAGACGGTGCAACGACTGGCGGCAGCAGCTACCGGAGATAAAGACGCCGAGGTAACCAGAATAAAAACGGCCTCTGATAAATGGAATATCATGTATAAACCATCGACATGCCAGGTCCCTCATTTTATGCATTTAAAAATAGCGGGACAAGAAGAAAAATTCCAGCGCATATGGGTGTCGTTGCCAGGCAGGAAAATTCAATGTGCAATCTGCGGGTTAGACACCCATTGGGTGAACCAATGCCCCAAGAAGCGAGCGCCACATCCCCAGGTCTAGAAAATGAGGGAAGAAGAGACAGCTGTCGACAAAACACCAGCAGAGCAGAGCAGGGCAGACGAGCCCCCTACCCCAGATTGCCCAGATGCCAGTGAGGGCGATGGATATAGCAAAGTTGTTAATAACAAGAAAGAAAAGAAAGAAATAAATAGAAAGAGATTCCTGCTCCAGGCAACAGAGCCTGTGAGATCAAAAGAAGTAAAGCGTAGTGAAAGCAGGTCGCCGGGCAAGCCCTCCCCTAGCCGGAGAGACTTACCACCATCACCCAGGGCGCCTACGCCGGTGCCCTCCCCGAGAGGGAACTCGTCGACACCTGTCGCCGACGAGCGTGTGATGTCAGCACCTAACAGCAGAAGATCATTGTGGCCGTGTACATAGTTGTTCCTTTGGAAACAGACTATATTCTTACAAGACAGAGGAAGCACAGACCACCCCATAATTTTATATTTTATGAGAAACAGAAAATAATAAATAGTGTCACATATTTAGGGTAGAGTCGCTTCTACACGCCATTTCTAATAATTGGGTGATTTCCCCTGACCAATCGGATAGCTCAGATTTACCCCGGGGAAAGTGGAACAACGACGCCATTTTGGCAGTAGAATGAAAGAGCGCAACTCAAGAGGTCGTATCTGGTCCAGCTCTACATATTTCTTAGTTTGAGAAAATCAAACTTCAACATTTCTTATAAAATGTGTATTTCAGGACATTGAGTGGTTATATATATATATATTTCTTACTGGCGTAAGTAGTGACAATCGTTAAATATGTATTTTGAATAGAGCTCCCAACCCTAGTCGCAGCAGAACTAGGTTCGAGGATTTGAGTCAATTTGCAAAAAAATAGTCTTACACCTCAAACCATGTAGAGTAGAAAATATTCTTGTGTTGGAAAGCATTTAACTCAAGGAATGCTTATGATTATAAAGAAATCAAGGACAAATCTGAGGAGATGGGTAAATGTCGTCGAACCTAAAATAAGACTGTAACTTAAAAGAAGGAACACGGTGGAATGAGAAGGTTCGCCATATTTGACAATTGAGTAGGCCTACGAGACAAGGATGCAAAAAGGGATTTTTGCATCGATGAAAGCATCTGATGAGATGATAGAATTTTATTATACTTATTATTGTAAAAATGTTCTGAATTCCAGACTTTGTTGAAATTTTAAGTTTCATGCTGAAAGATATTAAAAGTTTTGCATGAAATCGAACGCTGTTGAAAAGGTGAATTACTACAGTTTTGAGATCTAGATAAGAAATCTATCCATTTCAATTAAATTCGCTACATCAACACCTAAGAGAAGAAAATCGAACCTGGTAACACAAATTTAAGAGAGAAATCTAAATCTCTGGTGATTAGGCCAGTTAAACATCTGCTCTCTGTAAAGTAAACTGAAAATACTGCATATACCGGCACTGCCACATGAAGGTAATATGGTGCCGTTCCAGTCCTAAGGAACACCTGCCCCGGCTACATGATGTAATATGGTGCCGTTCCAGTCCTAAGGAACACCTGCCCCGGTCACATGAAGGTAATATGGTGCCCGTGACCACTTCTCTTTGATAAAGCGAATAACTAGCGATCATAGACCATGGACGATTTACTACAAAATTTTCAACAGCTGGGTGTGGAACAACAACAACCACAGAACCAACCCGTAAATACACAACCACTGCAGCCCCAGGACAGACAAAATATGGAAGGACCAACAATAATAGCGCTACGGCAAATTACTGAAACCCTACAGAAAAATGACAACTACGCGAAATTCACACAGGTTAGATCCATTGTTCAGCCGTTCGATGGAAACAAGAAAAAATTCAGAAGATGGTTGTCCGACATGGAAAAATTTGCGGCACTAGCAGAGGCAACAACGGATGAAGAGAAAAAGAAAATCGCTCTGTTAGGTTCTGATTCGTACGTGACTGATTTTTTAAGAAGGAGGTCCCAGCAGTACCCCACAGAAACCTACGAGTCCCTAAAAAAAGAGCTCACCCAGAGATATGGGGAAATCATAGACAAAATGCATGCTTGGTCAGTCCTTAGAAGCATGAAACAGGAAAGAGATGAATCGGTACAACTTTTTGGAGATCGATTCCTCAATATGGCAGAAGAGGCATTTTGCGGAGAAATCCCTACCACACCTGATGTAGAAATACAGTTAGTGGGGATATTTGCCGATGGCCTTAGAGCGGAAAATATCAGAAGGCATCTTATTAGAAAAGACACCAAGACTATTGCTGAAACAATCCAAGCAGCAATACAGGAGGAAAATCTTCACCGAAGGTTCCAACAAAGAGCAGGTAGGGAACCCCGACCAGAATATAGGGACTATGATGAGCATGAGCCTATGGAAGTTGACCATACCAGGAGGCAATGGACTCGCCCACGACAACGAGATGATAGGCCCCGCAATTATAGACCCCCCACACAGAGGCAAAACGACGTCAATAATGTCAATACAAACGGATGCTTTACATGCGGTAGGCTCGGACATGGTTACAAGTCCTGTAGAGCAAATTACAATCATGCACCATTCAGAAGAGGAGGTTACCAACCACAACAACCCGCACCACCCCCACGTGATTACACCAGAAATCAGTATACCAGAGGCGCACCTCAACCCCTCATGCGTCAGGAAAACGGCCGCGCCACTCACTAAACAGGACCGTTAGTGAGGGCAACAATCACAGAAACTGACACCCATTTGTCATTACTAAAGGAATGTCTAGAAATCTTATCCTAGGGAGAGATTTTTTTAACAAACACAAAGTTCGAATATACTATGACCTCCACAAAATCAAAGTCAACAATACATACATAGATCTCCAGGACGATATCCACATAGCGTCTTTAGTAAGGATTACAGCTCCCATAACGGTGGCTCCAAACTCCCTGGTCATAGCAAAAGGCAGAGTAAAAAATTCTGAGTACATAACACCAGGGCAATCAATTCAAGTACAGCCCCTAGCAGAAGAAAGCATTATTGATGACCCATTGTTGCAAATTACAGAGGGAATCGCTGAAGTCTCGAAGTCCAGAGATTTCCCCATCATGATATTGAATATGTCAGGAAAAACTACCACTATAAAAAGAGGCACAGTTGTAGCGCAAGTGGATACGTCAACAATAAGACAAACCAAAACCAATAGAGACCATCCACAAATTGTCTCAACCACTCCCACTGGACATAATGCACGAAATCGCAGTACAAATAACCATAGTACACGGAAAGTAAACAGTTATAAGGCTTATGCAGAAAAAGGCAGTAACATCAGTCACAGTTATGTTACACCACAGCATACCCTACCCAGAAGACAGAAACAAAATATTTAGGCTTTGTCATCAATAGACATGGCGTCAGACCTGATGAAGATAAAGTCAAAGCCATAAGAGAAATGCCTAGCCCCAAGACGGTGAGACAAACACGCTCATTTATTGGTACAATAGGGTACTATAGGCGCCACATCATCAATTTCTCCAGAGCAGCAGAGCCTTTGATAGCCCTTACCCGCAAGTATGCACGCTTCAAATGGACAGAAGACTGCCAGAGATCCTTTGAGTATCTAAAAAATGCCCTAACCACCATCCCACTGCTTGGACATCCAGATATTTCTCAGCCCATGATACTATACGCCGATGCCTCAGATAACGCAATTGGTGCTTGTTTGGTCCAACCTGTACTAGAAGATGAAACACCCATCCTACCAAACATTCCAAATGAGAAACCCATTGCATTCCTATCCCACGCATTGTCAAAGTCACAAAAACGGTGGACCACCACTGAGAAAGAAGCATATGCTATTCACTATGCAGTACAAAAGTTTGACTTTTACGTCAGAGGAACTAAACTCATTATAAGAACTGATCATCAACCTTTGGTTAACTGGCTCACCAAAACACAAGAACAGCCAAAGAAGTTACAGACATGGGCAATGAATTTACAGTCCTACGACACCACTATCGAACATATCCCAGGCGAAATGAACACCTGTGCAGACCTCTTATCCAGGATTAAATATGATGATGAAACTGAAGTGAAAACAAATAGAGTCAAAAATGATGGCACATCCTCAGAGATTGACGATAATGCTAAAGAAATTAATGAAATTACTTCATCAAGTCGAAGAAGTACCTCAGATTCCGCCACTCAAGTAGAAGAATTGCTACAGTTTCATGATAACAACGGGCACATGGGAAGAGACAAAACAATTGATGTCATAAAGAAAAGGTATTATTGGCAAACTTTCTACAAGGACATTACAGAATATGTAGCCACCTGTAGAACATGTAAATTGAGAAACATGAAGCCACATTTAATTCCCCTTCAAGAAATGCAACCTTCCCATTACCCCATGCAAACAGTGAGCATTGACTTATCAGGTCCTTACCCACTCACCCAATCAGGCAACAAATACCTCCTGCACATAGTTGACCAATACTCTGTTTGGCCAGAAAGTTACCCACTCAGTGATGCCACATCGCAGTCCATCACGCAAATTTTTTTACAAGAATTCATTCCCAGGCATGGCTGTCCAAAACGAATCATTTCAGACAACGGTAAACAGTTTATAGGTAACCCATTTAAAGCCACCTTACACCAGCTGAATATTGAGCATACTACAACCACTTATTATTGCCCAAATGCAAATGGCAGAAATGAACGCATGCACGCCACCCTACATGATATTATTAGCAAATATATCAAGGGGAACCACCAATACTGGGACCTATACATTAACCAAGCTCTTGAAGCCATCCGAGTAAACGTGAACGATACCACAGGAATGTCACCCTTTCTCATGCTATACGGAAGAGAACCAAACTTTCCGTTAGACAACCTACTTCGCCCACAAAGAAAATACATGGGAGAAGACCCCATCGAAATAATCCTTCAAGAAAAGTATAAAGCTCACCAGATTGCACAACGAAATACGCAGAAGGCATTTCACAAGAAACAGAAACAACATGATAAATCAGCCAAGCTACCAACGTACAAAATAGGAGACAGAGTATACTACAAGAAACATGTACGCAGTTCAAAATTCGATGACCGATGGTTAGATGGCTACAAAATCATGAAACAAACTACGCCTGTAAACTTCATTATTTGGAATGAAGAGAAACAACACCAAACAAAAGCTCACGTAAAACAAATAAAAATTGATAATCACCGGCCCATTCCGCCTCTGACGACAAATACAAGACCAGTCAGAAAAGCCACCCTAAATTATAATCCATCCAGCACAGATTCGTCTGACATATCAGAGTCAGAGACGACAGACTCTGAATTTTACCAAGACGACCACATACCCAGACCACCCACAGATGAAATACATCGAGCAAGACAACAACGAGACTCGTCCGAAAGCGAAGAAGATATCCCACCACTTGAATTACGTAATAGACTACAAGACAGAGACCTGCGCATTAGAAATGAAGAAATCATGCCACAGACGTCACACGATGACAACACGAAAACACCTTATATCCACACTCAAACTTACTCCCGCAGTGATAAATCGTCAGCTGATACCTATCACACCCCCAGTTCAGGCAGTTCTAGTTTTAACACTAGTGAAAACCAAACACTGCTATACCACAAGAACAAGATTGCTCGTTCAAAACAATCAGATCCTGAAGAAACTATACCCAAGCAGATTGTTGAACCATATACCAGCGATCTTTATGGAGACGAAACAGAACAAGACATGAGAGAAGACAGTGTCAACCCCAGCACAGCTTTGTCAGACCCCAACGAACATAATGACAGAAAAATGGTAGAATTATACCAACAAGAAACAGACATTGATACAGCTAGTTCCATTGAAACCAGTGATGCGGATAGTACATTATTTGTACCAGTCAGCTCCAGCGTCAAACGCGCCTATAAAACAGAATCTGATGACTCAATCCCTAGCAACAAAATTCCGCGTATACAGCACAACTATATCAGACGAAAGATTCTGAAGAAACGCAATCATGTTCCAAAACCAAGCCGAGAAGTGTTAGCCTCATCTCAACTAGTCAAAAACAACAGTGTGCAAATTACTGTGCCCATTGTAACCAGTGCTAACGTTCAGCACAACCAGGTCAGAAGAAAAATCAAGGCGAAACATATACCTGCCTCAAAACCAACAGATGTTCCAGCCATACAAACCCTAACCACAGTAAAACCATCACCGCAATCAAATGATGTTAAGCCATCACCGCATTCGTCAATGTCCTCAGTGTCCCAACAATCAGCAAATGCAGTGTCGTCGCCTATCACACCCGTCACCACTGCTACTCAGTATGATGCTCGCCTAAGCAGTCGGGACATTGCAAGGTTAGAGATGGTGAAGGAACTAGCGAAGCTGTTCTGAAAAACACGCCCAGGTGTTTTATATGTTCGCAAATCCGAACACGGTCAACGCATATGTGAACAAACCTTTTTAACAATGTACTAACTCTCCCCATGTACTCTATTTTCAGTTTTTGACAGTTCAAATGACTTGCTTACAGACTAAGATGTCAAAGCCTCACTGAGAAAGTTATTTTTTTCCAGCCTTAGAATACTGATGCCCAGAAAGAAATCAAGACCAGCACACGGAGGATTTTCTTTAGATAGCATAATTGTGAAATAAAAATGTTAAAAACAATTGATAACACACGGTGTTACGAGTTTACAGACACCCTTATTTAGTTACATACATTTTCTTAATATTTAGAATGCTACACAACTTTACCTATAACACATGTGTCACACTATTCTGTTGTAACATTCATCTCCACTTTTGTAACTGATCATATTCCACGCTCCATTCACCAGCATTTTCATGCAGACACTTTACACCAGTAGTTTTTTTTTTCTTACCTCATACTAATATTTCTTTGATCTATATTATGCTAAACTCCTTGATATCTGCCACCTTGATCAATCATACTGTTCCTACTATGACATCTCTTAACAGCACATAATTCATACCCAAAACTAGTATTGTAGGTTATGCTATTTTTCTCCACATGATTATTTATTTTCAAATGTACATTATTATTTTAGACCCAGATGTATATTAGTACTGTCAAGAATTTTAAACATTCTCCTAAAGAGATTCCATATCCCAACCTTGACTCTCTATAGTAAGATTTTCTTCACTCCACTGTTACAACATCTTTAACTTACTATTTTTCCTTTCCACTATATTGAGACGACATTCTAGACTTGTGATTTTTTAAAATCCCAATCATATTCATTCCTTGGAATTACAATCATGTTGTAATCAGGAGATCCTTGATGTACCCTTTCCTCGCCACTTATTGACAACAGACACTGCTACAACATTCCTTCTATTCTAACCTAAACTATTACTTGCAACCCTATTGGTTAGGATTTACTATTAGAATATCTAGTGTTTAGTGAATTGATTTTTATCATTCTTTAGTACTTGTGATACAAACAGAAAAGACATAAAAGAAAAAAAACAATTAGAATGTTTTTTATATAAGATGCTATATGTTTATATGCCACCCACACACATTTTGATGATGATAAGACAATATTGTAAAACATTGACTGCCCTGAGGGTAGCAGCTGAAGAAGAAAATAAATAAATCACCCTATGCCCATTACCAGTCATACCCCACCAGCTTGATCCCTGATATTCCAACAATATTTTGTTGATATCACAAGTACCCCAATGACATTTGTGCATGCTGATTTTCTGCAAATGAACAATCCCTTGAGAGCATTAGTATATGCTAACCCCAGATTGAACAAATTGCACCTATTTGTTGATGATGCCTTTGCCCATGTTAAAGAAATAGCATTTGCACATGCTGACCTAGCAAATGAAATACCCCATTACCGCATGATAACCACTAATGACACATGAGATGAAGAAGCAACAGGTTATGTATGATGAAGATGACATTTTATATTAAGGTGAAACTTTATGTTGTCACAGCTGAGATTTTGTTGTAATGTTTATGCACAAAATCCCCCACATTAACATTGGAGGAGGAATAATCTTAGTCTTTCGTGGTTACGAGATAAGACAAGGATATAATAGAATATTTGATGAATACCATGGAACAAATCAGAGCAGATGATTGTTGCACATATGAGGACCATATTTGAAGTCATTATTGAAGGATTATCAGTAGACAAGAGACACAAATGAATTATGATAATCCCATGGAACCACAGGTGCTAAAGACACAAAATGGAGATTAAATAATGGAGAAAAAAAATAATGACTGAATAATTGCTACGCCCAGAGGTAAAGGAAATAGAGATGCATCCGCATTTTGGAGAAGATATCTCTTTGATTTTTGCTTATTGCCTTTGTAATATGAACATTGTTGTATAACAAATGACTATTCCTTATCACGAATTACAGAATGTTGTAAGATAGTTGGAATAAATTGACAATTTAAAATACTCATAACATACCCAGAATTACAGGAGAGAAAATAAATAAATGATTGATGAAAGTGGACACACTGAGATTTGCTCACCCCGAGGATATTGGATTAAAAAAAAAAAAAAATAATGTTATCCCAAGGACAGACATGTCACAGATATATCATGGAGATACTATGAAAAAAAAAAAAAAAAAAAAAAAAGAATATCTAGATTAGAAATGCAGCAAACTTGGTCAAGGACACCATGAAATAGACCCCCGCCCCACACTTAAGATAACTGACGGATGAGATTTTTGAATTATAAGTACCATAAGTCACCCATCTGGCTGTAGTCAGCGGATGTTACAGGCACCACATAACTCTGACTAACCCTCGACCAGCGAAGGCAGAGTTGGTGTCGAAATTTTGCACATATGTAAAAAGACATGTTTTTGTTCATGTTTTAGTAAAGTCTAGACATTTATGTTAATAGTTCTATAAATGATTAGTTGATATATTGATGATAAATATTCGCAAATATAGTACATGGACAATTAATAAGGATATATTTCCAGTACAGAATAAGAGGAATAGGAAGGATCCACATTTTAAATATTGGAGCACCATGAGCGAGGAATTGGACTTATAAAGAAAATGGAAATGGTACACTGTATGCAAGGATAACCAGAAATAATATGGATAAATAGTAGTCAGAGTGCCAGGAACTTTGTCTTACGAGAATATTGTAGATTCCTCACGATCAATTGATTATTTTCTTCCTTTCTATGTCACATTTTTTTTTTAGTGATGACCCAAAATTTTTTTTTCATCTCATATTGTCAAAAGTTCTTACATCTCAGTTGATAGTTCCATAAATAATTGTTTGATGTGTTTTGCATAAAGGTATTGCTAGATAAGGTACATAGGGAGTTACTAAGGATGAATTCTCAAGATAACAGGAGGACTAGAATAGATACAATGATATTGGAACACCATAAATGATACATTGGTGTTATGAAAAAAAAAAAAGGAGACAAATATAAATTGTATACAAGGATGCCTCGAGAGTGACAACATGGATACATATTGTCAAGAGTATAAGCAGTTGTCTTAAAAGAGAAAATAAAGTAATACGGAACCCAATGTAGAAAATTCATGATGATTTGGAAACTATATTTTTCTTTTCCCTTATATTTCATAATATGATAGTAACACATTCGTCTGTTGGTTGCTGAATAATTTGATGTTTGAAAATTGATGTATGGTAAGTCAAAGAAGATCTTTGAAGAATAAATATATATATAGAATAATATTTCTAGGGAAGAGTTCACAAAAAAAAAAAAAAAAAAATACTGTATTGACAGAAAAGAAGGAATGATTAGAAATAACTGACTAATGGACAGGATCACCACCAGACGTACGGATATTAGAGACAAACATCACATAGTTTAGAAAAAAAAAAAAAAAGGAATGTAAAATAGAACATTTTTTCTACAGTGACGGACTTAGAACGAATTTATACACTTACCATTTAGAAAATGTCTATAACAAGGAAACATTCAGATAGATAAATAAGGATAAGCCATGAGGTTTTAATGCTTTTATTGTGAAAAATGATTACTTATAAAAATGATGCTGGTCGTATTATCGTCTGATAAATATGCATATTATGTCTAGAGATGTTTTCTACATGTAATAATGAGCAAGTGGCTCATTCACTGAAAAAAAAAAAAGAGAACATGATGAGTACCCATGAGAACATTGGCTATTTTATGAAAGTGGATTGCCATTACCATAGGAATTAGAGATTTTGGACATTTCTTGGAATATTGCAGAGTACTTGGGAAATAGAATAAATAAGTACGCCAGAAAAAAAAAAAAAGATTTTTTTTTAGTACTTGCAGGCTTTTAATATGGAGCAAATAACAGTACAGAAAAGAGATAACACCCCTACCACATCCAAGAGAATGTAATCAACTATATTTTTGAATGAAATGTAATAGATTATGATAATCCAGCCAAGTTCTGCAAATAAGATAGTTTATTGTTCATTCCCCAGTGTTGCCACTCGTCACATTTTTTTTTAGTGATGACCTTATGAGTGTTTTGCAGATTTTGTTGGGCAGTGTTGCCAATTTGTAAATTTGGTGAAAAATATTATGATGTGATGAATAAGTTACACTTTTTGAAGTTGATGTCCACTACTAGTTTTTTTTTTACATAGCAGACGACCTCATATAGACATAGGACCCCAGTATAGGAATTAGATTAAATTTTTTGGAAATATTTTTGGACTTAGAAAAATTTTTGAACTTTAAATTTTTCTGAAATTTTTTTTTTAACTTAGAAATTTTTGGGGATGGATTTTTGTTATTGATAGTACTCAAATGTCTCCCTACGGGATACATTTGCGGAGCCCCGGGATCTATATGTGGCCGTGTACATAGTTGTTCCTTTGGAAACAGACTATATTCTTACAAGACAGAGGAAGCACAGACCACCCCATAATTTTTATATTTTATGAGAAACAGAAAATAATAAATAGTGTCACATATTTAGGGTAGAGTCGCTTCTACACGCCATTTCTAATAATTGGGTGATTTCCCCTGACCAATCGGATAGCTCAGATTTACCCCGGGGAAAGTGGAACAACGACGCCATTTTGGCAGTAGAATGAAAGAGCGCAACTCAAGAGGTCGTATCTGGTCCAGCTCTACATATTTCTTAGTTTGAGAAAATCAAACTTCAACATTTCTTATAAAATGTGTATTTCAGGACATTGAGTGGTTATATATATATATATTTCTTACTGGCGTAAGTAGTGACAATCGTTAAATATGTATTTTGAATAGAGCTCCCAACCCTAGTCGCAGCAGAACTAGGTTCGAGGATTTGAGTCAATTTGCAAAAAATAGTCTTACACCTCAAACCATGTAGAGTAGAAAATATTCTTGTGTTGGAAAGCATTTAACTCAAGGAATGCTTATGATTATAAAGAAATCAAGGACAAATCTGAGGAGATGGGTAAATGTCGTCGAACCTAAAATAAGACTGTAACTTAAAAGAAGGAACACGGTGGAATGAGAAGGTTCGCCATATTTGACAATTGAGTAGGCCTACGAGACAAGGATGCAAAAAGGGATTTTGCATCGATGAAAGCATCTGATGAGATGATAGAATTTTATTATACTTATTATTGTAAAAATGTTCTGAATTCCAGACTTTGTTGAAATTTTAAGTTTCATGCTGAAAGATATTAAAAGTTTTGCATGAAATCGAACGCTGTTGAAAAGGTGAATTACTACAGTTTTGAGATCTAGATAAGAAATCTATCCATTTCAATTAAATTCGCTACATCAACACCTAAGAGAAGAAAATCGAACCTGGTAACACAAATTTAAGAGAGAAATCTAAATCTCTGGTGATTAGGCCAGTTAAACATCTGCTCTCTGTAAAGTAAACTGAAAATACTGCATATACCGGCACTGCCACATGAAGGTAATATGGTGCCGTTCCAGTCCTAAGGAACACCTGCTCCGGCTACATGAAGATAAGAAATCTATCCATTTCAAGGACGACATGGAGGCCATGTTGTCCCAAGCAGTTAAAACATCTTTCATAGATGGCACTGCAAGCCTAATATGGTGCCGTTGTCCTAAGGAACATGCTCCGTTGCTACATGATGATGGTGTTCCTACCTGCCCCCGGTCACACTAGACATGAGTTTAGAGGCGCCGACGCCGTTCAATACGCAAGCCTCCTCCTGTTGGGCGGCAACTACAGAAGAGGACGACATGGAGGCCATGTTGTCTCAAGCAGATATCTTCATAGATGGGCAAGCCTTTTGAACATGTGAGTGAATGAGTTTACTACTAGAAGTTCTTTCCTCGTGCACTGAGGCCCAGTGCAGACAGACCTGTCCAGTTCCCAAGTATAGGAAAGCCTTGGTTGCACCTACAACAAGAACAGACAGTGAGCTGCCGGTGTCCGGAGAAATGAACTTTTTTCCTTTATTTCACAGTGATGTAATTTTAAAAGTAAAACGTGTAAACACCTATAGTTTAGGGAGTGTGTATTATTATTATTATTTAAGAGTTGTGCTTAATGTAAGTAGTTCTTTGATGTTTTTGCTTTTACACACAAACAAACACACACTTACACTTTTAAATGCGCACAGTTTTACTTAGGCAGCCAACCCCCCCCCCCCCCCCCCGTCAAGGCGGGAAGGTCTGACGGTGCGGCTTTGCCTGCACCTGGCCCGAACTATCAGGGCAATTTGACGAATAGCCAGTCCTCAGTCACTATCCAGTCTAGCAACCAAGAATTTAGGTTAATCGGTCAACCCTCATGCACTGATTGGTCTAACAATGTAAACACAAATGTGTCGAGCGGCCTAGTTAAGACAGAAGGCGGTCAGCCCACAGTCACACCTCTGGTGTGTAAACCATGTGCAAAAAGTGACCAGCCTATCACTTTGCCTATTACAACCCTTAAAATACATGATAAACCATCAACTAGCGCTTTGTTGAATATTTCACCTGTAGTGGGTAGCCAGCCTCAGACCACTACTCTGCTTTGTAATTCAAAAAAGACGAACGGTCAAGTCCCCGTTTTGTCAAATATTTTAGATATGGCAAGTGCCCACTCTGCCACTTTGCCAGGTAGACAGTTTGCAACAAGTGGCCAACCTTCAGATACCACTTTGTCAAGCAGCCTAGTTCTAATATCCCTCAATATCAACGGTTTGAGGAATAAGCTAGAGCACATTATCAAACTGATTAAAAAAAGATAAACCTGATTTTTTTGTTCTTGCAACAGACAGGGGTTACGTCCCACTTTTCTGCCAGTCGGATTGTAACTAGGTTAGGACTTAAACACGGCTGGTTCGCCCTAGGCCCCAGGCATAGCAGTGTCGCCATCTTACAAATTAACGAAGATTGGGACACAGTACATTATAGGACAGACGGTTGTGGCAGAACCGTCATAATTCAAATACAGAGCAAACACAATAAACATGACACGCACACGCTCATTAATATATACGCACCCGCAGTAGACACTGACCAACCCAAATTTTACGACGGACTGTATGACACTATAGATAAGCACTACAAAGGAACTAGAATAGTGTTAGGGGGAGATTTTAACTGTGTTTTGGCCAATTTAGACAGTAGTTCCTTAGGCCCCGTATCTCAGAGAAAGAAAATTCAAATACCCCTATCAATACGACATTTACAACCCATTCTTGACAAACATGACCTAGTAGACGTTTACAGAAAACTACAACCGAACACACAAGCTTTCACATTTCACGACAAGACAAACCCATATTTTAGACAGGCCTCAAGACTGGACAGGTTCTACGCATCCAATAATTACAATATACACAAAACTTACCATATAAAAAACACGCTTAAATTTACAGATCACCAAGCAGTATACACAGTTCTAAGTACGGGACACACATATACAAAATTAAAGAGATCCCCGCATTGGAAATTCAACAATAACTTGCTAACAAATACCTTCTTCACAGATACAATAACACAACTCATTCAGGGTTACACACAGGATATCCCCAATAACAACATTGCAGAATATTGGGACCTGCTAAAAAAACACAATAAGGGACAGAACACAGACTTTAGCAACAACAATACACAGGGCTTTTAAGAGGGAACAAAATATATTGGAAGACGCAATAAGTTTAACTAAACAGATAGACAAATCTAACCCACACATTCATACTTTAGAAGAGAAATTAGACCTGTACAAACAACACACATACCAAGGGGCTCTCCTTAGGTCAAAATTAAATACTATTACACAAGAAACACCCAGTAGACAATATTTAGCGATTGAACAAAATGTACAACACAGTAGGCAGATCCAGGAAATATTTGACATGAATGGGAAACAACAGACAGAAGACATTAATATTAGACACGCTTTTTTTTTTGAATATTACACAAAATTATACGCTAAAGAACCAACTAACGTAAACATACAGGATAAATTTCTACACTACACAAAACGTTTAAGTGATGATGAGAGCAAGAAATTAGACGAAACTTTAACTTTAGAAAACTTAAGGGAAGCGATCAGTACTTTCCAGAAAAATAAATCACCCGGCCCAGATGGGTTAACGGCAGAATTTTACTTTTTCTTTTTCCCAATTTTAGGCCCCCTTTTAATTAAAGTATTTGAGGAAGCCTTCCAGAAAGGAGAGCTTCCGAATAGTTTAAATGAATCCTTTATTATTTTAATACCACGATAGACAGTGTCAAAGTGCAATACTATCATTAGATCAGGAAAAGGCCTTTGACAGAGTATCACATTCCTTCTTACATAAAACGTTACAAGCAAACAACATAGGGGAATACTTTAGAAATTGGATAGAAATCTTATACAAAAAACCCCATAGTAGAATATTAATTAATCACAGTTTAAGTGACCCAGTTAGGCTGACAAGATCGGTGAGACAGGGGTGCCCTTTGTCTCCCCTGTTATACGTTTTAACACTAGAGCCAGTGCTGGAAAAAATAAGACAAGATGTAAACATCACGGGGACTTTTATACCCGGGAAAGGGGAAAGAAAATCATTAGCGTATGCTGATGATACTTTATTCCTCCCAGCAACTGTAGATTCCATAAGAAAGATATTAGAAACCTTTACAGAGTTTGGATACGCTAATGAATCCAAACTAAATATTCAAAAATCTAGTTTAATGGGATTAGGTAAATGGGCAAACAAGACGGATTTCCTCTTTCAGTTAACGCAAGTTAATAGAATCAAAATTTATGGGATAAATTATTCCTGCAACCCTTATGACCCCAATACAGAGACATGGGTAAAGTTAGTAGATAAAATTCAAAACATGATAGAGAAATATAAATACAAGGCAGCTACTATTTTTGGGAGAAGCATCATAGTGAACTGTTTCATTATGTCTAAAATTATATATACAGCAAATATCCAAATTATGCCAAAGTCAGTGGTAACTAAAATAAATGTTTTGATTAGGAATTTCATTCTTAGGGGTACTTTTAAAAGTATTAAACATTTAACCCTAATACAGCCCAAACATAAAGGGGGGATAGCCTTACAAGACATCAACACTAAAATTAAAGCTTTAAGGATTAAATATATCGGGGAGATAATTAAAAACCCAAATTTGTACCCCTTAGCACATTATTATATCGGACTTAGGCTAACTAAGTTACACAAACTAGAAAACAACCAACCACATTCCTTTGACACCCCACCACCTTTTTATAGGATATGCATAGAAAATCTAAAAGGTAATGAACAGTTAATAAAACAAGACACTAAACTCATATACACACTTTTAGTAGGAGCACAGGAACCCCACTTAGGTACACGAATAAAACGGGGGTACAACATCACAATGGATTACACACAGAGTTTCGCAAACATTCACGCAATAGACGTCAAGCCACAAGCCGAACAAGTTACATTTAGATTACTGTACAGTTTAACACCTATCATGAGCAAGCATTCAGCAATGAAAGCAGGCAAGGCGCAACCAAGGTGTAAACTGTGTAGTAACAATGCAATAGAAACAGAAGACCACTTGTTTTACTCATGTAGAACAGTGGTCCCTACAATAAACAAACTAAGAACACTAATAACTTCCAAAACACCGCATTCGCTCAGCATGTACCAAGTGGTCATGTTGAATATTTTACCTAAGTTACCGAGACAGACAGAGCTTAAACTCTTAACTTTATTAGCAGAATTTAGATACTTAGTGTGGATATGTAGAAATAGGGCAGTACATGACGGCATACTTTATGACAGTAGAATATTTTCACAGATATACGAACAAATAACACAAAACATAATAGAACAGATTTGAAACTTTTGTGTTGTTGTTTAAATACTTAAACCTTTATTGACCTTTCATTTGTCATGCAAAGCAAGGTAGCTTTGCTTGTAAATATTTCACGTCATGTAAAAATCATACTTGAGGCCTTTGGGTCATCATGCAAAGCAGGTTGCTTTGACTGTAAATAACCTTTATTATATACGTCTTCATAAATCATCTCATAGTAGGGTGTCGATGTTCATAGCCTCATTTGTTTCACCATCTATAATAATGTTGGTACTCACTATGATATTGTTTGGGATATTGCTTGGGATATGGTTGGGATGTTTTGAGTTTGATATGGCTTTTGCTATGTATCCTTTTGTTATAATATTGCTGACTTGTTGTTATTACTTACTTGGGGATAGGGGGAAGGGGGAGGGAGGGGTAGTAGTTCACACTATGTACTATTTAGAATGTATATGAATTTTAACTCTTGTAAATACTATGGATGTTGTAAAATATTGACCCAATAAAGGTTTAAAAAAAAAAAAAAAAGGGCGTTCTTTAGTTTAGGTTTGGAGCAACCAGGCGCTACGACTACTATTGAACGAAAAAGCCCTTGACTCCTACGGTTTGGATAATAATATCCTTCTATGAAATCCTCTACCATCCAGGATGGTTAAGTGAACCAGCACTAACCCCTGCCACGATTATGTGTGTGGTTCATTCCACCTGAAGTAAGTTCGATCTAGTTTTAATTGAAGTCTCGAATCGTATTTTATTTCGCTAGGATTTCCACAGAGGTCACAAAACGACTAGAGTATTGAGGAGCCGTAAGCCTTTCGCCTTGGAGGCTAAAGCTGGCAGTTTTGCTTTCCCCCACCAGAAATTCTTATCGAACTGCCACATTTTCCTCATACTGAAACGAAACGAAATAAAGGATATCTTTTTCATATCTACTGGACTTTTCAAGTAACTTGCACTATTGAAGTTTCCTTTGAGTGTTCGAGTTACTGATATTATATATAATCCTTCAAGATCAAATTTAGAATCCATCAAAGCACTTATGAGATCTACAAATTACCTGGGTTGTTCCTTCCTTCTGAAATTACTACCTTTGGTGATTAACCAGTATTTACCAGAAGAAATACAATAAGAAAAGTCCTTGGATTATTTCCCTTATATCAAGTAAAATACAGAATTACATCCCTTCCACAAAATCCACTATCACGATAGACACTGTCACACGAGCCTGGACTTTTGGTGCCGTTCCCGTCTACTCCTCTACTTACCCGGTCACATCAGTCACCTTCGTACCCATAGACTAACCTAACATATTCCTAATAATTGGATGAACAGAGTGGTCTTCATCACCCGTGATGGACGAACAACATATGGCTGTCCGTGGTATTTTTAACATTCTTTTGTAAAACCACATCTCTGTAGCCTCTAGTGCCTTCTCTACTTGCTAACTAATTTTCAATGACTCACTTTCATATATCAGGATTGGTTTTATATACCAATGAAGAACTCTCTTTCTTCCTTACAATGACAAAGAACCGTTGCATTAAATACTCTTCATTTTATAGAATGCTGTTTTTGCCTGAGCTATTCTGCTCTTCGCTTCTGAGATGCATCTTCCATCCGTTGTTATTCGTGTGCCTAGGTATTAAGATGACTAAACCACTTAACTGCCTGTCTCTCTTAAAGTTTGATGCAGGATGTAGTTCCTACAATTTTTCTGATGTTATCATTTCTGATTCTGTCTCTCCTGGTAACATTAATGACTTTTCTTAAACATCTCATCTAGCAAGATGTGGTTTTCATCCCCTGCACTTTGGTCCAGCCACCATGTTTGACACTGATAGCAGAGAGTTGGTAAGAATGTACTATTTATCAGCTGTCGTTTAATTTTCATACTGAAAAATTCTAAGGTGTGAATAGTGGTGGCAGTTGGTAATTCGCTGTACTGGCTTTCTAACATCTTGATTCAACTGTTACGTCAAGTCTTCCATTTTCCGTAAAATGCTTAATATCATTTGATCTCTGGAATTTGCTTAAGCTTGCTGTTTTTGGCGTGTATGTTAAGTGGGCCTGACGATATGTGATTACTGATCATCGTTAATCTAACTGTATCCGTGTACCATCTTATTTTCTCACTACACACTGTTTGAATGAACCCAAAAAAAAAAAAAAACTGTTGAAAACGTTTATTCCATACACGTTCCTTTTCTTCATAATGCAATTTTGATTTATTCAGTTTTCTCTTTTAACCCGTTCTTTGCCACGGTCTCCTTTTCATTCGACTCTGGTCTCACACCTTACCTCTTCAAGGGCGAGAAGCCAGTATTCATTGCCGATTTTCTTATTCGCTTGTGATGGGAGGCCGGTTTTCAGGGCCGGTATATTTGAACTTTGTTTTTTGTTTCGTGTTGTCCTAATTTTATTTTTTATTAACCCTCATTCAATTTCCGTTACAACCATATTATAGCATTACAATACTTTTAAAAAAACTTGGAACGAACCGGCCCATAAACTTGACAACTATGTGAAAACTCAAAGATAGAAAACTCCTTGTGTCATCCAAATATGAAAACTCAAAGATAGAAAACCCCTTGTGTCATCCAAATATGAAAACTCAAAGATAGAAAACCCTTTGTGTAATCCCAACATGAAAACTCAAAGATAGAAAACCCCTTGTGTCATCCAAACATGAAAGCTCAAAGATAGAAAACCCCTTGTGTCATCCAAACATGAAAACTCAAAGATAGAAAACCCCTTGAGTCATCCAAACATGAAAACTCAAAGATAGAAAACCCCTTGTGTCATCCAAACATGAAAACTCAAAGATAGAAAACCCCTTGTGTCATCCAAACATGAAAACTCAAAAATAGAAAACCCCTTGTGTCATCCAAACATGAAAACTCAAAGATAGAAAACCCCTTGTGTCATCCAAACATGATAAAAACATTACATCCTTTAAGAGTTAATGGTTACTGATAGATAGATAGATAGATAGATAGATAGATAGATAGATAGATAGATAGATAGATAGATAGATAGATAGATAGATAGATAGATAGATAGATAGATAGATAGATAGATAGATAGATGGACGGACGGACGGATGGGCGGATAGACGGATAGATAGACAGACATATAAACAGACAGACAGACAGACATACAGACAGATAGATAGATAGATAGATAGATAGATAGATAGATAGATAGATAGATAGATAGATAGATAGATAGATAGATAGATAGATAGATAGATAGACCGACCGACCGACCGACCGACCGACCGACAGACAGACAGACAGACAGACAGACAGATAGATAGATAGATAGATAGATAGATAGATAGATAGATAGATAGATAGATAGATAGATAGATAGATAGATAGATAGATAGACACATAGATAGATAGACAGATAAATAGACAGATAGATAGACAGATAGATATATCAGACAGATAGATAGATCAGATAGACAGACAGATAGATAGATCAGATAGACAGACGGATAGATGGATCAGATAGACAGACGGATAGATAGATCAGATAGACAGACGGATAGATAGATAGATAGATCAGATAGACGGACAGATAGATAAGATGGACAGACAGATAGATAAGATGGACAGACAGATAGATAAGATGGACAGACAGACAGATAAGATGGACAGACTGATAGATAAGATAGATAGACGGATGGATGGATAGACGGATAGACGGATAGAGAGACAGACAGACAGACAGACAGACAGACAGACAGACAGACAGATAGATAGATAGATAGATAGATAGATAGATAGATAGATAGATAGATAGATAGATAGATAGATAGATAGATAGATAGATAGATAGATAGATAGGAGTAAAGAAACAAAAAGAAAGAGGAGGGGGGACAACACATAACAGAGCGCTGGGAATTCACTGTATGTGATAGACAACCTGACAGAATGACACATATGACTAATAGAGTGCTTTGGAAGAGGATCTGTGTTTGGAAAGTGTAGTTACGTCAGCACATGAAAGCGTTTTCTAACCCGGATCTATCCCGGTGATCATCTAGTTCTTAACGGAAATTCACGAGAGTGACATCAGAGTCTTCCATTCACTATTTGTACCAATTTTATTTATTAATTTAAATTTTTTTTTAAAATTATTTAACTTAGTTCTTTCTCTTCTGTTTTTGTTTTGGTGCCCCCGACAAAGACCTTGTGGCTAAAACATAGGCAACTTTATTTGTGATCTAAGTGAGGAGATCAGAGCACTGATGGGGTGGGGTAGTCCGTGAGCAGTAAAGATAGTTCTTAAACTAAACCAACGTTCTTTTCCCTTTGTCCTAGTTGGACACATTGCCTATTTCTCGTTCACTGCGCCACAAGAAAGCAGTGACAAGGAAAGCTAAATTAAACCATTCTCGAATCGTACATATTTGCTTGTTCTCTATATTGTATATTTATGGCTCCAGAGAATTTATCTAGATTTTTGGACGTTTGTAGAAACTTCTCGTTGTTTCTTCTCGAAGTAGTTCTTAATTTTATTGCTAACTGGAATGAGCCTAGCCTCTGTGACTTCTTTGTTACTGAGTGTAAATTAATCATAGTGACACGTTTCGAAACGGAAAGGGTTAAAGGTTAAGTTTCTGTCAAACATCTGTAGCGCATGCAAGCAGACAACTTACGTCTTAAATCTACCACAGAAATGGTGCTGCGTTGATGTGAATACAGGAGCTGCGTGTGCGGTCAGGTAGGAGGGTAAACACTACATGGCTGGGACACTGCACACAAATCTTATAACATACCAACTACGTAACAGGTAAAGATAGTTCCGTAACAGATGCTGTTGAAGTGGGGTGAAGCATTATAGACTTCACTTTACTATGTTTCCGCTTTATGAAGTGGAGTGACCCGTTCCCTTCCTCCTTGCCTTTTGTTTTCCCTAGCTCAAGAGCACAGTCAAGTACAAATTTACAATTGGGTAGACTGGCGCGTGACGCTACCTGGTTCGAACCAGGTTCTTTTGCCTTGAGAACCACACATTCTAGCTACTCTGTCGATATTCTTTTTACTTACTTTTTCCTTCCACTATTGTGAAGCGTTGAAGTTTGCGTTCGTGAGCCAACTCTGTCGAATTGGCTGCTGTTAGCTTGTGTTGTTGTAGGATGTCTGTGATGTTGTAGGATGTCTGTGTTGTTGTACGATGTCTGTGTTGTTGTAGGATGTCTGTGTTGTTGTAGGATGTCTGTGTTGTTGTAGGATGTCTGTGTTGTTGTAGGATGTCTGTGTTGTTGTATGATGTCTGTGTTGTTGTAGGATGTCTGTGTTGTTGTATGATGTCTGTGTTGTTGTAGGATGTCTGTGTTGTTGTAGGATGTCTGTGTTGTTGTAGGATGTCTGTGTTGTTGTAGGATGTCTGTGTTGTTGTAGGATGTCTGTGATGTTGTAGGATGTCTGTGTTGTTGTAGGATGTCTGTGTTGTTGTAGGATGTCTGTGATGTTGTAGGATGCCTGTGTTGTTGTAGGATGTCTGTGTTGTTGTAGGATGTCTGTGTTGTTGTAGGATGTCTGTGATGTTGTAGGATGTCTGTGTTGTTGTAGGATGTCTGTGTTGTTGTAGGATGTCTGTGTTGTTGTAGGATGTCTGTGTTGTTGTAGGATGTCTGTGTTGTTGTAGGATGTCTGTGTTGTTGTAGGATGTCTGTGATGTTGTAGGATGTCTGTGATGTTGTAGGATGTCTGTGATGTTGTAGGATGTCTGTGTTGTTGTAGGATGTCTGTGTTGTTGTAGGATGTCTGTGATGTTGTAGGATGTCTGTGATGTTGTAGGATGTCTGTGATGTTGTAGGATGTCTGTGATGTTGTAGGATGTCTGTGTTGTTGTAGGATGTCTGTGATGTCTATTCATCTGTTTCTTGTCTTCCCTATGCCCTGAAATCAGGTCTTTTACTGTTGTAGTTCGTTAGAATATGTCCGTGCATGTTCCTGTTTAGCCTTCTCAGCAATAAAATAACCACTGTCGGGTTACTAAGGCAGTTAAAGCAGTGCCATAGTACCGTTGGCCAGCGACTTTTGAGGGTGACCGTGTCGGCCTGCATGGCTACCACAGCGGCCACGTGGGATAACCCACACCATACTTCAGCGAGCCCAGCAATCCCCTACATCGTTCTGTTCCCCCATCCTACAACGTGGACGTGGGGACAGAGGCGTCCCTAAAATATTTGGTACCTAGGGCGGACCCCCACCTTTGGCATCCTCCTACCCTAAAGAAAACCACTTGCAACCATATTTTTAACAGTAAGTACTTTCATAATAGTGTCCAATGGTACCCCTTTCCTGGCTGTCAACCGGGGCGGACAGCCCTCTTTAGTATGCCACTGCGTGGGAAGTTGGACTTTTGCGGGTGGATTGTTTTTAATTGGTCGTTATGTTTTCCCAGTCAAAACATTAAAAGTATTTCTATATGCTTTATCCCTGTCAGTTTAAAATATTATATTTCGCAGTTCAATGAGAACTACTTTTCTTTTCCGTACCTTTATTTTCTTAACCTTGTCTGAACCTCAGTCGCCATTTGTCATGACCAAGATGGTTGCGTGTACCCACGTTACATACAGGATTTACCTCCTAAACAAACACCCGTATACGGTAATTCGGGCACTACGGAAGTGTGGGTCTATAAAAAACGTGTGGGTACATTCCGTGTCTAAAGGTGTGTGGAATGATGTGCGAAATAAAGTGGGGGAACGGTTATATAAAATGTGAAACAAACAGACGAGTGGAGAATATGGAGTACTATTCCTGACAAATGATTATTTTGCTCCACGAAATCCATCAAGTTTAATACATTAAATATAATTATATTTAATCAAACAAAATTTTTAAAAAGTACACAATATGGATGCAGCAGAAATTGCAGTTTCGGATTCCTTGCGTAACTATTGGACATCACCATTTGAAGCGTCTCTAATGAAAGACGGAATGTTACAAATACCAGAGGTTGTAGTGACCTCTACAGAATCAGACCTTGAACATGGTGTGACTGTTGACCACGCGACACCGATTCGACAGGAGAAGATAACTGAGATATTATATAATGGGGACGCCTGTGATAAGGTAAGATAGATAATTTATTGGTTCACATTATCATTATAATCTCCCTTTTTGTTCCTATAAAGCCACCATTGCAGCCGACCACCTTGCAGGAAACCTGCACAAAGCATTCACTTGTTCTTGTATCAGTGCTTTCTGTAGCAATGTGTTGTATACGCTGAAGTTGCCAGTTCTATACACAGCAACATATTAGTCGCCTAGCACTACTGCCGGGAGCAAAAGGCCTGTTCTTTCTTTGACTGATGTGTTTTAAGTGGTCAAGTGAGGAAGATACTTATTTTCATTTTTCTTTGCGTTCCGTACTGAGCATGGAACCAATGGCGTTCTTAGAGGAAGCTAGGGGGGCTGTTGCTGAGTTATTTGCCGGTTGAAGATCATGTGCTGAGTATAGTTATTTTAATGATTTCTTGTTGATCGTGCTTGTTTTATCATTACGCGAATTAGGGTGAAGCGTTCATACAACTCAGTAGCATGATATGAAGAAGTAACATGTAATACTTGAACTCAGCAACATTAATGAAGTAATTAATGCCTTCAGGTTGAGTCCGTAATATTTAATCACATGTACACACAGGATGATCATTTCAAATATGAGCAGAACATAAGTCCGTATAAGTCATGCATAAATTAATCAATAACGTAGACTGCTGGTTTACGTGTCAATGTCCGTTTAAGGATACAATGCAGTATTGTCGTCAGAACATCACAGCTATATGCACGCGCAGATAGACATGGCTACCTGCCGACAGTGAGACTGCGCGTCTGAATATTTCATACGAATTGGACGATTATTCTCCTCCTTCTGAGAATTCTAGTTAAACACTAACCTCCGTAAGTTTCCTCTCATATAGAGTTCTAGGACTGACCCTGGTCCATCATAAATGCACATATAAATGGCTATATCATGCCATTGAATTGGAAGGTTAGAAAACGCAGCTATTCAGCTTGGCGGTCAAGTAACAAAGGGTAGCGTCTCCTAGTTACCGACTGTGACCCAAACAACGCTAGACACGTCATAATCGATCGTGTATGGAGCGTTCAATAATTGAAACATCTATCGCAATATATTAAATGTCTTAACCTTTACAATTGCACGTCTGCTAACCTTTAGCAGACGGCGTTAATAACATATACCGTAACAATTCCCTGTACACCGGGGGGAAAAAAAATCGATAGATTTTTTTTCAAGATCTATCCGACTTAACAATTTTTCAAAAAATTTAACACCATTGTGACATATGGCCGACGATGTTCTGAGTAGAACCGTGTCGCGGTCATGTCAACTAACTATTTGTCATAGTCATCTAACATTAATCATATTATATATCAATATTATGCATATTATTATATCAACTAAATAAAATGTGTAATGTCAATAGTGAATGATAGAATTAAATTAAAGTAAGGTCTGTCGTATTAGTATGTCATGTAGGAATTAATTTGACTAATTAAAATTAAATTAATTAATTAAACTAAGAGTTAAATTATTAAGATTCTAATGTAACACGATGTTATGAGAGAAGAAAAGACAAAATAAGTGAGAAGAAATAGAAAGAAATTCGAATATAAGTTTAACTTAATTGTGTGTGTTAAGTGTTAGTGAATAATAACTATCTAATTTAACTAACTAAATAACGTATAGGTACATTAAAAAAAATATTAATCTAATACTTGTGTGAGATTTATTTTCTCTTTTCATAATTTCTTCTTTTTATATTTCGTTCTCTTTTTTTTTTTTTTCTTTCATTTCATTTTTTTCTCACATTTCATTTTATTGATATTAATTCAATTAAGAAGTTAAGTTAACTAATTAATTAGTATAGGATATGATGATCCATCCGTAGTCCTGATCCTGATGAATTCTTTTAGACAAAGTGTTGAAGCGTTTCCGTCGGACAGAAATGTCAATTATCCTAGGATCCAAGAATTAAGTGCACATAGGATAATAAGTTCGACTTGTCGTCAGATATTGTTCCATGATTGTTCAACGAATATTCATATATTGTGTATGGACGTTAGACGAAGTTTCAATGTCAATATGTATACCTTGATTGTCTTTAGTTCAATTCTGTGATGCATATAGTGTTTATAATTATTAACTTGAAGTCAAGGTTAGTTCCCTTATAGTTGATACTCCGTTCTATCCAATGTAGTGATGATTGACGTATTTTAGGAATGTCAATGTTGATTATTCGTCGTCAATAGGATTACGTGACAACGCATCCGCCACAATGTTTTCAGTGCCAGGAATATGTTCAATGGAGAATTCAAATGGCTGCAGGATGATCGCGTATCTGGCGAGTTTTGGACTTTTGTGGTTTGATCTACGCAAAGATGCTACAGCACGCTGGTCAGTCTGAATGGTGAATGGAGCACCAAGCAAGAACTTTTCCAGTTTTGTGATTGCCCATATAACTGACAAAAGTTCCTTGTCCACTGTGGAATACTTTGTTTCTGCCGGCTTTAGCTTTCTTGAAATATATAATGTAGGATGTAGAACGCCATCATGGTTCTGGAGCAGGCATGCACCGATGCCGTAGTTACTAGCATCTGTTCGTAAGAAAAATCTTTTGGAAGCATCGGGAAGTCTTAAAATTGGTTCATGCGAAAACAAATTTATAATTTTGTTGAAAGTTTCATTGCATATACCAGTCCATGTCACCTTCACCGGCATGTCTTTTTTTAACAATGAAGACAATACAGCCGTGATGGATGACAAGTTTGGTATGAATCTACTGTAATATTGAACAAGTCCTAACAAACTCCTGACCTGTTTCTTCGTCTGAGGAACTGCTATGTTTAGAATTTTGGAGACTGTACTAGGTAACGTTCGGATATATCCCGATCCAATGATATGTCCCAAAAAGGTTATCTCATTACACGCGATCTGCACCTTTGTAGGTTTAGCAGTTAGATGATAATTCCTTAGAGTGTCGAAAACATATCTAAGTCCCGAAACATGTTCCTCAAACGACGAACTAAACAAGCATATGTCGTCAATATATGTAATAACGTCTGGTCTACCTGATAAAATTTGTCGCATCAGGCGAATGAAGGTAGCTGGCGCATTAACAAGCCCAAAAGGCATCACATTCCACTGGTATAGACCTTGTGGAGTGGAAAATGCGGTGTAGTACTTAGCCTTTTCGGTAAGTAGTATCTGCCAATAACCTTTAGTTAAGTCTATCTTACTAAATATAGTTGCGTTGGATAGACGTGGCAGTAAGTCGTCGATAAGTGGATGTGGTTCGCTGTCAACTATAGTCTTAGCATTTAATTTTCTATAGTCAACACATAGTCTGATGTTATTGTCCTTCTTCCGGACAATCACTAATGGAGAAGAGAATGGCGAATTACTAGTCTCAATGATTCCCAGAGACAACATCTGTTCAAGTTCCTTAGTAGTTTTAGCAAGGAAATGTAAAGGAACCGAATAGGGATGTACACGAATAGGTGTATCGTCATTGAGAGTAATGTCATGACTGATAGCCGATTTGCGACCCGGGACGTCGGTCAACACATCTGAATAAGATTGTAATAGATTAGCAATCTGTAGACGCTGTTGCGGTGTAACCGTTGAAGAGATGGTTACATCCCGCCAAAATTCAGTAGGTTGAACTACTGGTACCGGTAACGGTAACTGTACCCCAGGAAAAGAAGATTCTTCTTCCTGGATGACGGATAAGTTGGAATAATAACAAGTAGATACTGTGTTGTCATCTAGTTCATGAAAAATTGACTGTAAGTGTTCAGGACGTGTATGAAATTGCTTGAGCATGTTAATATGAAATATCTTTTTGTGTCCCTTGATATCTAAGACGTAATCAACGTCGGAAATTTTATCAATGACTTTGTAAGGACCATTCCAAGATATCAATAATTTATTGTTATTGTGAGGAAGTAACACATAAGCCTCATCGCCTGGGAATAATTGGCGTAATCGTCGAGACCTATTTTGTAGAGATCGAGCCTTAGCTTTTGCAGCCTCAGAAGAAGCTGTTGCCAACTGGCAAGACTCAATAATGTTCTTCCGAAGATTAATCACATACTCGTAAGATGACTGAGTGTCCTGAGTCATCTCTGCGTCAATTAATAAGTCTTTTATTAGTCCCATAGGACCTCTTGGGGGAGCACCAAAAACTAATTCAAAGGGAGAGAAGCCAGTTTGTTCATGCGGTACCTCCCGATAAGCAAATAGAACAGCTGGGAGTGCTCTGTCCCAGTCATGAGGGTGCTTAACAGTAACCTTATGTAGTAGTTGTTTAAGTGTACGGTTAAGTCTTTCAACTGCACCATTACTCATAGGATGATAAATACTACTTAAATTCCTATCAATGTTCCAAGTTTTCATGACTTCCTTCATGGTGTCAGATATGAACTGTGACCCATGGTCTGATAAAAGTTTTCTAGGAAACCCTATTCTAGAAAAGATGAGATGTAGTGCATCAGCTACATCTGTGGTAGTGGTGGTCTTTAATGGGATAGCTTCTGGCCATCGTGTGCACAAATCAATGCACGTAAGGACGAATCTATGTCCTCTGGCCGATGGTAGCAATGGACCAATAATATCTATGGCCATCTTGTCAAACGGTCTTACTGAGATATCGCAAGCCTGAATAGGCGCCGTGTGAAAAGCTCCACGTGCTTTCACTTCTTGGCATGTAGTACAGGAACGTACATACTGCGAAATATCTCTTGACACTCCTGGCCAAAAAAATGAAGACAGTACTCGAGATCGTGTTCGAGTATATCCCATATGTCCAGCACACTGTGAGTCATGTGCATGTTGAAGAATGTACCGTCTAAAAGTATACGGGACCATAACTTGTTGTTTCATTTGTGATTTGTCATTAAAACATCTAATCAATATGTCATTTTTAATAACAAACCAATGTTTGTTATTATTACCTGAGGATAGATTGTCAACTTTATCATCCAGCTTAAAAAATTTTTTTAAAGATTTATCCTCTTTTTGTTTGGTTGCAAATGTTTCCCTGTCAATAGGTGAATTGACTACAAATTCCTCTTGGTTGTCTGCATCCATTTTATTATCACTAACTTTCTCCATGAGTTGAGTCTGCGCTCTAGTCGTCACGGCGTTTCCAGTGCATAGGTTATGTTTCTCCCATTCTATGATCTCATCTGGAGTACAATCTTTACTGCCGTGTATACGACCAACCATCAGATCAGCAATAGGCTTTTTTTAGCATACATACTTTTACATTCCCTGTGAAAAAGGGTGTTCTAATATGAACAATAGCTGTGGGGTAAAACTCAATAGTTCCACCAAATTTCATGCAGCGGACGTATTCTCCTGTCGCACAGCTAGGATGTACCAGCGACTGACGTACACCAATCGTCGTGGATCCTGAATCTCTCAGCACTGAGACGACGGATCCATTAACGATTCCCCTGTTAAAAATTAGTAAGCCTGTTCCATCGTTGACTGCAAGACCTACCTCTGGTGTAATATGTCCGCAGTTAAGCACTGTTTCTTTCGCCTTCTGAAAAATAAGATTGCATTGTTGGCAACTATTTGCCACATTATAATTAATAGCAAAACATGCAGCAGAAGACTGTGTTGTATTATCGTCAAGTGGGACCTGAGCTATAGGGGTAGTATTATTTGTAACTGCCGCCCCTGTATTATGGTTGTACTGAGATAATCCCCGAGAATGAGATCGATTCCGAGTATAATTGTTAGAATTATCTCGTCGTCCTCTATAGTAACTATTATCTCGATGTCTCGAGCCATGATTATTACCATTCCAGTTATTGTTATTTTTCGGGGTATGTGATCGATTATAATTAGTGTTTTGTTGACTATTGTGGTAGTTTGTTTGAGGTGAATAATTTCTATCTCGTGATCTACCTCTGTTGAACTCATTTTTATTGTTGAAATCATTATTATGTCCCTTCTGAAAGTTAACATTGTGATTTCTTTGGAACCTACTTCTGTCTACACTGTGATGTCTTTGTTTGTTATTATGATTGTAGGCCATATTAGACGCCACAGGTAGAGGTTCTCTTAATGAGGAGTTAGAAATGGTTGCATTCGGATGTGCCGAACAGTAGTTTAAAGAAATTTTTTCCAACTCGTCAATAGTACCTGGTTTACGCTCCTGCAAATATGCAAAGAATGGCTGGCTAACCGAAGATAATACCTTATCCCGTAGTAGCAAATCAACTAATTTGTCGTACGATTTGTTGACTTCTGCCAGTTCAACCCATCTATTAAATGTATTGCGTATGTTCGCAATGAATCCTGCAAAATCTTTTGGAGATTCAGGTAAAATTCCCTTAAATTTCAACCTACAGTGTTCCTCGTCCAGGTGAAACCTTCGTAAAAGCAAGGACTTAATAGCACCGTAGTTATTTGCTATTGATGGGTCAGCATTTTGAGAAGCCGTCAATGGTTCTCCAACCAAGAATTCATTTAACTTGAGTACCCATGACTCTTCGGGCAAATGATTTGTTTTGCAAGTCTGTTCAAAACGTGACAGGAATGATGAAAGGTCGTCCTCGTTTAAGTTGAAAGTGGGTAATTTAAAGTTGTAGAAATGTTTAGTTTGGCTGGATGGCGATCCATTTTGTGCGTTATTATTCTGGTTTGCATCAGCACTTTGTGCTTGTAATCTTGCTGTCTCCAATTTAATACGCGCCAATTCCATTTCTTGTTGTAAAATAATTTCCTCTCGTTTCAATTTATTCTCTTCTTCCTGTTGAGCAATTTCTCTTAATCTATTTTCCTTGGCAATTTGCTTCATCTCACGTTCTGCTTCCTTTCTTTCACGTTCCTCCTCCTCTTTCTTTAATGCAGCCTTTTTCTCTGCTTCTTTTCTTTCACGTTCCTCCATTTCTGCTTTATGTTTTTCCAGTTCTGCCTCAGCAAACTGACGAAGTTCTTGAGATTTATAACCATATTCCTTACCAATTTTAACGAAATGGTCTATAGTAAGCATTTTGACTTTTATCTGGTAAGTAATTATCAATAATTACTTATTAAAATAGTCAATAGTAGCTTCAGAGTAATTATTATACTTACTCAACTTAGGAATATTCAATATAAATAATCACAATAGTACTGAACTCTTATGTCTAAGTTCAACTAATAGACAATATTTTGTAACAATATTGTATCTAAGTACTAACTATATCATAAATAGTTATGATATCTGTTAACTATAATGTAATTACATCACACAATTAATCTCAATATCCAATAATGTTGGGTATGATTCCTAGTAATTATATTGTTCAATGTACTAAGTCACTCTCTTAGTACCAGAAAAGTATATTAAATAATATACAATGGGTCTGTCACCTCAAAGGTAGACTATAAGATTATTTTATTTGGTCAATATATATATATTATATTATTATTATTATGATGCCCTAGGCATCTCTTATAAATTGTAGTGCTAATTTCTTGGACTATCACTGCATAATTATGCAATGTCCCATATTAACCTTAAATGTCAGAAAAAATTAATTAAATTAAATTACAAGTGTATTATTGAATATAATGTCATATTATTAATGTAGTATTTAATATATATCATGAGTACAAACAAAACAATGATGCAACTAAAGGGTACAAACAATGTCAAGACGCAAACAAGACATTTTCACAATTAAAAATGAATTTATGAACTAAATAAAACAAGCGGAAGTGTCACACGGAAAACGAAGGGTCAAAGATTGACCCGAGGTCAACTGAATATGCAAAGTACACAAAAAAAAAATGACTGCAAAAAATGATGACATCACAGGACTCATAACGGACGAACATTTAACAATCATCAAATAAATGATAGTAAGAGTAGACTGGACGAAATAGTTAACGAACATGATACAAAACTGAATAAAAATGTGAACTTAGTACAAATAAAATACACCAGTTATCTACGGAACGGTACAGCTAACACAAACGTCAAACGATAGCAGATCTGGACAGGCAGTCCACCGGCAAACCTCAATGGGGCTTCCAAAAGTGCAATCGTTTAACTGCCCTAAGACCGACTGAAATCTAGGTGGTCAGCTGTTCGCGACATTCCCCAGAGATTTCAGTTCCCTCCAACCGGCCCGCTAATTAACAACACATTAAAACAACCCAAAAAATACATGAAACACATTCAGAAAAGACATGCTTATGCAGGCAAAAGGCATGGACTCAGTATTACTGTTTGCAATGACGACAGTATTAAAACAACTAGACTTATCTTTTCCGTTGCTTAGATCAGTGCTAGAGGTCGTCAACAGCTAGGCTAATGCCCCTGACTGTCTGCTCCTGTAGTCCATATCGTGTGTTTGCTTCAATGGCTCATGTTTCCCCTGGTTAGACTTAGAAAACGGCTTTGGTTTCTCCGACAGTTCACCTACACGACCTTCGGTGACGTCACGTTGTTAGGCATTAGAATGAGTACAACGTCATCTTCGACTGGATCATGTGATCGAAACTTGATCGTAAATATTATGGTTAACATGTGCGTAAGGAACAGAAGTTTGTTTCTTTTTTCTGTCGTTCCCCGCGTTCGGCCGCCACTTTGTTGCTGAGTTATTTGCCGGTTGAAGATCATGTGCTGATTATAGTTATTTTAATGATTTCTTGTTGATCGTGCTTGTTTTATCATTACGCGAATTAGGGTGAAGCGTTCATACAACTCAGTAGCATGATATGAAGAAGTAACATGTAATACTTGAACTCAGCAACATTAATGAAGTAATTAATGCCTTCAGGTTGAGTCCGTAATATTTAATCACATGTACACACAGGATGATCATTTCAAATATGAGCAGAACATAAGTCCGTATAAGTCATGCATAAATTAATCAATAACGTAGACTGCTGGTTTACGTGTCAATGTCCGTTTAAGGATACAATGCAGTATTGTCGTCAGAACATCACAGCTATATGCACGCGCAGATAGACATGGCTACCTGCCGACAGTGAGACTGCGAGTCTAAATATTTCATACGAATTGGACGATTATTCTCCTCCTTCTGAGGATTCTAGTTAAACACTAACCTCCGTAAGTTTCCTCTCATATAGAGTTCTAGGACTGACCCTGGTCCATCATAAATGCACATATAAATGGCTATATCATGCCATTGAATTGGAAGGTTAGAAAACGCAGCTATTCAGCTTGGCGGTCAAGTAACAAAGGGTAGCGTCTCCTAGTTACCGACTGTGACCCAAACAACGCTAGACACGTCATAATCGATCGTGTATGGAGCGTTCAATAATTGAAACATCTATCGCAATATATTAAATGTCTTAACCTTTACAATTGCACGTCTGCTAACCTTTAGCAGACGGCGTTAATAACATATACCGTAACAGGGGCAGTCCGCCCCGGGTGACAGCCAGAAGGGGGGTGCCATCGGAAACTATTATGATACTACTTACTATTCAAAATAAACATGAGACCGAAGACTCAGCGAAAGTGGTGAATGCAGTCAGCGACCCATAGTTTGACTGCTTGCGTCAGGGTCAACGAACCAGAGCTGACCAAGACCCTACTGCACCTCCAAGTGGTGGTCCTGGAAACAGGCTACATCACTGCAGTCTGGCTGAGTGAGTAGGGATCGAAGAGGGAAGGCAAACTCGGTTCCCCCCCCCCCAAAAAAAAATGCCGTGCTGCCGAAAGACGCTAATAATGCAGCTTCGCTGTAAACGGGCACAACGCAACCAACGTCCTTTTAAGGACGAACGAGGAAGAAGAAAGAAGAAAATAAATCTTGGAAATGTATTTCTTTATATGGGATGAGGGGTACAAAAGATAGGGTCCGCCCCGGGTGCCAAATACTTTAAGTACACCCCTGCATCGAGCAATCGTTGTAGCTGGTCCGCTTGCAGGAAGTCTGCACCAATCAGTCACGTGCTCTTACAGCATTGCTTTTTGTGGCAATGTCTTTTAAATGATGAGGTTGCCAGACCCAATATACAGCCTCGTATCAGTGGCCATGTACGACATGCTTGAGGGTACAGTAGTCATGTTCTTTCTTTGTCTCTTTAGAGGTTTGCCAGAGAGAGAGAGAGAGAGAGAGAGAGAGAGAGCGCCAGACTATCCTATCGGCTGTCTTCCTCCTGGCCTGGTTCCATTCTAGTTCTCGGTCCTTCAAAGATTGTCTAATGTTGTCCTCCCAGCGGACCCTGGGTCGTCCTGGAGGTCTGGATCCCTGGCTCTTAGTTTCCCATGGTTGCCATGGTAGCCGATCTAAGTAGTAGTAGTCTCTTCAGGGACCCCTGGGAAGCACAAGGTCATTGAAAGGTCACTTCCTATTTTTAAATTGCTATTTAATTGTTGCTTAGCGGTCGGAGTGGCTAAGAGGTATGGTCTCTAATTCTAAAGGTAACGGGTTCGATTCCCAACACAGGGAATATTTTAGTGGAGATTTTTTTGCACAACCAGTCGTTCTTAATAATGCCAGACTGATGTTATGGGTAGTGAGACTGGATGTCTAGCCTTCTCGGATAAGGGTGAAACAAAATAGGAGGTCCTGTGTGCAAGTTGTGCACGTTAAAAATCCCTCGGCAGTTGGAAATTGTAATGAGTAGGCCATACCGCCGATGCCCGGCAAAATTTAAAAATTAGGAAACTACCCACCACATATTTATAGAATGTGTGATTTATGTTTACACACATTGGGATCATCGTTGGGGCTACGGAGTTCGTACACTGTGCTGAGATCCTCCATGTGTGATCTAAGGGAGGAGATCGAAGCACTGATGGCGTTGTCCGTGAAAGTAGTCCTTGAAATCAAAGGTTCCAGAACAAGGACTGCCTTGCATTGCTATCAATAGGTTTCCTCAGTGTGTGTCCTATCCAATCACCATCGTCTTCGTCTCATCTCTTGTTCCACTCGCACATATCTGGTTCTTGTCATCAGTTCCACATGCTCAAAATCAAACCCGGCCTGTTTAACCCATAATTTAATTGTGAGCAACAATTTTTGCCGCCTCTTATAACGTTAATTTATTATTAACTTTAGATTTAAGTTAATTTTGTTTCTGGAAAACAAAACAAAAAACTTATTACTCAAATGACAGTGTTTTCTTCTTGTTTTGACATTTGTTTCATGTACAACCAACAAAGCGTCCGACTGGCAGAGTGGTTAGAGGGCTGATCTCTCGCTGCAAAAGTACCGGGTTCGAATCACTGTTCCGACATTCTCCAGTCTACCCAGCTGTAGATGGGTACCTGACTCTTCCCTTTATGTTAATGAAGGAGAAGGCAGCAAGGAAGGGACTTGGTGGCCCCAGTTCTCGATGCTGAACCTAGTATGGTGAACTTACTCCCCTATGGTAGTATCTGTTATGGGACTACCTTTACCTTTGACCTCCAACAAATAAAGTGAGGATGTAAAAACTTCAATATAAGAAGTGGTTTTTCAATCACTTTGTACACGTGGTATATAAGGAATTAATTACACTTAAAGCTACTAATAACAGAATCCACAAAATGTGTGCACGGCTAATTATAGGACTTATGCTTTTATCGTTGATGTCATGTATATTTTATCATCCTTTACCTCTTATGGCGGACACTGCCTAGGCAGGCTGTGTGTGATGATGCCGGCAATGGGACCTCCCAGTTAGGGCAGCGAGGTGCTGTTTGTGTGTCTGTGTACGTGCGGACGTCTTGATCTTTTCGGCTCCAATACCAATTTTAACGGCGTAATTTGCAACGTAAGGCTGCGTGTGATGTTCCCTGCGATGGGCCCTCTCTTGGTTGGCGAGAACGCTCTGGAACTCACCCCAAATAAGATGGGTAAAAGGCGAAAACGCCAAATCCCTAGGGATCGAAACAAATAAAATAACAAACATCATAATTAACAACATGGTAATGAAATCGCAGTGCCTCATTCGTCAGCTAATGTACATATATTTAAATACATTATGATGTGTTTGTAAACATTACGTCATGTGTATTGACCAAAGTGTTTTGTTTCTGTGTCGTTCAGACTAACAACCAAGAAGACAGTATAACATATGAGGATTTGGATTTTTCGATCTTAGAGGTAAGTCGGCTATAAATATATACATATGGTATTGCTATGTAATGATATCAAAATAAAAATACGAAAGGCAAGGTGAACTTTTATTGCATTGGGAAATACAGCTATCCCACGCTCAACACTGTTAATTCGTTCTTGAAAAATTGAGCGCTGACTGAAAAAGCGCTAAATGAAAATTGATTTCTAATAAGAATTAATAGAAAAGAAATTGATTCGTTCCCAAAATTCAGAAAGCTGTGTAAAAGTAAAAAGAGATACGAAACAAAAAATAAATAGTTAACAACATTTATTGACGACACATAATTATCAAACATAATGAACAGAAATGAAATATTCCCTATGTCCTGTACTTAAAAAAATATTATAAGATTTTAAGCGCTGCTAATTCCGTCGCTTGTGGCTACAATTGTCACGGTGGAGTGTCTTCATTACCATACAATTGCTTAGCTGAAGGTTTTGTAGGTGTTGAAAATTTTGTTCTAGCTCCAGATGTAAAAGACCAAGTTAGGTCAATTGGGGCAGAAGATATTAGAGGAGACTTTTTAAAAAAAAAAAACCAATCGAGCTTGCTTTACTTTGTCACCTTGTCTTTCTTTCAGAAGCTTTTTGTAGCAATTAAGATCTTCTATGTTAGGAGTTATCATAAAACTGCATTCCATTTTGGGGTCCTGCTTCACTGTGCTAGCAATGAAAACGCTTCTTGGCTTTCCCACCACCCTGAATGAACTTGAAAGTTATATTCCTGCTCCCATGGAATTATTTGCACCGGGTAATATCTAATTCTTTAAGTGTAAAACGGGAATATGGCATAACATAGAAACAGCGTTATATCGAATACGCGCTAATCGAACAGTGTAAGACCGGGGAACTACTGTATATGGAGATCAAGAGAAGTAAAGTAAAAAAAAAAAAAAAAAAACAGAATCTTTATCTAAAATGTCAAGTCAGTCCTGTTGTGTGGCTTGGAACCGTGAAGTACAACAAAAACAACAACCAAAAACTACGGACTGTTATAAATGGCTGCTTGTGTAGAACAGAAAGATCGAAGTGGAACGACAATGTCGGAACCCGTCGTAAGACGTGGAAGTCTGTATTTTATTTAACAGGTTTTGTTAATGGTGAGTGAGTATAGACTAGGTTTTGTTGATTCTGAATGACTATAGACCAGGTTTTGTTGATGGTGAATGACTATAGACCAGGTTTTGTTGATGATGAATGACTGTAGAACTTTGACCTCTATAAACACAAGAGGAACCTGAGCAAGAAAGGTTCAATAGCGCACAGAAAAAGACCCAGACGGGCTATGATACAACACTGCAGCGATGACATCATTTACGTGGACTCTACAGGTTAGATCATGTGAACGGATTTAGTGACATGTGACCATTTACTGTCACAAACAGAAACCTTTAATGCAAAATTGTGTTATCGTTGATGTTCATCAAGGAACATAAACCTTCAACAAACGCATGTCTAATCCTTCTGTCCTGTGTCATCAGCTTTAAGTGTTAAATGTATTCTTTATCTCTGTCACCGCTGACTTCATTTCTTTTCCCCATGTGTCTTGTTCGTTTAATATACGAACATTCCAGGTGCCAAATTTGGAGATTTTCTTCTTCATCATGTAGCATGTCCTTTGCAGAACGTCGCTCTCATCATAGCCCGCCTGAAAGACTCTCGATCTCTAGCCAGCCTTCCTGCCTCCTCCATTGTCGTATTCAAGGTGTCTTCAATGTTCTTTGTCCACCGTCGTCTTGGTCGGCCCCTGCCTCGCTTTCCAGGTACCATACCCTCCATCACTGCTCTCTCTAAACCACTATGACGTTTAATGTGGCCAAAGTATTTCAGTTTCCGGGACATGATATTGTTTATGAGCCAGTTTTCCTCGATGTTCAGGTCGTGTAGGATGTCTATATTTTTCTTCTTCTTGGTCCAAGATATTCTGAGAATTTTTCTGTAACACTTTGCTTCGACAGATTCGATGTTTTCTTTAATGTTTGTGTAATGGTCCATGATTCACATCCGTACGTTGCTACCGGAAAGATGCACGTTCTCAGAAGTTTTACTTTTATTAATTTGCTGGTTTATGCCATAGGTTCTTCATTTTATTTAACCTCTACATTGCTATGGCCAGTCTCCTTCTGTTCTTTTTTGAGCAGTCTCCATTGTTATTAATTATGGAGCCAAGATATTCAAAATTTGTGACATTTTCAATTTCCTCATCATTGATGGTAATTTTTGGTTGGCATCTTGCTTTGTCAGTGGACATTATCTTTGTGTTTTTTTTTTTGTGTTCAGAAAAAGGTTCTGATCCTCACTGTGTCTTTTGACAGACAGGATTAACTGTTCTAGTCCCTTGGCACTGTTTGAAAGAATAACTGTGTCATCTGCGTACTTGAGCTCTGGGATCGCATTTCCACCAATTGTGAACAGATCGCAATTTTCACATTCTTGGTCACTCCTAACATTTCTCTGTTAAATTTTCTGCATAAGTGTTAAATAAGTATGGAGAGAGGATGCAATCCTAGGGGTCTTACTCCCCTTTTCACCTCAAATCATCCTGATGTTTCCCCCGCTACTCTGACAGCTGCTTGTTGTTCATGATATAGTGTTTCAATTAGATGGATCTCTCATGATGTTCCACAATTTCTGATGTTGTACGCAGTCGAAGGCCTTGGTGTAATCTACAAAACAGGCATGAAGATCTATATTGTATTCTCTGCATTTCCCGAGGATGTTTCTCACATTAAAAATGTGGTCCCTCGTACCTCTGCCTTGTCTAAAACCCGCCTGTACTTCATGTATTTCAAGGAGACGTTCTTAGAAGATAAAAAGGTAAATCAGCAATACAGACTACTGTTGGCTTTCTCTGGGTTGAGCCATACGCCTCCATACCAGAGGACCTTTTTCTGTCTTGGGTAATTGGGTTGAATTTTATTTTTTCTCTCTAATTTACCAATTTAAGCTTTTGTGGTTTATCGTTTCTACAGAGTGGGATAGCCGGACCCACCCCTCCTTAGACGTATTTTCGACATGCATGGTAGATAACATTGCTACTATTCTTAACACCCCTTTTTGGGTTCGGTTAACTCAGGAGAAAAAATTTTGTAAAGAGTTGTCTGATATGAATTGTAGTATACAGAATCTTTCACGGGATTTGCCTCCCCTTTGTTCTGCAGTAGTGGTCCACGAGTGGCCAAAACTCAAAAGTATCTAAAGTGGTTCTTCAAAGGTGTCTATCTTCGCACAAGATTACTCTTGGCAGAGTTGTAGATAGAAGGATAATGATGCTTTTATCTCAAGGGAGTGTTCACAAGATTATTCAGATGTCAAGAACAATGATGCATAGGGCAGAGCACTATTAACTTATATCTGATCCGGCACCTTTTGTAAAATTTTTAGCAATGGTATTTTTTGTTTGAGCCCTGTCGTGTGGTGAGTACTGGGGCAACTACAACAGTAGTTTTTGCTAGGAATAGTCTATGAGATATTAGATATAAGGTCTCTAGAAATTGGCTCGTTAAGAAAGAATAAAGACCTATTCGAGATAGGGACAAGAAGACAGGAATGCGAATGCTTTCCACTAGACAGTGTTTTCTAATTATGGAAAGAGTTCTGTTTCCCCACGACCTTAGCTTCTGCCCTTAGATCCCGTAAAGAAAAAGCCCCCAACCTCATCTGAGTAGAGAAAGGTTCCTATAGGTGAATATGTAACACCGACAGCACGAGTGATACACTAACAAACTCTTGATAATGATCAACCGATCGTTGGGTTTATTAATGAAATATCCACACATATAGGGTTAGTAATGGTTAGAACGTGATGATGGTGAAAGACGATTCACACAAAACACACAGATGAGATAATAAAATTACAGTTAATTAAGTAATAGTTAATTAAGAATGAACTGGTGTAAAGTGAAATGATGATGTGATATGATACGTGTTACCAAAATGGTGAGTACTCTACCCAGTCCATGTGTCTCTAAATGCTTCTCCTAGATATGAGGATTCACATGTATGCATAAAATGTCCCAAGTTGTTATACGTTATGTCGAGTGGGGTATCTCTAAGCTGAGGACGTTCTGATGAATACTGTTGTCGTACGGAGAACGCTGACGAGATATCTATGTATATTCCTTCACTGTTTGAGTATATCTCTGTAGTGTTGATCAACAGTTAATAGCTGTCATATGAACAAAAGGTCTGTTGTCTAATCTCCCGACGGTACTGGTCAGACTGGATATCTTCCCGAAATGTTAGTGATATGTCGACTCATAATCTTGCGTATGTAGTCGTGGTTCATATACTTTCGAGTCTGCTTCATAAAATGCGCTTAAGAGTGTGTTGCACGTGGTATAAATCTGCGATTCCTCTTTTGAGCTCTTTTGCTTGACTTCAGATAATAATGATCTTTCGAGTGATTTGAATTTATGATGACTCTGTATTGAGCTTGTGAGCAAGCAGTATATGGTGACGAAAAATGCTACGTCCACCTTCTGACTTGTGGGTGAGACAATATTCCTTCTTAATTGAGGAATGAAAGATGTCCTATGGCGAATTCTGCTAGCCAAATGTCCGTTTTTAATAACTTATTTCTGGTTAGACGTCAGACACGTTGCGTGTAGACTCAGACTTCTGATGAACTGAAGACACACAAAAGTCTTCGTAAGTTTTCACATTTAACATCACTGGTTGACTTGCATTTAAACTACTGCTCATAATTCATCTCTCTCTCTCTCTCTGAGTTCAATTCTAATGATGTTAAATATCTTGTGCATGAGAGTGTGTGCGCATGGGAGACTGTGATGATGATAAAGGTGAAATATGAACTATTAATTACCTCCTATCATCTTCTAGGAAAATCTTCTGATTTTATTAATCAGTTATGCCAAGAATTATTTGAAACTTTATCTTTCGCACATTTTAGCTGTGAGGTTAAAATAAACAAAAATAAGAAAATGTATTAATAAGTATAAGATCTACTAACCTTCTTTTCCCTTCGCAAAATCCTTTAAGAACACAATTAATCACAGAACTGAATTATCATCCACTCTGAATAAACACGTGTATTAGGCTATGCGTTTTTTGGGTTTAATCTCTTCCTCACAAGGTAAAAAAACTGGACTGCCTCACTCTAGTAGTTTATGCGGTATTATATATTTCTGGAAGTCACCTGGCCAAGCTGGGCGTCCAATGTGGTAAACCAACGCTTGTCTGAACCGCGGCCGACCCAAGATAACACCATTACAGCATGAGACGTTTTCCCCTGGCCAATCTGGGCGTCCAATGTGGTGTCACAGAAATTACAGCGTGCCCAGATGTGTTTCGGATGACCATATGTGTTTTTACCAGATTTATCACGATGCAATGTGGGCTTCAAACGATAATGTCAGGCATGTGGACTCAATATGAAAGAACAAATGTGGTTCTCTAGATACCGGTCGCGAGTAATCACAACAATGAAATAGCAAATGTGGATCACAAATATGAGATGAAAGAGCAAATGTCGGAGAAAATACAATACGAAAGATGAAGGAAAAGATAGAGCAATAAGGCCTTTGCGCTCGTTTATCACAAGCCCCCAGCTGGTTTAATCCAGCGAAATTCCTGTTATAAATATTTTTGGCTCTATGGCTGTAACTACGAGTATATGTATATGTGTTAAAGATATTAGATCATACATGCGCTCTCTTATCTATAAGAACTGAATCAACTATGGATTTGTAAAATAACATATAACAAATTTAATAATCAATTAATCTTTAGCAAGTTAAAATAAATATGGATGAAGATGATTTTAGAGGTTTTTAAAAAATGTCTTCACTGAAACTTAATTGGGGACTGATGATTATAGTCCGTTGCTTGCGCCTGTTACAAAAAACTTAATTGGCTGAGTACTGCAATGAGCCGTTGTCAGGTATTTTGTGATGATGACTCTTCTCTAGAGGCGTCTAGATGAACTTCACTCCTAATGTCAAGGTGGGTGTCTTCACAACGTGTCAACTGTAGGTAGTTGGTGTCGAACACAGCTTCTTGAATCACAAGATAGTGCCGAAGATTCTTACTTCAAACTGATCTGGTACTAAACACCGTCTTGTGGCTTCGAACCACGAATAGTAATGTAATCTCGTACCACGAACCCAAATGGGATATACAATCTCCTGGCACAGTAGAATGGACACACCAACGTTGATTTGATGCTTGGAACACTCGGTCTGGGGTAGTTTCAGAATCCCTCTTATGACTTGCATTTCTGATTCGTTAAGGTTCCAGTCTTTGTATTTCTTTTAAGTTATAAAGACGCCCAAATACTTCGATCTGTCAATTTTAATTTTGCAATTCTTTGTCAGATCCTTCTCTCTGGCTACTGGGAGTTGTTACTTGACGTTTGTTGAAAATGCAGTCTGATTTGTGTCTCCGATATCGCTAGATTATATTTCCATTTCTCAGTCCAAGTCCCAGAAGGTATTTCCGACCATCTTTTCAATTGAGAGCTAACGTTTATGTCAGGCTCTCGATTTAGACCAATCCTGTTTCTTTAGAACTATGTAGGTCGGGGTGTTAAATCATTACTATCCCCCCGCGTGTTTTAAAATATCAATTTTTAAAAAAATTAAACTCGTGACCTTTTTCAAGTATGGCAATAATACTTCCGATTGCACTTATGCAAACTCACAGACACATTGGTGAACGTATTTCCTGGCTAATACCTTTCCCAACATAATCTCCCAAGACTGGTTATCTGTATTATTGATACAGATATGGGTCATCGAAAGCGATTACATATTATCATCTGTGTTTATGTACATCTCCCAGACGGGTTTTCCAGACTGACAATCTGGCTTTCTTTCCATCGATCTTTCGAGACCACCTTGTGTCAACAATGACCGTCTCTATCAAAGGTGTATAGACGACTTAAGTGATAGAAGTATTAGACGCTGACCTGTCTAATTAGCCCTGTAATACTAGGATTCACATGGTGAAACGTAAACAAGTCTGGGAGTGACTAAGCAAGAATGTAGGTGCATAAAATATGCCAAATAATAGGACAATGAGTTAGGAAAAAAAAAGAAATAAATCGGTAATGCAGGAGAGAACGAAGAATGTAGAAGGACGTACACCAATATCGTCACAGTACGGTATCTCTTATTAATGTCTTAATTATTCATTGTAAAATTAATTATGTGTAGATAACAGTGTGTCTCTTTAAAACAATTCATTCTTATCCTTCGACATTTGCTGAGGGAGACTTAGCACCTATGGGTTTTCCCGGAGTGCAATGAAGTCGATTCTGGTAAAAAATAAAAATTAAATATATATCCCTTGCGGTGCTCAGTCAGATAAAAGACATTGATCAACATAATATCAACATAATATAAACATAATATAAACATAATATAAACATAATTCCAGTATTTTCTTCACAGACAAAAGTTGGACAGAAAGACTTTAATCAAAATTAATAAAGCTAATGAAATGCGGCCGTCTTCTGCAAATAATAGTTGAATATAGTGTTCTAAAAATAACCAATATGTTCTAAAAATAACCAATATGTTCTAAAAATAACCAATATGTTCTACAAATGACCAATACCTATGAGGCACTCTTTTTTTGGAGTAAAAATTTAAATAAATAAAGAGGGAAACCCGGGGCTTGTAAAGAGTAAATAAATAATACACAAAAAAGGTATACAAGGTATTTCAGGCACTCGTGAGAAATAAGGAATTAGAAAACTAGACAACAGAAAAATAACAGAAGTGATGGGCTTACTGGAGAATCGAACACTGGACCTTCCGAACCTGGCACCACCGCCTAGCTACGGAAGTGAATCGCACTATCCTCTCTGCCAACTAGGTACCATAAGAATTATGTTCGGAAGGTCCTGTGTTCGATTCGCCGGTAAGCCCATCACTTGTGTTATTTTTCTGTTGTCTAGTTTTGTATCGTGGTGGAAATGCTCATTTGAGATTCTTTCTTTCTTTCTTTCTTGCGAATGTTAGTGTCGGACCTATTTAACATAACATGCCCTTCTCTGATCCCTTTTCAAAAAGAAATCACGTCCAGCACAAAAATAACTATCTTAAAGTGAAATGCCAAGCCATTCCTATTGTACGGCTCTTCAGCATGGAGATAGACCAAGATGACACTCAGACACCAGTTTCACAAACGGGCGCTGGCACAGAATAGAAAGATTAAAATGATATTATCATATCACTAATGTGGATGTGATACAACGAACCAGACAAAACCAATGAAGCAGGGGGTGAGGAAAGACTGGCGCAGGACAAGACACATTAGGAAAACCATTTGATACGATTAGACAGTCCTTGTTCTGGAATTGTCATGGTAATAGAAATACAGGTAGAACAACAACACACAAAGAAGATAACTGGGGACATAAACGGATTAACGAAGATATGGAACGACCTTGATCGGATGGCACAGGACAAGAAGTGTTTTCGTTTCTATTGAGGGGATGTGCCCCGTGGAGAGATGCAATTTACTGATCGTCTGATCCGTTTGTTTTCACGTATTTTTTCTCTTACCTTCTGCCCATAAAACTGACATAAATCGGGGTTTTTTTTCACCCAAGAACCCAGGCTGTCCAAACTTCTGCCAGAATGTGAACCAGAGTCAAGCCTTAATAAAGATGATGAAGCCGGTACACGAGGACATGACCAGAAGCTGCCATTTGAAACAAACTCCTATAGAACACATCGAGGAGGTAGAACAATCCCAGGTCTTCTTGAAGGTCTCAGACAATCACAGGTTGGTGAAAGCGTATGTTTGCATTGGCGTATTTAGATGGTAGGGGTGGGACACAAGACTGGCCTCAATTTTTCCTCATCTGCGCGCGGAGCTGGGCGGAGGCTTTTCTTTCATGTTGTGCTGATAAATGTTAAATAACACACTTGTTGGGAATGATGTTTCTTTCCCTTATAAACAGCATGCTCAGTATCAAAACGTTCTGTAATAAATCATCAAATGATATATATATATATATATATATATATATATATATATATATATATATATATATATATATATATATATATATATATATATATATATATATATATATATACACACATTCTACTGGACAAAAGGTAAGGGCCACCATTCAGTTTAGACAAGGTTTATATAATTCTTCGTGAGCAGGGTCAATTTTCCAAATGTCCGGTAGCTTGAAATCTCTCTGAAACAGGAAGAAGACTCTTCATTCACCAAACAGCCCCAAATAAGAAAGATGCTATGAACGATATCGAACGACGATACCAAACCAAAATCTTCAGATTGAGAACAGGTCACTCTACACTAAATGGCCACAGAAACAGACTATGTTCACAAAATATAGCAAAATGTAGACACTGCCCTAACCCGTTGGAGACAGTAGAACACCACCTACTACAGTGCCCTGCACTTCAGGGACTGAGACAACAACAAGTCTCTAACACTTCACTCTCACCTCTCGATGCTGGCCCTAGTATAGTGACGTCTCTAACACTTCACTCCCACCTCTCAATGCTGGCACACTCGCCTGCTACACCCCAAAATGTACACACCCATGCGTCGTCACCCGCGCCAGCACAAAAAGACTCCACTCGCTTCAAAAACCCCCTTAGTAACCTACTAACCAACCATTATCGATTTTTTTTTGTTTTTTTTTTATATTTTCCGTCATTATTGTAGTGAAATTGACAGAGATACAACGGTAAAATACCTCCAAAGATAACATGTAAGGATAAAAACATAATGCGTAGGCTGCTGATAGTACATGATCGCCCAGACCGCGGGTCATCACCCTCCATAAAAATTGACTTGCTAGACAGGAGGGGAACGGCGGATAAAAAGGAAAAAATATGACTGGAAAGATTGCGTGAGACTAGAAAGGCTAAGGAGACGCAATTGGGGGGAAACGGAGAAAAGTCACGTTTCCCAAGTTGACATAAAGTAAGGAACTCGACAGAAGGGACCTTGGATATGTTACGCCACAGTCATTTATTGGTCGCTTTTGCGATACCAAGCCTTTGATTTGAATTCAGCGGCAGAACGCAGATGTTTGGAATATTACAAAAATTAAAAAGTAACTTTTTCGTAATAGTAATGTTAGGAATATAAAAATTAGCTGGCCGGATGGCCCATTCTGAGCAGTGAACTAATATGTTCTTAATTTTACAGACGGACAGATAATATTGAAGATAATGACAAAAGACAGTGTTGTTCACATCAGCGACAGACTGTATGGAATAAAAAGTGTCGCTATTTGCACAAAAAAACACGACCTCGAGACGCAGGTGTTCAAATCTACTTAGTAGGGAAGCGAAGGGACATTGGTGGGAGCTGTGTCTAAATATAACTTTTAACGACAAAATTTTGGAGGGGAGAGAAAGGTTGGTTCAAAAATCAAGTACGTTTTTGAAAAAAACAAGTAGAGACGGACAGACTAACAGATAAACATCCATACTTGACTGAAGCATGACTGAAATGACTTTAGGGTAGGAAATTTGAATTTGAAATAAACCTAGGCAGTGATTGGCCACAGACAATCATTTTATCGGCGCTCAGACGCGCAAGTGGGGCCATTCCTCAATAGTTGTTCGATGATAGACACAGTATTTTAAAGTGTGGTGATTTCCAAATGAAAGAAAGTGAAATAAGTTCAGGGACGCCATACTATAGCCAGCAGCTCAGCTGAGTTTTGCTAGCATTTCTGTGTTCTTTATTCATAATCTGGTAAGATTGAAATTATTTCTTTGTATATTTTGAATATTGTTTAATGTTCGAGTGATTTGATACTGCCATATCATAATCTAGCCTTACAAACAAGTAGGGATTTGCTCTAGACCCCCCGCCCAAGTCAGGGTCTAGGGACCAACAATATACATAAACTCCAGCAAGGGTTAGGAAAGACAGATCAAGTGTTGAGAATAATGAAACATATTACCTATCCACTTTTAGGGAAGGAAACTAATAAATATTTTTCAGAATCTATAGTCTGGGAGGACCTATCTGATGTAAAACCACCATGGTAAATGTGCTGTTTGGTCAGAGAGATCTGACCTGTCTGTATGATGTGGTTGTTGTGTCCGTGTTGTGTCCAGACGTGGGTAGAGAATAGAATTTTGACACATAGCCAATACTTTGATTGCAGAGCTGTGAGTTTCAGTTGTCAACAAGGCGGTGTCCATTCAGTTGGTGATTTTACTCGAGTGTATCTGTGCAGTACGTTGTGACAGAGACCACTATTATTGCCCGCCAGCACGGAGAGGTGGGACCACCAGATTTCAGCACCAGAGCTACATATGCAAGTTGAGTGAGCCTCTGGTCTGCTGGAAGTTCACCAACGCCTTTTAGTTACTAATACCCCATAAAATTCCTGTAATTTACTGGACACTGTGTAGTCAATATAGACAGGTGTGATGAGGCCACCCCAACAGCACAAGCATTAACTGTCCTCCCAAGTAGATGACTACTAGAACATTTTAATAAAACTAACTAGTCTAGTACTTATATATGTACACTCTTGCATTTATTATGTAACATTCCATGCATTTCTTTCATAATTTTTAAATCTTTTTTAAAAAGTTCTGGTCAACATAAAACTTGATCCAGAACAAATAAATGTAATATAATTCTATCAAAAATTTTACACTCTTGAGTTAGTTCAGTGTATTATAATATTTGTTAAATATTATTAGTCTGCTTAAATATCTGTGGGTGTATCTATAACTATCACACCACATTACATATCATTACCCTAGACATTTTACATAGCTACATTCATTAAGAAAAAAAATTGAGTGTGAGGTCGTAGTGGTAGCAAGAAAGGCCTTCTGACAATTCACAACTACATTTTATCTCAGGAGCCTTCACAGCTGGCCTCATACATTACATTTAGTAATATCACCATCATACAATACCATCAAACCCACTACAATTATCGATTGTTTATATTTTTTATATATTGTATGTATATATGTATAAACAAACACACCAACACACGACACAACACACAAAAATCACCCCTAACCTACAACCGCCAGCTACAGCCCAACATGTACACACCCATGCGTCGTCACCCGCGCCAGCACAAAAAGTCTCCCCTCGCTTCAAAAAACCCTTAGTAACCTACTAACCAACCATTATCGATTTTTTAAATTTTCCGTCATTATCGATTTTTTATATTTTTTATATATTGTATGTGTATATGTATAAACAAACACACCCCAACATGCATAACAAAACAATACCACATTACACAAAAATCCCCCCTAACCTACAACCGCCAGCTACACCCCAACATGCATCGTCACCTCCGCCAATAGACCAGCTAACACCTCTTTGTCAATAAATTTATAAAATGTATCTAGTGTTTTCTTATATATATATATATATATATATATATATATATATATATATATCTATATATATATATATATATATATATATATATATATATATATATATATAGTCTAACTGTTGTAATATATGTCCAAATATATGTCTACCTGTTGTAATATATGTCTAACTGTTGTAATATAAATTTTGTACTAAACAACAACCTACAAACAACACACTTGAATTATGACAGGTTTCAAGCTGATCGTCAGAGGAAGTAACCCCGGCTAATATATATTACTATATAAAAAGTCATGCGCCACCACCTGACACTCCTCCTGCGGAATCGACAATTCACTCCCACCTCTCGATGCTCCCACCTCTCGATGCTAGACCTAGTACAGGTCTCTAACACTTCACTCCCACCTCTAGATGCTGTCCCTGGTATAGGCAAGTCTCTAACACTTCACTCCTGAGTCATACACACACAACCACCAGCTACAACCATACATCGTCACCCCCGCCAGCACAAAAAGGCTCCACTCGCTTCAAAAATCCCCTTAGTAACCTACTAATCCAACATTATCGATTTTTTATATTTTCCGTCATTATCGCTTTTCATATTTTTTATATATATTGTATGTATATATGTCTAAATAACACACCCAACCTCACACAAAAAAAATCCCCTAACCCACCCCGCCAGCTACATCGCAACATACCTCGTCACCCGCGCCAGCACAAAAAGACTCCACTCGCTTCAAAAACCCCCTTAGTAACCTACTAACCATTATCGATTTTTTAAATTTTCCGTCATTATCGATTTTTTTATTGTTTTATATATATTGTCTAAGTATTTTGTATAAACAACACGCCCGTCATTACCGAACAAATTTATTGCTATATAACAAGTCATGCGTATGATCGTCAGAGGAAGTCACCCCGGCTAAAATATATCGCTATATAAAAGTCACGCGCATCCGCCTGACGCTCCGCCTGAAATTCCAACGCCTGAAAAATCGGAGTATTTTGCTATATAAAAGTCACGCTCAAACGCCTGAATATTAATCGTTTCCTCCCTACTATACTACCCACGTTCTCCTCATCATTTTCACCTCTGTTTCCAGCTCTCTTCTCCATGTGCTTCTTGGTCTACCTTTGCCTCTCTTGCCCTGGGGGTTCCAGAACACGGACTGCCTTGTAATGCTACCAGCAGGTTTCCTCATTGTGTGTCCTAACCATCGCCATCATCTTCTTCTCATCTCTTGTTCCACTGGCACTTGTCTAGTTCTTGTCATCAGTTCCACGTTGGTAACCTTGTCATACCATTTTAATCCTTCTATTCTACGCATGCACCCATTTATGAAAGTCTGTAGCTTTTTGGTTGTTGGCTTTGTTGTTCTCCATGTCTCCGAGCCATACAATAGGACTGACTTCACATTTGAGTTGAAAATTCATATTTTCATGTTGGATCCGATTTCTCTTGATCTCCATATATTTCCCAGTGCAATGAAAGCTCCTCTTGCTTTTTGTATTCTTATTTTGATATCACTGTCTGTCCCTCCAACTTTTTCTATATTGCTGCCAAGATATGTGTACGATTCTACATCTTGTATTGGTGTTTCTTCAAGTTTAACCCTGTTATCATTACCTGCATTTATTCTCATTATTTTTGTCGTTTCCCTGTGTATTTTCAGACCCATATGCTGTGACCTCTCATCGAGTGTTTTCAATTTGTCCTGCATCTAATTACGGTTATGGGACAGAAGAGCCAAGTCATCAGCAAAATCCAGATCATCCAACTGCTTAGCCAGACGTCCACTAGATTCCATTTCTGTTGTGTGTTGTCGATGTTCTCATAACCCAGTCTATTGCTAGTAAGAAAAAAAATGGAGACAAGATGCATCCCTGTCGTACTCCTGTTCTTATCCCAAACGGTTCTGTAAGCTGTCCTTCATGAAGACCTCTGCCTGTCATGTTTTCTTTATTAAATTAATGATCTTCAGGGGAACTCCATAATGCCTCATCAATTTCCAAAGTGATTCTCTGTCTACACTGTCAAATGCCTTTTCGTAGTCCACAAATCCGATGTATAGTGGTGAATTCCATTCCAAACCTTGTTCAACTATTATTCTCAAAGTGGCTATCTGGTCTGTACAGGATCTGTTTTGTCGAAAACCTGCTTGTTCATCTCTCAGTTTCTTGTCTATGGACTCTTTTAATCTCTCGAGGATAATCCTGTTTAATACTTTTCCTGGCACTGATAGTAACATTATTCCTCTATAATTTGTGCACTCTTGTAAATTTCCCTTCTTAGGCAACTTAACCAGATATCCTTCCTTCCATTCTGCTGGTATCTCTTCCTTTTCCCAGACTTGTGAACCAAGTAATTCATATAACATCTCTTTAGCCGTGTCGATATCTGCTTTGATGGCCTCTGCCGGAATGCCATCCGGTCCAGACGCTTTTCCATCTCTTAGAAGCTTTATGGCTTTCTTTATTTCTTCCTTCGTTGGTCTTTCACCGTTAATTTGTAGCTCTTCGTCTGCTTTTGATACTTCTTTTTACTTCTTTGTTTGCTTCTGTGTGCACTTCTTGAGCCTTGGCTTTGGAACTTCTGGTTTTGCTTGTGTTTAAATCTGCGTTCATGTTTTTTCTGTCTTTTATCTTATTGATGGTTTCTGTTGTTATTCATGCTTTTTGTTGTCGTTCCCTTTTCCCCAGTATTTCTTCACATGTCTCATTCCATACCGTTTTGATTTGCTGTCTTCTGTATTCTCTACATCTTCCAGCTGTTAGAGCACTTGGAATTTGTTGGATATTGTGACCGCAAATTTGTCTCTTGTTTCTTGATTTCTTAGATGTCCTACATTAAATTGTTGTATATCTCTTGAGTTTCATTTTTACCTTGGCTATCAGAAGGTGTTGATCTGATGCCACATCTGCTCCTCTATATACCTTTACATCCTGAAACTTCTTGATTATGCATATATGATCAATCTGATTTTCTGTTCTATGGTCTGGTGATATCCATGTTGCCTTGAGTATTCTCTTATGTGGAAACATGCTTCCTCCTATAGCCAGTTGATTTGAAGCACAGAAGTTTGAGAATAGTACCCCATTTTTATTCATTATTCCTAGCCCATGTTTTCCCATGACTTCTTCAAAGCCGGTGTTGACTGTACCTATCTTTGCATTCATGTCACCCATCAAAATTGTGATGTCTCTTCTATTTACTTTTTCCATAATTTCCTGTAGTCTAGTATAAAATGCTTCTTTCACAGACTCTTCTTTGTCATTAATTGGAGCATAACATTGGAAGACATTTACATTTTTTTTTAGCTGTTTAAAAGTAGCTGTTATTATTCTGGGTCCAACGGCTTCCCATTCAATGAGTGCTTTCTGTGCTTCTTTAGATAACATAAGAGCTACCCCTTCACTGTGGTGTGAACTTACGTCTTCATGTCCTGAGGACAGCACCAATTCACCTGTGATGAGTTTCTTCTCGTCTACCCCCTTCCACTTTGTTTCACACATTCCCAGAACCTCGATTTTATATTCCCTCATTTCTGCTACTACCTGTGCCACTTTCCCTTGTTCGTTTAATGTCCGAACATTCCAGGTGCCAAATATGGAAGTTCTCCTAGAAGAAAGAAGGTTAGTCAGTAACACAGACTCCTTTCGGCTTTTTTCTGTGTTGCATCATACGCCTCCCTGCAAGAGGACCTTTCCACTGTCTTGGATGGCTGTGTTTTATTTTCCTTATTTGACTTGTCCATGTTTGTTGAAGTTTTTCATGGTTTAAATTATTTACAGGATGGAGTAACCAGCCCCATGCCCAACCCTCCTTAGTCGCTTTCTACGACATGTATGGCAGAGAACAGTGTTACTATTCTTTGCCCCCCTTTCGGGCCCCGGTAACACACGGGTGGTATGAATGAATGAATAGTTAAAAATATAGTTTACACAAGCCACGTATTCATTTATTCATACACTTCCCATACATATACATACAACTCCATATAAGTGTATAATTTTATGCCTTATCACTAGTTAACAAACCCTAGTCGGAGTAGATCTTTTAACATTTCTGGAGTCGGAAAATTTGTGACCTACTCTTGAAACCCTGGTAAAAACATAGACAATCAAACAGAAACTGGAATAAAGAATTGAGACCTTTGAGATATGGGTATATAGAAGTATAGGACGCGTCTCTTTGACAGAGAAGACAACAAATAAAGATGTCCTAGAAAACCTAGCAATGAATAGAGAATAAATGAAAGAGATCAAAATTAGACAGCTAAACATTTTGCCAACATAAAAAGACAAATCAGCTTACGTAAGATCATAATGGAAGGAAGAGTTGAAGAAAGCGCTGCAACTGGCAAGATAACATTGAGAGATGGACTAGACAAAGTCTAGCAGAGTGCACCATCAAGACAAGAGACTGGACAAAGTCTAGCAGAGTGCACTATCAAGACAAGAGACAGGACAAAGTCTAGCAGAGTGCACCATCAAGACAAGAGACTGGACAAAGTCTAGCAGAGTGCACTATCAAGACAAGAGACTGGACAAAGTCTATCAGAGTGCACCATCAAGATAAGAGACTGGACAAAGACTAGCAGAGTGCACTATCAAGACAAGAGACAGGACAAAGTCTATCAGAGTGCACCATCAAGACAAGAGACAGGACAAAGTCTATCAGAGTGTACCATCAAGACAAGAGACAGGACAAAGTCTATCAGAGTGCACCATCAAGACAAGAGACAGAAGACGTCGGAGATTCATTGCAGCCGACCTTGGATGTGAAGATGGCACCTGATGATGATGATGTAACAAAATGGAATATCAGTTGTGGAGGGTGGAGGTGGACTAACAATGATCTGGACCCCTGAGTAAAAATGGGTCATTGACACTTAACCACCCATTTGACATAGATAGAGGATAGGAAAGAGTGGACCCCTCCTGCTGTGGGCCCTGGGCATAGCTCAATTGCCGGGCCGCTCAGTCCGACCCAGGTGGAATGGCTTCCAAAACAGAGTGAGCCCGCTACATTCGCCATCCAACTGAATAGCATCTCATCTCCCATACATTCGCCATCCAACTGAATATCGTCTCATGTCCCATTTCGCTCCGTATGGAGCATGGACCCACCTCTGCAGAAAAAGGTAAAGGATCCCGTTACACGCCCATTGAGGCATATTGGGAATACGGTGTTAAGCCCGTATTGTCTTGACCATCGGCACACTTGGGGTGATGTGTTCAGCACCACGCCGGCCGCCTTAACCTTCCCAGAGTTGTTCCAGATTCATCGAGTCCGTGTGAAATATCTGCAGGTAGTATTTGTATATATACCCAACAGCCTTGGAAATCCAGTAATAGTGGTACCACAAATGTAAAACCTTTATGTTAGGTAAGAAATTCTCATTCGGTGTCACGTCTAGAAAGGGTAGCATTACTGAATTTGCTTCCAATGCGGCAGGAGATCATTTAATACTAGGCGTGATGGGAAACAACGGCGGAGAAAACCTGTCTGCTGTTGCCCTAAGACGCCACTAGGCGTAATGGCCACTGACTGCTTTGACGGTTGGTGGCTAAGGACGGAAGAAGAAGAAGAAGAAGCTCAGATAGTGTACATAATTCATGCGATAGCTCAGTTACTTTGTGATACTGTTAGTAAATCATTGACAAATTCTGTGAATTCCCTGATACAGGACACTGGTCTAAAGCAAAGAGGAGATAGATTAGATAGCCACGAAGGCTGGGGCCGTAAAGATGGAGTCTATACCAGTTCATACAGCTTGCAGCTGGGTTGCAGTGTGGAGAAATCTTTGGACAGGAATTTGAGTAAGTGTTGATGTAGATTTAGAAGAGCTGTTCTCACATCATCATATTGGTAGCTATCGTTAGATCATCATTACATAATTATTGCGTCAAAATTAGATCAGTGACATCATCATTATCATCATTATCATCATCATCATTATCATCATCATCATCAATATCATCATCATCATCATCATCATCATCATCATCATCATCATCATCATCATCATCATCATCATCATCATCATCATCATCATCATCATCATCATTATCATCATCATCATTATCATCATCATCATCAATATCATCATCATTATCATCATCATCATCATCATCATCATCAATATCATCATAATCATCATCATTGTCATCAATATCATCATCATTATCAGCGTCGTCATCATTGTCATCGTTATCATCAGTGTCCTCATCATCATCATTGTCATCGCTTTCATCATTGTCATTATTACATCATCATTATCATCGTCATCATCATCATGTTCATCATCATCATCGTCAATATCATCATTGTCGTCATCGTCACCAGTATCATTACAGTGATCAATATTATTCCCATGTCCAAAGATGACATCATCCATGTCACCATCATCCTCATCATCATAGGTGTGATTATCATCAATGCCATCCCCATCATCAAAGATGGCATCATGTGCAGTATTATCATATCATCAGTTAAACCATCATTGTCAGATAACATCATCAGTTAAACCATCATTGTCAGATAACATCATCAGTTAAACCATCATTATCAGATAACATCATCAGTTAAACCATCATTGTCAGATAACATCATCAGTTAAACCATCATTGTCAGATAACATCATCAGTTAAACCATCATTGTCAGATAATATCATCAGTTAAACCATCATTGTCAGATAATATCATCAGTTAAACCATCATTGTCAGATAACATCATCAGTTAAACCATCATTGTCAGATAACGTCATTAGTTAAACCATCATTGTCAGATAACATCATCAGTTAAACCATCATTGTCAGGTAACATCATCAGTTAAACCATCATTGTCAGATAACATCATCATTTAAACCATCATTGTCAGATAATATCATCAGTTAAACCATCATTGTCAGATAACATCATCAGTTAAACCATCATTGTCAGATAACATCATCATCATCAACTGCATCCAAATCACTGTAATCATTGTAACCAGAGCTGGCTCTTTGGCTATATGAGTTACTGTGTGAGCAGCGCAGCTGCTTAAAGGGGACGCCTAAATTTTTAAAAGATTGCCCAAATTATAGTGTCATCCAACTCAGTAGCATAAAATTGGCCCTAATGATAGAAGAATACAGTACGGCACTTGACCTCGCACTCCTTTGAAATATCACCAGAGCTGGCTGTGATTGTAACTGATGACATCATTTACGTAATCATCATCATCATGCCTGTCTCCAGTTCTCTTCTCCACGTGATCTTTGTTCTTCCTCTACCTCTCTTACCCTGGGGATTCCAGAACAGAGATTGTCTTGTAACGCTATCAACGTGTTGTCTCAGTGTGTGTTCTAACCATCGCCAGTGTCTTCTTCTCATCTCTTGTTACACCGGCGCTTGTCTGGTTCTTGTCATCAGTTCCACATTAGGGATCTTGTTATCAGTTCCACATTAGTGATAGCCTAACACTGTATCTGGTGCTTTTGTGGCAGGGTGGCCACATCAGGTAGTTTTGCTACCTAGTGATTGATATGGACCCAGGTTCTTTTCCCTCATAATCAAACCGTCTGTTGATTCTGACTATCTGTCTTCTATTTTGACAGTATCTATCATTCATGCGACACTTTATTCGTACGTCACTGGACAGTAACTTTCTCAGCACGATAATTTCAGCACAGTTTATTCTCGTTCAGTCTCCCAAACTAATCCATCTATTATGTCCCCTGCACTTTATGTATCACAGTTATGCCCCCTGCACTTTATTTCTCACAGTTATGTCACCTGACTTTATTTCTCACGATTATGTCCCCTCCACTTTATTTCTCAGGGGTATGTCCTTTGCATCATTTACGATAACAACCTTGCAGGAAACTTGCATCAAAACATGCGTGTGCTCTTGCAAACCATGGTTTGTGTAGCAAATGGTTGTATATGAGGAGGTTGCCAGCCTTATGCACAAACTCGTAATAGTCGATTTTTTCGACATTCATGGGGAACAATTCGTCCAATTCTTTCTTTGTGTACTCAGAAACCTATGAGAATTACACGTGACTGATACATGACAGTGCGAAACAAAATAATAATAATAAAACAACAAAAACATGCTACTTACTTTCATAAATGGATGTTTCAGTAGAGTAAAAGGATTGAAGGGGTACGACAAGATCACTAATGTGGAACTGATGACAAGATCACTAATGTGGAACTGATGACAAGATCACTAATGTGGAATTGATGACAAGATCACTAGTGTGGAACTGATGACAAGATCACTAATGTGGAACTGATGACAAGATCACTAACGTGGAACTGATGACAAGATCACTAATGTGGAACTGATGACAAGATCACTAATGTGGAACTGATGACAAGATCACTAATGTGCAACTGACAAGATCACTAATGTGGAACTGATGACAAGATCACTAATGTGGAACTGATGACAAGATCACTAATGTGGAACTGATGACAAGATCACTAATGTGGAACTGATGACAAGATCACTAATGTGCAACTGACAAGATCACTAATGTGGAACTGATGACAAGATCACTAATGTGGAACTGATGACAAGATCACTAATGTGGAACTGATGACAAGATCACTAATGTGGAACTGATGACAAGATCACTAATGTGGAACTGATGACAAGATCACTAACGTGGAACTGATGACAAGATCACTAATGTGCAACTGATGACAAGATCACTAATGTGCAACTGATGACAAGATCACTAATGTGGAACTGATGACAAGATCACCAATGTGGAACTGATGACAAGATCCTTAATGTGGAACTGATGACAAGAACCAGACAAGCGCCAGTGTAACAAGAGATGAGAAAAAGACACTGGCGATGGTTAGAACACACACTGAGACAACACGTTGATAGCGTTACAAGACAATCTCTGTTCTGGAATCCCCATGGTAAGAGAGGTAGAGGAAGACCAAAGATCACGTGGAGACGAGAACTGGAGGCAGGCATGAAGGAGATGAAGAAGACATGGAAAGACCTTGAGCTGATGGCACGTGACAGGAAGACTTGGTATAAGTTTGTTGAAGACATGCGCACCTGTGGCAGTTGAAAATTGAAAGAAGAAGAAGATGCATGAAAGTGAAGAGAACAGCTTTAGCTTAAACTGCAGAAGTAACGATCATCTCAAGTAAGAATTTCTCCAGAAGGAACTATCAAAGTTATTGGAGCAGTTTTAAAACAAATCAGTAGATTCTATTGTCTCTGCAGGTTAATAACATCGGATGGAAATGCATCTCAGAGTTGAAAAGTATAATAGCAAAGTAAAAATCAGCGTTATAAACAACAAAAAGTGTTGTATGCGACAACTGTTCTTCAATGGAACTAAGAAAGAGAGTTCTTCAGTGATACACAGAGCCAATCCTGTTATATGGAAGTGAGCCACGGATATTCAATATGCAAGTAAGAAAAGCTATGGAGTTCACAGAGATGTGGTTTTAAAGAAAAATCTTAAGAATACATGGACAGCTGAAACAAGTAATGAGGATGTCTTCAAATGGCTAGAGTGCAACAGAAGCTTATTAGTCACATTAGAAAGAAGCAGTCTATTGTCCTTGGACACGTTATGAGAAGAAGAAAGTGGAAGTATATTGTGACAACATGAAAGATTGAAGGAAAAAGAGACAGATACGACAAATTAAGTGAGAAAACTGGACTTGTGGCATGCAAAGAAGTCAACATCAAAATCGAAAAATAGCAATGGGGGCATACAATTGTGGAAAACATGGTCGCCAAAGTAATTCGAAGAAGAACAATCTTAAACAAGAGAAAAAGTTATCGGAAAAGGAAGTACTTTTGAATATATTATTCTTTTGTGTTTTGTGCTTTAAATGTGACATAACAGAAACGTGTATAATTTCCAGCAGGTGAATGTAACGTGAAGGCTAGCACACTGCCAGAAATGAAGTTCACCGTCAGATTCTTGTGAAAGGAAGGTAATGGCAAAAGATAAGAAACAACCAATCAGTGAAGCAGTGACAAGCGCAAGAACCAATCAGAACTTCGATGAGGTGCAATCCGTAAACACAATGATTACAACAGCGGCAGGCAACCCAGCAGCCTGAAGATCTACTTTTGAAACACTGAGTTATTCGAAGTTCTACCTTGTTAAAATCATATATGTTTTCAGGTTTCAAAGTATCTGGAATAAGTCCAGCTTATATGTTACTTTTATCTCTGCCTCATAATCTGCTTCCTGCAATTCTATCAACAGTGAGGTCAAAAATAAATATTTTACCGAATATTAACTTCACTTCAAAGAAAAGATCATTTTCTATCTTATGCCGTTCTCGAATAAAGCGAATATTAGTAAGCTAACTTGCAGGTTTCACTGGGAATGCGGTGAAAGTACTTTAAACCTGAGGACACCAAGCTATTAAGTGCCAGTGGGGCAGGACTAGTCCGTAGTGTGAAATTTACCAAGGTTAAAAATTTCCCCCCTTCCCTCCTCCACCCCTAACTTTTCAGTCGCCTAAGGAACTGTCAAATGATACATTGGGATCTATCGGTAGATGAAGATCAAGATCGACCGGTTGCCAATACCTGGACTAGAAGGTCTGATCCCACTAATTAATGATGGGTTCACTCAAGAAGAAATAACAGGAAGGTGTTATGGACAGTTGAAGTAGACATAAAAAAGTTGAAGTAGACATAGAATAAGTGGGAGACCAAAAAGCGTAGCTGATGAGCAAAAATGTTGTTGGTCTTGGAGATAATTCAATCAATCAGTCAATACCCTTTAGCTCGTCAAGGAGATAAGACCTACAACAAACACATGCCATGTTCTCCTGTCACGTGACATGATCCCGTCTGCTGTAGGTGTCTAGTTTTGACTGCAAGCCACTTATACCGCTCCCTTGTTCCAAAGATAGCACCACCAATTGGTACCACTGACTAGTATCATGAAATAAGAGAGAAATAAATACCCTCCTGAGTATTGGGTTTCCTGACACAAAATCAGGTGTCCCCACCTCTTGATTCCATCATCCCATCTACCTCAGAACTTTATCCTCTCTGAGCATTAATATTAATGTTGTTGCCCATGTGGAGTCTGAAAATTACCACTTGTTCTCTTCTACTAAGCTGGTAATGTGTATCATTTTATGTGTGGCCTGGATCCTCTGCATCCCATTTGCTCTTGTATCTGATTCTGATAAAACTCTTCGTCTCTTCAAAAGTTATGCTTGTATTAGGCTGAGGTAGCTTTCCACCTTCCTTTGCCACTCTGTCAGCCTCTTCATTGGCATGGATGCTACAGTGAGGTGGGATTCATTGTATCACAACTCTTTTGAATCGTTGACATTTGTTACGACTTAGAAGTGACGAATACAAATATGACAGTCGATCTTGTAGAGTACATCGTGCTATGTAACGCAAATGATAATAGGCAGTCATTCAGGACAAAATCTGATAGGTACAACATGATCCGGCAAGTGGCAGGTCCATAGCAAACATGGCAAAAGTTTATTCTCATGAAAACTGGCTCCATCAAGTAATAATATATGTGGCATGGAATAATGTATCAACAATGTAGTTCTTCATAATCAGTCTTCTGTCCATAAAGCTCAATCATAGACATCTTATAATAAGTGGCAATAAAATATAATACAATCCTCTCCTCTCCTTAATTATGGCCGTTGTATCTAGAGGTTCGTGTAGACCACAAGGACCCAGCCAATGCGGCAGAAATATTTTCATGACAAAATCTTAGATGCATTATTTGAAAAAATACTCCCTGGATATGGTAATAACTTCTGGGTAAGTTAATGTACCATTCTGCATAATATCAAGTAAGTGGCGGCCTCCGAAATAACAATGCCACTGAACATCAGAATACAAGTGTCCACAATCTTTTGGAGCTTGAAAAAAGTACGTCTACTCCGGACGACTGAAAAATACGAAAGGCCAAGACGGCTGACCGTTAGAATGCAAAAACGCGTGATATATTACATCATTAGTGACCGGTGTCGTAGCAAGTTATGCGGCGTTCAATATAAGTGAAAAATCGTACACAAAAAAACTGACATTTTACTACAATGGAGAAATGCCTGCGTGTAGCAACATATTATAACATATAAATTTTATCCTTAACAACATAGATTGTGAAGCTCTACTCTTAGGTCATAAAGGTCTGTTGATTCTACAATTTCTGCATTAGACAATTCCATATCTACAGTTTGGTAGGTTAATTACATAATTCATAATGTCTGCATTAGACAATTCCATATCTACAGTTTTGTAGGTTAATTACAGAATTCCTAATGTCTGCATTTGACAATCCATATCTAGTTTTGTAGGTTAATTACCGAATTCATAATGTCTGCATTTGACAATCTGTATCTACAGCTTGGTAGGTTAATTACATAATTCATAATGTCTGCATTTGACAATCCATATCTACAGTTTTTTGTTGGTTAATTACAGAATTCATAATGTCTGCATCAGATAATCTATATTTGCAGTTTAGTAGGTTAATGACAGAATTCATAATGTTTCCATTTGACAATCTGTATCTACAGTTTGGTAGGTTAATTACAGAATTCATAATGTCTGAATTTGACAATCCATAACTACAGTTTGGCAGGTTAACTACAGAATTCATATCTGCATTTGACAATCCATATCTACGGTTTGTATAGGAAGGTTAATTACAGAATTTACAATGACTGTTTTTAACAGTCCATACCTATAAGATGTGTAGGTTTATCACATAATTCATAATGTCTGCATTTGGCAGCCCATATCTACACTATGTATTACAAAATTAATAAAATCTGCATTTGAAAGAACAATATTCGCAATTTGAGTATGTTTATTACAGAATTCATCAAACTACATTTTACAATTCATATCTACAATTTGTGTATGTTTATTACAGAATTCATCAAACTACAGCTTACAGTTCATATCTACAATTTGTGTATGTTTATTACAGAATTCATCAAACTACATTTTACAGTTCTTATCCACAAGATGTGAATGTTTATTACAGAATTCATAAAGTCTACATTCGACAGTCTGTATCTACAATATGTGTATGTGTATTACATATTTCATAATGTCTGCATTTGACAGTTCACATCTACATTATGTGTATGTTAATCATAGAATTCATAATGTATGCATTTGATAATCTATACCAACAGGACGCGTGTGCAATTTCTAGAATTCATAATGTTACCATTTGACTATGAACGTTTACAATATGAGTATATTTATTATACAATGTGATGATGTGTGTATTTCATACAATCCTTTACGCTACATGCCTGGATCTGGATTTTGCAGATAACTTGGCTCTTCTGTCCCATAACCATAATCAGATGCAAGAGAAAATGAAAATTCTCGATAAGAGGTCACAACAAGTGGGCCTGAAAATACACAGGGAAAAGACGAAGATTATGAGAATAAATGCAAGAATTGACAACAAGGTTGAACTTAAAGAAACACCACTAAAAGATATAGAATTATACACATATCTTGGCAGTAATATAGACAACGTTGAAGGAACACACAATGATATCAAAATAAGAATACAAAAAGCAAGAGGCTGGGACATAGGTGGAGCGGTATACAGCCATCTTCGTTTTCTTACCATCCTCTCTCTTGCTGAGTAATCCTTGATTTACAGCCTGAAAAAGTCTCACAGCTGCTGCTTTTCGAGTGGCCAACTCTTCTTTGATGCCTCCCTTTCGGTCTATAATAGCTCCGAGGTATTTAAAGTGGTCGACCTGCCCCAGGACCTGTTCTCCCAGCTTAATCTGATGTCTTCTTTCTTCTCGTGATATCACCATGGATTTTGTTGTAGAGCTGCTTATGACCATCCCTCTCTTCTCCAGCTCTTCCGTCCAGACTTGCAGGTTGGATTGGAGATGTGCCTCTGATTTAGCAATCAGGGTAACATCATCAGCAAATGCCAGCTCTGAAATACAGACCTGTCTCATCTTCCAGTACCTCAGTGAATACTTTCTTTTCTTGTTCTCTCCTTACACGCCTTGATGACATCGTCCATGAGGAGTATGAAAAGATAAGGTGACAGGATATCACCTTGTCTTACACCAGTGGTGGTCCTGAACTCTTCTGACTTATGGTTTGCTGTCCTCACATAATTTCTGCAAGACTTCTAGAAGCTCTGTATAGCATGAATCAGAGGTGCTGGAATGTTCTTCCTTGCCAAACAGTCCCAAAATTTGCTCCAGGGAACCCTGTCAAACGCCTTTTCCAGATCTATGAAGCAAAGATGGATCTCACTCTTTTACTCAAGGGCCTTTTCACTCAGCTGTCTGAGTGTGAAGATTAGGTCTTGAGTACTTCGGTTAGCTCGGAATCCGCACTGGACCTCATCCAACTGTGGCTCAGCTAGGCATCGGAGTTTCTGCTCTAGGATTCTAGAGTAGATTTTACCAGGGACACTGAGAAGGGATATGCCTCTATGGTTTCCACATTGTCAATTGTCACCATTTTTGAAAATTAGTGTTATGATGGCAATCTCCCAATCCTTTGGTATGGTCTTGTTGCACCACGCTGCCTGTAGGACCTTTAAGAGTAATTGGTCGCCTGATGCTCCCATGTACTTAACCATTTCTGGTGTTATACCATCATGCCCTGCTGCTTTGCCCATCTTGATTTTCTCCAGTGTTGCCTTCAGTTCTTCTATCTTTATGTCATCTTCATCACCATTGGTTTCCTCTTCTGTGCTAGTGGTTATCATTTCTGATGCTTGACCTTGCTCACCATGCAGGAGTTCTGAGAAATATTCTTTCCATCTTTCGATTACTTCCTTCGGGGCAGTAAGCAATTTGCCTTGCTTGTCCTTTATAAACTTTAGAGGGCATTGTTTTTCCTTCCTCATGTTCTTTAGGGTCTTATAGAACATTTTCTGGTTTTCTTGCGCATCTTTTTCTAGCTTTTCTCCAAATTCTTCCCAGGACTTCTGTTTTGCTGCTAGCACCTTGTTCTTTGCTTCTGTTCTTTCTGAGTATCACATATTCTCTATATTTCTCTATTTGTCCTGCTGTGTTTTTAGCTCCTAAGTATTGTTTTCATGCCATTTTCTTCTCTCTTATTTTCTCTTTGACTTTTTCTGTCCACCAAGGTGTCCTCTTTCTCTTGTTCCCAAGTCGGACTTCACCACATGCTTCTGCAGCATTTGCATCCACTAGTGCAAATTGGCCAAGTATGATGATCTGGTCACGGACTTGAGACATAGCTGTGCAGGAGATCTAGTGGCTGTCTCAGCGTATTAGCGGTACGTTGACATAATCAAACTCCATAATTCTCACCGTTTGTACGTCGGTAACATATAAGGGATGCAACTGTGGTTGAAAGTTAGACATTAATTGTATTGTTTTCCTTATATGTACTCTCTCGAAAATAGTAACAATCAACGAAGAAAAGTCGGTGAATTGTGCAACACAAAGTGAGTGACAGTGACATATGAATAAAATGTAAGTTTTTGATTGTAGAACCCAATTTCATTCCGGAAACTGATTTAACTCATCATTTTGTTAAAAATAACCTTAAAATGTAAGTTTTTGATTGTTTCTTCAAGATAAAATTTTAATTTAAAGTATTGCAGCAGTTGGAGCTATTCGCTGGAAATGAAACGGTTTATTGGAGCATAGATACCATGATTTCCGATGATCCCAACGACGCAGTTGATTTCCCAACCGAGTTCCTTAACGAGCAGTGCCAATCAGGAATGCCACCGCATTTGCTGAAATTAAAGGTTGCTGCATGCATCATGCTATTTCGAAATCTGAACGCAAACAACGGCACGCGTTTGGTCATAAAAGTCTTGCATCGGAATTCCATTGATGCAAAAATTATGCTGGCAGTAATAAGGGAGAACGAGTCTTAATTCCTCGCATTGACTTAGAACCGAGCCAGCGCAGTTTGCCCTTTAGGATGCGACGTCGTCAATTCCCAGTGATTTTAGCATTTGCAATGATGATCAATAAGGCGCAAGGACAATCTTTTGATCACGTAGGAGTTTTCCTGAACCTGTTTTCGGACACGGCCAGCTCTATGTCGCCCTCACCCGGGGAACAAATCATACAAACTTGAAAGTTTTTGTTAAAAACACTTTTTATCAGGGAACATTCTTTGAAACAAATCCACGCACTTTCACAAAAAATGTGGTCTTCAAATAACTTTTATATTGATTTAAAAAATATTTTAAAAATATATTACAGTTTTTGATTTACTTCCGTCATTATTGACGGGTTATTGCTAGTAATGTTCATAATCGGAAACTCAGACTGTGGCTGTTATTTGGTTTTATTCAAACTATTATGCCTTTAAAAGCAAAAGATTCAATCAAAGAATTATGTTAAAAAAAAGATATATGTTAGGCGATTCACCTAAAATCTCTCAGAATTCTACCACTGGTTCGCTGTCGACATCTTGTGCACCCCCCGCTTTACAAGACACTTATATTGCCTTTTTTCAGTTCATGCGGATATTACAATTATCATTATAATTCAGCTCGCCAGAGGGCTTCACTTGTTCACTGATTGGTTGTTTCGAGTCTTCTATCATTACCTCCCTTTCATAAAAATCTGAGCGTGAACTTCAATTCTGGCAGTGTGCTAGCCTTCACATCACATTCACCCGAACAAAACATTACGTCGCACGTAAAGCACAAACACACACACATTTACGCGTATTTCTTCTGTTGCTTGAGATTCTTCTTCGTCTAGCACAGTGGTTCTCAATGTAGGCTATAAGCCCCCCTTCCCGGGGTCATGCCATATTTCTAGGGCCCCACAGTAAGATGGTAAAGTACCTTTTTTCCAGCTATCAGCGACAATGAGGGAACCACAGAGGTAAGTGAGGCTCAAGGGGTGCCATGAGCAAGAAAAGTTTGAGAACCCCTGGTCTAGCACAAGGGTCGATATTGACATCCATGGGGTCGATAACCACCAGACGGTGCATACAATTTTGAGATATATATTAACCCACCTCAAAAATTTTAAGAGAAGACTTTCAAGTCCGTTTCGAGAACATGGAGAAAATGCATGTACCGTACTCGACTGTATTATTGCGCCGTTTAATGTACAAATAGAAAATACAGTCACTAAATCTCACCAACAAGATGATCTCATTGATAAATGTGTGGGTCTTGAAGCTAAATCGTTGTTTAAAAATAAAATCCTCACTGACTATTGGAGCAATGTAAATCATCATCATCATCAGTTGCCATCTCCACAACGAAGGTTGGCTGTAATGGATCTCCAACGTCTTCTGTCTCTTGTCTTGGTGGTGCACTCTGATAGACTCTTTCCTGTCCATCTTTTGATGTTATCTTCCCACTTATAGCGCTGTCTTCCCCTTGCACGTTTGCCTTCAACTCTCCCTTCTGTTATGGTCTTCTGCAAGGTGTTATGCCTTTTTATGTGGCCAAAGTATTTTAGCTGCCGAACTTTGACCTTCCTCATTAGTTCTCTTTTCATACCTAGATTTTCTAGGACCTCCTTATTTGTTTTCATCTCTTTCCATGAGATACGCCCCATTCTTCTATATATCCACATTTCAAGAGCCTCAATTCTTTCTTCCAAATGCTTATTCATCGTCCATGTTTCTGCACCATACAGAAATGCAGAATATATATAACACTTTATGATTCTCAGTTTTAATTTGTGAGATAACTGTTTGGATGTCAGTATATGTTTCATGTTGTTGAATGTAGCTTTGGCCATTCCTATTCTCTTCTTGATTTCTGTTTCACATCTGCCATCTTCTGTTATTATATGACCAAGATATACGTAGCTCTTGACTTGTTCCAGGATTTTCCCATTTACGCTTATCTTTAATGTAAATACAGCTACAAAATACCCACGAGAGAATACATAAATAAGTAAAAATGGGAACCACCCTGTGGCGAGATAAATGTTAGACATAAAAATAGATATAGTTCCCGGAAATGGAGAAAAGAACTGGTGAACTAATGGTAGGGATGGTACATGACAAGTTAGGTAGCCCAGTCTTAGATGGTAGCAGTAGAAGAGATCAGATCTAAAGGTCTTTTATATTTGGACATGCGCCCTAATATAACCGACTAGGTTGAACGGGACGCGCCTCGCTAAAATAACGCCAAATTTTATATACAAGAAAACAAGAGAGCTGTGAAGTAAGTAATCTTCTCGCTTGACTAGGCCTCTCCATGCTCCAAGGGTGTCTCTATTAATAGTTTATATGAAATGCAGCTCGTTAATTATCCCCACTAATTTAAAATATGAAATAATTCTCTTAATTTGCACACATAAGACATTTTCAAACAGAAACTGAATGAATAAAATATTGTTTACAATACAAATGAAAATATTCCACATGTGACAGTGCGAAGACGATGTGTGAAGAAGAATGAGAATTCGTGCGAAGACGATGTGGGAAGAAGAATGAGAATTCGTGCGAAGACGTCTTTTTCTAATTCTCCATATTGGTATGACTATTCCTGCCCCTAGTTGTTCGTTGTCATCTTCAGACCCATCGGTATCCGTATATATAGTTAAGCTGTTATCTATGTACTGTTTGATGTGCTCTAGTGCGTTCTCTTTTATTACGCTAGGGTCTTTAGATTTGTTAATTATCTCTCTGAGGTCGGAGTTAGTTTTTGGTACTTTTAGTTCCCATGGTGGAAGTTTTCCTTTATATTGACTACTACTGTTTACTATATTGTACATGTATGGGTAATGATCTAATTCTTCTATCGTTTTCCACCCCACATGATATTTTTTGTGGTCAAGTGGTATGTGCCCTATGTTTTGGTTATTTTTGTCATAGGTTTTGTACGCTGGGTGTGTAGTGTCTTACCACTTTTGCCCAGTAGTTTAGTCTCAGTTCCTTTCTTCACAGTTCCAGTGGCGTGATACCCAGCGCAACTTCTAGTGTTTCCGCAGACATTCCTTTTGACGCTCCAGCTATGATTTTATACATGATTTTACACTATACTGCTGTGCCCATTTCAGATTTTGCTCCTTCCTCAGACCTACGGGTCCTGAGTGTTCCTCTATAAATGCCTTTGTGCAGATGAGGAAGGACATCCCTCGACACCTTCGGGTATATGAGGCTCTGTCCATTTTGGCTGGAATGACGTCTCGATGGTTCGGAGGTTGTATAGCGAATATGAGTACACATGAGGGCAAGTTCGGGCACAATGGGCTAATCACCTGTTTGCCAAGTCACTTTGATTACATGTCCTGCCCATGGGCCTTGTGCACTTGGGTCCCCTCTACACCTCGTTTCACGGGGTAGAAGAGGTTCCGATTATGAGATGAGATGAGATTTTACACTATGGTCAAGGGAAACAATTAGTTTTAAAATTGCACTACTTTATTATTTTTAAAATGTTTGTTTTTATTCATAGATACTTCAAATACGGTCAGCTTGGGTCGGGCTTATAGGTGGCCGACAAATTGTAGGTCAAATGGACAGACCAAAAGTCACTCAACGAGCATCGCTCTAAAGTGGTCATAAAGTTCAACCAACTGGAAATAATGTGTACAGGATTCAAAGTGGTTGATCAGGACGAGACATTTATTTGTGGACGCATACAGTTGATCATCACAAAGGCATGACATATAAAAGTTCATCATTTATAATCGTAACTAGTCAATTTGATTGACCTCCAAAAACTGCCGTAGTCCGTTGGACGGCAAGGGTATTCTTTATACTCCTTTATATTCATAATTCAACTCTCTTCTAGAAAACCGTAATCACTACTGCCGGATTATACTTCGTATAAACAATTTCACTTCAAACTTGAACCAGCCTAGTTTTCACTAGCAGCGGGTCATAAATCCACACTGAAGCCCTGACTAGGTTACACCGGTAAAATATAACTGCACGTATCATTATTGAAGAGAGACTTACATATTTGCAGAACACACTGCTATAACTTCCACTTGGAAGGCAGTTAAAAATGCCTGGATGGGCACCCCAGTCTGCAGAGCACATACTTCTAGACTGCCCCGAATATGATATATTGAGGCAAACCCACTGGCCCAGAGAAACAACACTGGAAGCAAAACTATACGGACCTCTGTATGAACTACAAAAGACAGTGAAGTTTATACAAGAAACAACATTGCAAGCGAACGAAAGAAGAAGAAAATGTGACAACTTTCAAGTTCATTGACTAAGATATAAGCAAGTTATAAGAAAATTAGTAAAATAAAACAAGAATCTGAGACATTCATGGTTTTCTTCATAGGAAAAGTACAATTTCTTAAGAAAATGCACTTTACAAAATCAAAATACATCTACGAGTACTTAGAATGTGTTCTGACAAATGATTTTTTGTCATATAAAAGATTCAGGCATATTTAGATTCGGGAGAATATCTTCTTCTTCTTCCTACAATTTTTGCCGACACATCCGACTTAAGCACGGCATTTTTTGGGACCGGGTTAGCCTTCCCTCTTTGATCCCTACTCTCTCAGCCAGACTGCAGTGATACAGCCTGTTTCCAGGACCACCGCGTGGAGGTGGTGTAGGGTCTTGGTCAGCTCTGGTTCTTCTTCTTCTTCTGCGTTCATCCTGAAAAGAACGCTGACCCTGATGCAAGCAGCCTTCTTCTTCTGCGCTCGTCCTGAAAAGGACGTTTGTTACGTTGTGTCGCCGTTTACAGCAAAGCTGCGATATTTGCACCTTTCAGCCCGACATATCCGGTTTCAGCATGGCATTTTTGGGACAGGGTTAGCCTTCCCTCTTCAATCCCTACTCTCTCAGCCAGACTGCAGTGATGCAACCTGTTTCTGGGAACACCACTTGGAGGTGGAGTAGGGTCTTGGTCACCTCTGGTTCGCTGACCCTGACGCAAGCAGTCAAGCTATGGGTCGCTGACTGCATTTATCACTGTTGCTGCGTCTTCGATCCCTCTGAGAATATAAATTACTAGAATATAGACTAATCTTAAGTTTTCATTTTTGACTTAAATGCACTGCCGCTCCTCACCTTAAACAAAACAAAACAAAACAGGCTGATCCTGTTACCACTTCCGTAAATAATTATTACTTGTACTAGTTCAAGTCAAGCAAAAATCAGAAAAGAGACAAAGTTTTTGTACAGAATAACTGTGGAGTTCCCTCTAATAAATATTATACATAAAACTTGAAACATTATTGAAGAAAAAAAAAACTCATTAGGATGGAGTGATTTCCCTGTAATGAAGTGACAACTGAAAATTGAATTCTAGTTAAAGTTAAACACAAAGGTTGCGTTCTGTAAATGTTATATTTAACAGTAAGAATCCATCTATACCATCATCATGTTCAATTAAACTTCTAAAGGAGTACATGACAACTACTGAAGTTGCGCCAACATAAACATAAGTATAAAATTGAGATGAGAAAAATAAGTAAAGAAGCTATTTTAAAACAAATTTTCATAAATAGTTAAATAAAAATGAATAAATGCATTTTAATACAAACTTTTTTTAAAAATTTATATTTTTTAAACAAAAACATTGGAAATAAATTTCTGAACACAGAACCTTAATAACAATCTCAAATCAATCAATCATTACCCTTTAGCTCCCCAAGGAGCACAGGCCTTCAACAAACACATGCCAATTCTCCTGTTACGGGCCATCACCTCAAGCTCTGTCCACATTCTCCTCATAATTTTTACTTCTGTCTCCAGTTCTCTTCTCTATATATTTCTTAGTCTACCTCTGCCTATCTTACCCTGGGGGTTCCAGAACAAGGACTGCTTTGTTACGCTATCCCCAGGTTTCCTCAGTGTGTGTCCTATTCATTGTCTTTTTTCTCATCTCTTGTTCCACTGGTACTTGTTCTGGTGACCTTGCCATCAGCTCCACACTGGTGACCTTGCCATCAGCTCCACACTGGTGACCTTGCCATCAGCTCCACACTGGTGACCTTGCCATCAGCTCCACACTGGTGACCTTGCCATCAGCTCCACACTGGTGACCTTGCCATCAGCTCCACACTGGTGACCTTGCCATCAGCTCCACACTGGTGACCTTGCCATCAGCTCCACACTGGTGACCTTGCCATCAGCTCCACACTGGTGACCTTGCCATCAGCTCCACACTGGTGACCTTGCCATCAGCTCCACACTGGTGACCTTGCCATCTGCTCCACACTGGTGACCTTGCCATCTGCTCCACACTGGTGACCCTGCCATCAGCTCCACACTGGTGACCTTGCCATCTGCTCCACACTGGTGACCTTGCCATCAGCTCCACACTGGTGACCTTGCCATCAGCTCCACACTGGTGACCTTGCCATCAGCTCCACACTGGTGACCTTGCCATCAGCTCCACACTGGTGACCTTGCCATCAGCTCCACACTGGTGACCTTGCCATCAGCTCCACACTGGTGACCTTGCCATCAGCTCCACACTGGTGACCTTGCCATCAGCTCCACACTGGTGACCTTGCCATCAGCTCCACACTGGTGACCTTGCCATCAGCTCCACACTGGTGACCTTGCCATCAGCTCCACACTGGTGACCCTGCCATCAGCTCCACACTGGTGACCTTGCCATCTGCTCCACACTGGTGACCTTGCCATCAGCTCCAAACTGGTGACCTTGCCATCAGCTCCACACTGGTGACCTTGCCATCAGCTCCACACTGGTGACCTTGCCATCAGCTCCACACTGGTGACCTTGCCATCAGCTCCACACTGGTGACCTTGCCATCAGCTCCACACTGGTGACCTTGCCATCAGCTCCACTCTGGTGACCTTGCCATCAGCTCCACACTGGTGACCTTGCCATCAGCTCCACACTGGTGACCTTGCCATCAGCTCCACACTGGTGACCTTGCCATCAGCTCCACACTGGTGACCTTGCCATCAGCTCCACACTGGTGACCTTGCCATCAGCTCCACACTGGTGACCTTGCCATCAGCTGCACACTGGTGACCTTGCCATCAGCTCCACACTGTTGACCTTGCTCCTTCTATTCTATGCAAGTACCCATTTATGAAAGTATGTACATTTTTGGTTATTGTTTTTGTTGTTCTCCATGTTTCAGAGCCATACAATAGGACTGACTTGACATTTGAGTTGAAGATTCTTACTTTTGGGTTGGACTTGATTTCTCTTGACCTCCATATGTTTCCCAATGCAATGAAAGCTGGTCTTGCTTTTTGTATTTTCATTTTGAAATTACTGTCTGCCCTTCTAACTTTATCTACATTGCTGATAAGATTGTAAAAGGTGTCCCTACAGAACACTCATGAAGGCCCGGGGATGAATCTGGGATGTTTCCTTCGCAAGCCGCCAAACCCAACCGCCCACATGAAACATGGAATATAAAACATGGAATACAAAAATGGACATATTAAAGCAAGGGCTCAACTGCACATGCCACGGTGATAGAACACACTCAATTTTACTTATCTTTTTTGAAGAAAAAATTTTCTGACCCTCACAGAGTTTGCAATCTTGGCATTCTGACGCTGCATAAATGAGCCATAATGAACGAGATAACTTAAAAAGTGACAAGTGTCCAACGTTGAATTCGACCTTGGAAAACCGTTATCTTGGATCCCAGGTCAACGATGTTGTCGCCTTGAAAGATCACGACATTTCAAAAGATATTTCCCTTGAAGTTGAATATTCGTTCCCTTGAAACTGCGCCACCAAACTGTAAAGGTGCTCTTTTTACTTTTAAAGCTGCAGGAATCTTTTATGATTTTTGAAGTTAACAAATGTTATTGTATGGCTGACTTAAGTTATGATCAGCTCCGGTCGGGCTTACAGTTGGCCGACAAACTTCAATAACGCGAATGATAATATCATGGGCCGAAGAGGTGGGCCAAAGTTAATATCAAAGAACTTTGAACTGTTAAAGAATTCAGCTGGAAGTCCAGTCTTCACGTTAGACATCACGTTTTAATAATGGACATAAGACAGACGATCATGGATGTAATCATAGGCATCATATCAACAGTTCATCTTATAATCTTAAGACATCATAGTTAATGTATCAATGTTCATGTAAGATCAAGTAATTAGATCATAAGCTTGATTGACATCTCTTATTATAACGGTCGACCTCTCAAGGGCAGACATACCCATTATGACCAAGGGTATATGATACATCAAAGACTGTCCCATCTTTAAATGGCCTCGTAAACAATATAACTGGCATATCTGAATATCCTAGTTGAGGCATCAAAGTAAATAGTACATATATAGAATCCTAAGTCCTGAACTTGACTGACCTCTCATCATCTGCCATAATCTATAGGACGGCGTAAGTATACTTCATAATTGTATTCACATTTTGTGATATACTTCTTCTCAAACTGCACGTACTTAAAAATAATAGGCTGGATCCACAAACTTCACTTTATCTCCAATCCATTTCAGTACACCCTAATGGAGGGTCAATAATTCCCCATTGAATGTGCTGACTAGATTCCATAATATTTATAAGCTTCAATGAAACAACTTACTGTGCAATCCTTATGGCGATAGCTTCCACATGGAAAGCCGTATAACAAAGACACAACAGTAGTTTACCCACTATATGGGGTTCGAACAAAACAGACCAAAGTCTGACTTCCATTCCAGCCATGACATCTCTCTCTAGTGTTTAGTAACAAAACGCAAAAATACCAGCGCACAAATATGTGCGCTTCCGTGCGCGATAAATTTAATTACAAATATATTCTTACCACATTTGTTGATGCGTACCTTCTTAACAGAAGTCAGACTCATGTCTACTTTACTACTGTTAAGGACCCAAAAAGGACGCAACAGTATGATTCCACATTGTTATGGTGTTTCTTTAAGTTCAATCTTGTTATTATTTCTTGCATTTATTCTCATTATCTTTGTCTTTCAAAAGAGTTGTGATATAGCGGACTCCATCTCACTGCAACATCCCCAGAAATGAAGAGGCTGACATGCTGGCATAGGAAGGTGGAAAGCTACATCAACTTGACACAAGCATAACTAATGAAGAGGCCAAGAGTTTCATCAAGAGGCCAAGAGTGTCATCAAGAGGCCAAGAGTTTCATCAAGAGGCCAAGAGTTTCATCAAGAGGCCAAGAGTTTTATCAAGAGGCCAAGAGTTTCATCAAGAGGCCAAGAGTTTCATCAAGAGCAGATACAGGAGCAAAAAGGAAGCACAGCCTCCAGGCCACCAAAAAAAAATGATGCATATTAATATTATTATGGGCTAAGCAGAAGTGATCATGTGGTAATCTTCAGACTTCACACAGGCCACAACAGTTTAAGATACAAAGTTGAAGATAGGAACTACTGAGCTTTAATTTTTAAAATGTACACTGTTCATTTGCCAGTACTTAACAACATGGCAGCTAGGATTAAAAATCCTGGCAGAACAGACTACAAGCTATTCTTCTCAGCTTTCATGACAGCTTGTTAATAAAAATAATAAATAATACAGTAAGTGTGAATAATAATAATTTTGACTTCCTTTATTATGGAAAACCATAACTACAGCGAGCCCTTATTATGTACAGCCATTAATCCAGTTGCATTTACTATGTTTGACATTGATAGCAATGAGTTGGTAAGAATTTACTGAATAAAAGTAACAGTTGAGACAATCTTTAATGTCTTATTACATGAAACCAAATAAGGAAGCATTAATACATATTTTTTTCTCTTCTAGTGCATAGTACATGCCTGCAAACTGTAATGTGAAATGTGGGGCTGCAAATTTGAGTATTGCCATCAATATCCAGTTGATTTCTCTTCAGAGAAAACAATTCAATAAAAAAATCTGTAAGACTAAAAAAACAAAAACAAAAGGGGGGGGGCGGGGGGGACGGCGGGACAGAGATAAACTAAAATTTTATTTACATGAGGCAGTTTAACACAATTTTGAAAAAAAGGTACCTTTATAAAAAAATTTCAAAGAAAGATACTTTGACAAAAATTCTGAATCCAAATACGAGGGGCGTTCAGAAAGTAATGCACCACATCGTTTTTCTCAGCTAACAATGAAGATAGAAGCATGAAATTTTGCACACTTCAAATATGGCATGTGCCAATTGTGTGCACCAAATTGCACCACAACCGGTCAAATAATACAGCTGCCCTAAACCGTTGAAATGGAGCATGTTAGCAACTTGCGTTATAAACAGTGAATTGTGATAGAATTTTTCGTTGCAGAGAAGGAAACTGCTGTGAATATTCACAAGCGTCTATGTGATGTGTATGGAAGTTTTGCAGTCTACAGGAGTACAGTCAGTCGCTGGGTTCAGAGAATCAAAGAATCAGGAAGTGGAGATACGGAGCTGCTTGATCGGCCGCGCTGTGGACGTCCTGCCACAGCCACCAACGCAGAAATGTTGAAATGCGCTGAGGGCATTGTTCTTACTGATAGGCGAATCACTACTCAACAATTGGCCTTACAGCTGTCAGTCAGCATTTGTAGTGCAAATGCAGTTATAAAAACTCTCGGATTTTCTAAGGTTTGCGCAAGATGGGTTCCTCGAAGTCTCACAAATGACAACCGATTGCAAAGGAAAGCAATTTCTTCTGAATTGTTGGAGTGTTTCAATGCTGATGGAGAGAACTTTTTGGCTAAGATCATTACAGGTGACGAAACCTGGGCACATCATTTTGAACCTGAGACAAAAAGACAGTCAATGGAGTGGCATCATCCGCAATCACCAAGAAGAAAGAAATTCAAGACAATTCCTTCAGCTGGAAAGGTCATGATCACTGTCTTTTGGGACATTGAAGGTGTGATTCTTGTGGACGTTATGCCAAGAAGAGAGACAATCAATTCACAAACTTACATTAAGACATTGAAAAAACTCAATCAACGTTTTCGCAGAGTTCGGCCACACAAGAATCCAGCAGACCTGCTTCTCCTTCACAACAATGCGCGCCCTCACACAAGTCTGGCAACACGGGAAGCAACCACCAAATTGGGTTGGACTGTACTACCCCATCCACCCTATAGTCCCGATTTGGCACCCTCTGATTTTCATCTATTTGGTCCACTTAAAGATGCACTCCATGGGACAAGGATTGAAGATGATGAAGGAGGGATTCATGCAGCGAAGAAATGGCTACATGATCAAGACAAAATCTGGTACGGGCTAGGAATACATGCACTTGTTTCGCGCTGGCATAAAGCCGTACAAGTTGATAGGGATTATGTTGAATAATACTGATGTTTACATGACATATCCATGTATATTGTGTATAAATTTCATGCTTTTTGAATAAACAGCTCCTGAGAAAAACGATGTGGTGCATTACTTTCTGAACGCCCCTCGTATCTTAACAAAAATCAATTCTTAACAAAGACACTTCAATAACTGATTAAACTCAAAAATAAAAACAACAATTTTTTTATAAGTAAGCACTTCTATAACATTCTGAAGTAAGTTACTTCACTAAATAAAAACTCTGCAAAGTACCCTTAATCTGTGGACAATTTGCAGTAAATAACTTTAAATAGTGTACATTCTAGAAAGTAACTTTAATTAGTGGACATTCTGCAGAAAATAACTTTAATTAGTGAACATTACAAACAGTGTATCTTAAATTTGTGGACATTCTGTAGAAAGTAACTTTCATAAGTGGACATTACAAACAGTGTAACATAAATTTGTGGACATTCTGAAGAAAGTAACTTTAATTAGTGAACATTACAAACAGTGTAACTTTATTTGTGGACATTCTGTAGAAAGTAACTTTGATTAGTGGACATTACAAACAGTATAACTTAAATTTGTGGACATTCTGTAGAAAGTAACTTTCATTAGTGGACATTACAAACAGTGTAACATAAATTTGTGGACATTTTGAAGAAAGTAACTTTAATTAGTGGACATTACAAACAGTGTAACATGAATTTGTGAACATTCTGTAGAAAGTAACTTTGATTAGTGGACATTATAAACAGTGTAACATGAATTTGTGGACATTCTGAAGAAAGTAACTTTAATTAACAAACATTCTTTTTAAAAAAAAATGAACTGTTATTACAACTCTGAACAAAAATATTTTAGGTGACAAAAAAAAAACAAAAACACTTGTGCAGAGGCACTAAAATAATTTGTTCTTTAATGTCTAGTCTTTAAGATTGCACTAGCAAGGGCTTTGAACATGAAAATGGACAGAAACAAACACCACAAATATTTTATTACACACGTAATGTTGTAATTTCATCTACTGCTCATTGTGGAGTACACAAAATTAGGTGCTCTGCATCCTTTTATACCCGAACACTGAAAATCGAAATATTCTGAAAATCAAAAGTTTCTTTGGGCGACTCTGGGCTACTTTGAGTGATTTTTGAACATATTTTGGGTGACTTTGTGCTACTTTTTGTTTTATCACAATTGGGCTACTTTGGGTGACTTGAGTTATTTTGGCAACATTGTACTATTTTGGATGCCTTTTCTAACATGATTTGGGTGACATTTTGGATGCCTTTTCTAACATGACATGGACGACATTTTGGATGCCTTTTCTAACATGACGTGGGTGACATTTTGGATGCCTTTTCTAACATGACTTGGGCGACATTTTGGATGCCTTTTCTAACATGACTTGGGTGACATTTTGGATGCCTTTTCTTACATGACTTGGGTGACATTTTGGATGCCTTTTCTAACATGACTTGGGCGACATTTTGGAAAATACAGAAATCTGGTTTCTGAAACAAACCTGTCCCCGAGGATTTTGGATAACAAGATACAGACATGTAATGTGACAGGTAATGTGTCACATAATGTGTCACGTAATGTGACAGGTAATGTGTCGCATAATGTGACAGGTAATGTGACACTTAATGTGTTATGTAATGTTACACATAATGTGACACGTAATATGTTACATAATGTGACATGTAATGTATCATGTAATGTGACACATAATGCATCTTACTAGGATAAATAACACAAAAACGGCCTACAAATTGGTCATAGAGCCTCCATCAGGGACAAACATATGAAAACAAAAAAAAGAAAGCAAAAAATTATCAATGAAAACGATATGACCCACATATAGAAGTAACTGATGTCGCTGTCACTCTTGTGAGCTCACGAGGACTAAAATGGCCACTCAAATAGCTTTTCCTTAGAATTTTCTTCTCTCTTAATGCCAAATTTGCTTGCACTTTCATTAATTCTTTTTGAATACAAATCATAACTATTTTTTTTTTTTTTGCGTACGCCCGCTATTACTCGAGGCGAAATCTCAGGTTAGTATGTCTAACCTGAGACTGATATTTACATGAGTATCCCTTTTTTTCTTGTACAGAGACAGGTGTCCCTCGCTATTCAGGCAGATACTCGCTGATTTCGGAGGTACCCATTAGAGCTGGGTCGGCTCAGGAGCCGCCAGTCCCTGGTCGACGACACTTCTTCAAATGTCCACGCCAGGGCTTAAGTTAATCCAGTCCAAATCCCGGTCGACGAAAAATCTTCAAATGTCCTTGCCCGGGTTTGATCCTGGGTCACCCGGTCACCAGCGCAGTTTGGTAACCACTACACCAGCATAACTATGAAGTACTTGATACATCAACTACCGCAAGCCGCTCAGAGCGACTTATGTTCAACCACTGTGGCCAGAAGCTGTTGAAGAGTGTCATTCTTTGTGTGGAATAAAATGAATTAAAAAATGTAATGAAACACTTATTGGTCTGGTCCAAGATTTTAATTTACCACAGGAAGAGTAGTTTTTAAAATGTGGTTTGTTGTTGATATCAGACAAATTAATATTCTATTCATCTTTTTCAAGGTTTTAGGTTAGATGCCAAACTGTGTAAATTTTTTACCATGGCAACTATCGATAGGGCCATAAAAAAAATGCTTGTATAACTCATCTAACTACTGGACAGGCTAGAAACTTGTTTCAGTAGTAGATTGATAGGTCCAGCAATGATAATACAGTTAAAGTAGTGCGGACAGTGATTCAAATAGTGATTTAGATAGTAGTGTTAATTGTTGTAGTGATGATGCAAGCAGTGATGACAGAGAAGAAAACTTAATCTGCATCCAAAAAATTGATTTAGTCTGTTTGATGCACTTGATCCCTCATCTTTAACTGAATAAAGATAATGACATATTGTAAATAAGCTATAGATGTTGTGTTTTTCCAAAGGTTATTTATTCAAAATGTTTGAGATTTTTTTTTTAAGTGGTATGGTCATGGGCAATGACTACAACCCACAAAATCCAGCTCCAAACGTCAGAAATGAGGTATCTGAGGAAGGTGGTTGAAGTAACAAGAAGAGATATGGTCCATGACCGGACAATATAGAAGTACAGCAAGGCCTCAAAACCCAGCCCATGTAGACCCTATTAGAATAGTCCCAACTACGAGGGTTTGGCCATGTCTGCAGAATGGAAGAAGATCGGCTACCATGACCATTATGAGAAACTAAGAGCCAGGGATCGAGACCTCCAGGATGATCCAGAGTCCGCTGGGAGGACAACATTTGACAATCTCTGAAGGACCGATGACCAGGCCAGGAGGAAGACATCTGATAGGATATTATGGCACTCATCTGGCGCACCTCTACATCCCAGAGTAGAAGAGGACTGACTAAGTAAGTAACTATGATCATGTAAGTTACTACAGGTCCATATACCTTTATCCAAAATCATTGGGGACAGTTGTGTTTCGGAAACTGGTTTTTTTCAGTTTCTAGATATCACCCAAATCATGTTTGAAAAGTAACTCAAAATAGCCTAAAGTCACCCAAAGAAACTTTTGATTTTGAGAATATTTTGTTTTCAGGGGTTCGTACAAAATGATATGGACCTGTAATAGTATTAATATTTGTCACTTTGTGTATGTGTATTTATTGTTAGTTGATATTGTTGTTAAGAATCAACATCACGGCACTCTGGCCAAACCCATAGGTGCTCAGTCTCCCTCAGCAAACGTCGAAGGGAACGCCTGCTGATTGTTCATGTTGCATGCTGGTTGTATATATGCCGGATGCATCCTCTCATACATTCATTCCTACCTGTCATATGCCAGTGCCAAACTCCAGCAATCTTAGCCTCGATGATTTATCAACTGCAGAGTCATTCTCTAATAGGCGATCATTAATTGTCCTCAGCATCTCTCCCTTGTCCATATCCAATGCACCTACTATTTGATATACTACCTGATACACTTCAAGAGCACTGCATTAAATGCCTTAGGAAATCAGGTTGTGTAAATCATTTTATAATTTTAATAATATCTACTTGTCCATGTTTGTTGAAGTATTGTTGGTAAAAAGTTTTTTATTGAATGGAGTAACTGGCCACATGCCCAACCCTCCTTAGTCGCTTTTTACGACATGCATGTTAGGGTACAGAGTTAGTATTCTTTGCTCCCCTTTCGCTCCCCGGTAACACACGTCTATAGCTATAGGCAACAGTATAATGTGGGATATCTAAGAAATCAGGAAATAAGAGAAAAATTTTCAATCACAGTATCCAACAAATACCAAGTACTCCAACAGCTGGAAGATGAAGCAGATACGGAAGACCACTGGCAACAAGTAAAAAAATATATGGAACGAGACATGTGAAGAAGTACTGAAAAAAGGAGAACATCAGCACAAAGCATGGACAACAACAGAAACCATTAGCAAGATAGAAGACAGGAAAAACAAGAAAGGAGATTTAAACAGAAGCAAAACCAGAAGCTACAAAGCCAATGCTCATGAAGTGTACACAGAAGCAAACAAAGAAGTAAGAAGAAACATCAAAAGAGACAAGAGGAAGTATATTGAAGAGTTGGCAAGGGAAGCATAGGAAGCTGCAGCCAAAGGAAATATAAGGGACCTGTACAACAACTCAAAGAAGCTAACTGGGAAATATAAGCAAGCAAATGGCATCATAAAAGATAAGAATGGAAAATTGCTTAGTAATATACACGAACAAATGAAGAGATGGACAGAACATTTTGAGGAACTTCTCAATAGACCAGCTCCAACTAATCCCCCAGACATCCAGCGAGCAGAAGCAGAGCTACTAATCAGCTGTGAACGACTAAGTAGAGAATAAATTAAGAAAGCCATAAAGCTTCTGAAAAATGGAAAAGCAGCTGGTCCAGATGGAATTCTAGCAGAGGTCATCAAAACAGATATTGATTCCTCTACAGAGCTATTATACAAACTACTTGGCAAAGTTTGGGAGAGAGAGGAAATACCAGCAGAATGGAAGGAAGGCTATCTGGTTAAGTTGTCTAAGAAGGGAAATCTACAAGAGTGCACAAATTATAGAGGAATAATGTTACTATCAGTGCCAGGAAAAGTGTTAAACAGAATCATCCTTGAGAGATTAAAAGAGTCCATAGACAAGCAACTGAGAGATGAACAAGCAGGTTTTCAACAAAACAGATCCTGTACAGACCAGATAGCCACATTTAGAATAATAGTTGAACAAAGTCTGGAATGGAATTCACCCCTGGATCGCATTTGTGGAATTCAGGCCCCAGATAATCATCTTTGGAAATTTATGGACTATGAAAAGGCTTAATTTGACAGTGATATCCACAGAGAAAAATCACTTTGGTTTAAAAATTTATGAGGCATGATATAGGGAGTTTCCCATGATAGATCATTAACTTAATAATCTGTAATGGTAGTCATGAAAGGCAGCTCGTATACTAAGAGTTAATAAGGAAGACCTATGAAGACATGACATGCAGAGTTCTTCATGAAGGACAACTTACAGAACCGTTTAGGATTAGAACGGGAGTGAGACAGGGATGCCTCTTGCCTCCATTTCTTTTCTTACTAGCAATAGATTGGGTTATTAAAACATCGGCATCACACAACAGAAACGGAATCCAGTGGAATCTGATGAAACAGCTTGATGATCTGGATTTTGCACATGACTTGGCTCTTCTGTCCCATAACCAAAATCAGATGCAAGAGAAAATGAAAATTCTCGATGAGAGGTCACAACAAGTGGGCCTGAAAATACACAGGGAAAAGACAAAGATTATGAGAATAAATGCAAGAAATTACAACAAGGTTGAACTTGAAGAAACACCACTAAATGATGTAGAATCGTACACATATCATGGCAGTAATATAGACAGAGTTGGAGGGACAGACAATGATATCAAAATAAGAATACAAAAAGCAAGAAGAGCTTTCATTTCATTGGGAAACATGTGGAGAACAAGAAAAATCAGGTCCAACACGAAAATAAGAATCTTCAACTCAAATGTCAAGTCAGTCCTATTGTATGGCTCTGAGACATGGAGAGCAACAAAAACAACAACCAAAAAGCTTCAGAACTTTATAAACGGGTGCTTGCACAGAATAGAAGGATTGAAATGGTATGACAAAGTCACAAATGTGAAATTGATGACAAGAACCAGACAAGTGTCAGTGGAACAAAAGTTGAGAAGAAGACGCTGGCGATGGATAGGACATACATTGAGGAAACCTGTTGATAGCATTACAAGGCAGTCGTTGTTCTGGAATCCACAGGGAAAGAGAGGCAGAGGTAGACCAAAAAAACACACGGAGAAGAGAACTGGATACAGAGGTGAAAATGATGAAGAAAACATGGAAAGAACTTGAGCGGTTGGCACAGGACAGGAAGACTTGGCATGTGTTTGTTGAAGGCCTATGTTCCTCGGGGAGCTAAAGGGTATTGATTGGTTGATTGAATAATATATACCATAATATATAAAAATACCATTCTTTTAGCTTGTGATAACACAGTACATTCATCTATCTTCAAAACAACATCTCATTAATCAAAGTCTGTTAAAAAATTAAGAAAACTACACTTGATTGTGTAGCCTACAAACCCCCACAGGGTGAAAAATGGAGGGATGGAGGGGGGGAAGGGGAATAATTATGCCACAGCGTGTTTTTTAAATCTGGTCGCTAATGTCGTTAAATTGTCGGCTTTCAAAAAAATATATTTTGGAAACAAACAAAAAATCTCATACACCTTTTCACAATAACATGCCCATGCAGTATAGAGACAGTAAAACTATTCATGAAAATATGACTAGAATAATATACAATTAATTAAAACTTTTCAAGAAAATTTGTGTAAAACGTCTGATAAATAACTGAACTTTTTCAAGAAAATATATGCAGAACAGCAGACAAATAATGAGACTTTTTCTCATAAACATATGTGCAGAACAGCTGATATATAAATGACCTTTTTCATGAAAATATGTGCAGAGCAGCTGAGAAATACTGAACTTATTCATTTAAATAAGTGCAGAACAGAAGACAAATAATAAAACTATTCATGAAAATATGTGCAAAACAGCAAGCAAATAAACAATTTTTTTCATAAAAATATGTGCAGAACAACAGGCAAATAACATAATATTTTTATGACAATATGTGCAGAACAACAGATCAATAACATAATATTTTCATGAAAATATGTGCACAAAAATATCAATCTATATAACAATTATCATGTCTAAAGTCATAGGTGTCCTGAGACATTTTTCTTTGCCTGTCAACTCTCTGTGTAGCATAGGACTTTGATTTGTTCATTTCCAACCCTCCTGTTCAAGTTTTTTCCCACGTACATCTCTGTTGCTGTTTTTAGCTCACGTACATGAAATATGTTTTTTTGTTTGATTTTTTAGTCTGTGTACAAGAAATATTGGAGCCAGGGTAGCGCAGTCTTTAGTGCAATGGCTTCCTAGCTCGGTGGACCATGGTTTGATCCCCAGTTGAGGTGGAATTTTTTAGACCGCAAATGGCTCCGGGGTCAACCCAGCCTCATGAATTGGGTACCAGAGCAACTCTGGGAAGGTAAAGGCGGCCGGCGTGATGCTGACCACATCACCCCTAGTGTGCTGATGGTCAAGAAAGTATGGGCCTAACACCATATTCCCAATATGCCTCAATGGGCGTGTAACAGGATCCTTACCTTGTTACAAGAAATATGGGACTTTCTTGTTTTACCCCATATGTTGCTTTCTTGTTTTTAGTACATGTACAAGAAATATGGAGCTTTCTTGTTATTAGTATATGTACAAGAAATAAAGGGCTTTCTTGTTTTTAGTGCATGTACAAGAAATATGGAGCTTTCTTGTTTTTAGTACATGTACAAGAAATATGGAGCTTTCTTGTTATTAGTATATGTACAAGAAATAAAGGGCTTTCTTGTTTTATGGAGCTTTTTTGTTTTTAGTCCACATACAAGAAATATAGGGCTTTCTTGTGTTTAGTCCATGTACAAGAAATATGGAGCTTTTTTGTTTTAGTACATGAACAATAAATATGGAGCTTTCTTCTTTTTAGTACATGTACAAGAAATATGGAGCTTTCTTGTTATTAGTCCACATACAAGAAATATAGGGCTTTCTTGTTTTTAGTTCATGTAGAAGAAATATGGAGCTTTTTTGTTTTTAGTCCACATACAAGAAATATAGGGCTTTCTTGTTTTTAGTCCATGTACAAGAAATATAGGGCTTTCCTGTTTTTAGTCCATGTACAAGAAATATGGAGCTTTCTTCTTTTTAGTCCATGTACAAGAAATATAGGGCTTTCTTGTTTTTAGTCCATGTACAAGAAATATGGAGCTTTCTTCTTTTTAGTCCATGTACAAGAAATATAGGGCTTTCTTGTTTTTAGTCCATGTAAAAGAAATATAGGGCTTTCTTGTTTTTAGTCCATGTACAAGAAATATGGAGCTTTTTTGTTTTTAGTCCATGTACAAGAAATATGGAGCTTTTATGTTTTAGTCCACATACAAGAAATATAGGGCTTTCTTGTTTTTAGTCTATGTACAAGAAATATGGAGCTTTTTTGTTTTTAATCCATGTACAAGAAATATAGAGCTTTCTTGTTTTTAGTCCATGTAAAAGAAATATAGGGCTTTCTTGTTTTTAGTCCATGTACAAGAAATACTGAGCTTTCTTGAATTAACCCACATAGAAGAAATATAGGGCTTTCTTATTTTTAGTCCATGTACAAGAAATACTGAACTTTCTTGAATTAACCCACATAGAAGAAATATAGGGCTTTCCTGTTTTTAGTCCATGTACCAGAAATATGGAGCTTTCTTGTTTTTAGTCCATGTACAAGAAATATAGAGCTTTCTTATTTTTAGTGCATGTACAAAAACTGTTGAATTTTTTTGTTTTTAGTCCATGTACAAGAAATACTGAACTTTCTTGAATTAACAAACATAGAAGAAATATATGGCTTTCCTGTTTTTAGTCCATGTACAAGAAATATGGAGATTTCTTTTTTTTAGCCCATGTACAAGAAATATGGAGATTTCTTGTTTTTAGTCCATGTACAAGATGTATTGGGCTGTCTTGTCTTTAGCCCATGTACAAGAAATATGGAGATGTTTTTAGTCCATGTACAAGATGCATTGGGCTGACTTGTTTTTAGTCCATGTACAATAAATATTGAACTTTCTTGTTTTAGCCCTGTTGATATTGTATATATCTGTTTCGATGTTTAGTTTGTTTCCCACTAGAGTTACTTGCCCTTAGGCTAACTCTTCTACTTCCTCCTACTTCTAAGATGGTGAATTAAACATGTCAAGTTTGTATCCTGTGTTCAAGCTTCGTGATTATGTTTCGTAACGTGAGAATGTATGACAGCCAGCCACGTCTCATTATATCTTACAATATTTACTACACACAACAGTAAATATCAACATGGTGGCAGCGGTGTTTATTTCTACAGAATTCGAACTATTCTGCTGAATACTTGTAACACGTGTGCTGACGTCATAGACTGGTAGGTTATTGCTTGTATACCATTATTAGTCATTTCGTCATGGCAGAACGGCCCATGTTTCGGTTACCACCCTGCCTAGACATAAATAACGTCGAACCAGACACATTTCATAAATGGAGACGACAGTTAGAACTGTATATGGATGCAGCAGAGGTTGCTTTGAAACCTGATTCTGTTCGGGCGGCCATCATCCTACACTGTGCTGGACCTCAAGCTGTTGAAGTTTTTGATCAACTTGCAGAGGAAGGAGACCACTCTAATCATACTAAAATTCTCGATTTGCTCCAGAACCATTGTAGCTCACGAAGTAATGAAGTATTACATACGTTCAGATTCTGGAACACACCTCTTCAAGAGCCCTTTAATTCCTTTTTAACTGAGCTGAGAACTAAGGCAGATTTGTGCAACTTTAACGACAAGGATCGTATGATAAGAGACAAAATTGTCTTTACTGTCAACAAAAGGTTACAGGAGAAGCTCTTGAGAGAAGCTGACCTCGATCTAAAGAAAGCAATTCACATATGCATAGTCTTTGAGCAAACTGGAAAAGACATAAGAGAGATGAATAATACAGTACAACCTTCTGAAGCAAGGGTTGAAAAGGTACAGAAAAAATCACTCAACCATAAACCTCTCAAGAGAGACACTGTGCATGCTGCTGGTAAAGCCTGTCAAAGTAATACTGACAGTGGGTACTTTGAACCTAGAAAGGAGTGTCATTACTGCGGACAGAAACATCTATTGATTAAGAAAAAGTGTCCTGCATGGGGGAAGCTTTGCTCAAACTGTGGGGGAAGAAACCATTTCAAAGTTAAATGCAAGAAAGTTCACACTGTTCACACAGAGTCAGTGGAAGATTCTGAAGTTTTTCTTAACTGTGTGAAGTCTAGTAAAGCTTGTACATCTGCACAACTCATTGTCAATGGAAAAATGGTAAAATTTCAGCTAGACACAGCAGCTGATGTGAATACAATCTGTCAATGCTTTGTGATGCAAGAACTATTGTTACCCATTAAACAGAGGCTTGTCATGTGGAATGGTACTAAGATGACTCCACTGGGAGAAGTTATATTAACTGCTGAGAATCCTAAGACTGGGACAAAACACAATATAAGGTTTACTGTTGTGAAAAATAGATTCACGTGTTTGCTGGGCAACAACACACTGCAGGACCTACAGTTTGTGACAGTCAACACAAACAAATTTATTGCTAAGGTGGCTACTGACAGTTTAGATAATGATCATAACTCTGATAACCATCTAGGTGTCCTGGGTGAAGCTGTGTTGCATATTGATCCTAATATTCGTCCAAAGGCACTGCCGTGCAGAAAAATACCATTTTCACTTTAGAGCAAGGTAAAGTCAGAGCTTCAAAATCTAATGAACAGAGGTATATTAATACCAGTATAGGAACCGACTGAATGGGTTAACCAAATGGCTGTTGTTGAAAAGTCTGATAGTTCTTTAAGAATATGCAATGATCCTAGACCCCTGAATGAGGCTTTGCAGAGAGAGCATTACAGATTACCAACTTTGGATGATGTATTGCCTGAACTCAACAATGCCAAGATTTTCACAAAGCTGGATATCAAGGAAGCATTCTGGCATATCAAACTTGATGAGAAGTCTAGTAAACTTACAACAATGATTACACCTTATGGTAGGTTCAGATGGTCTAGATTACCATTTAGGTTGAATGTAAGCAGTGACATTTTCCAGAGGCATCTAGCACAAGCTCTTGAAGGTCTTCATGGTTGCATCAATGTTGCTGATGACATAGTTATTGCAGGTTGTGGATGAAACAAACAGCAAGCAATTAAGGACCATGATCTGAAGCTTAAAGCACTGAAACATATGTGCCAAGAGAAAGGCATTAAACTGAATGAAGCTAAAGCTCAAGAGAAGAAAGAAGAAATTACCTTCATGGGTCACCTTATTACTGCTCGAGGTGTTGAACCAGACAAGAAAAAGGTTGAGACAATACTAAACATGCCCGTTCCTAAGGACTGTCATGAGGTTCGCAGATTTTGCGGCATGATACAATATCTAGCAAAGTTTCTCAACAATCTTTCAGAAGTTCTTCATCCAATAAGAGAACTTACCCATAAGGATACTCCCTTTATCTGGTCTGCTGAATGTGAACAAGCTTTCAAGAGAGTCAAGAAACTGATTACTTCTACTCCAAGACTCGCATACTATGATCCTGATGAATCTTTGTGTATTCAAGTTGATAGTAGCAGCTATGGACTTGGGGCTGTCCTCCTACTAGAGAGAGCAATGCAGGAGCTGATGCACCTGTAAGATTACCTGAAATACCGGATGTGATGATGGAAAAGATTAAAGCTGAAACTCTCAAAGACAGTGTGCTCCAGAGGTTGAAGTCGACCATTTTGGATGGGTGGCCTAAAAGAAAGTCTGATGTACCAGCTGAGCTTATGCCTTATTTTGACATTCGTGATACTCTGACAACAGAACAAGGCCTAATACTTAAAATAGAGCGTATTCTTATCCCAAAAGCACTGAGGCCTGAAATCAAGCAGAAGCTACACGCTGCTCATCTTGCATTTGACAGCATGATGCGCCGGGCCAGAAGTTGTCTGTTTTGGATCGGCATGACGGCTGAGATTCGACAGATAGCTGACAGTTGTCCAGAATGTCAAGAAACGAAGGCAAAGAATACTAAAGAACCTTTAAACCAACACTCAAGAGGTTTATCACCCTGGGAGAAAGTTGGCACTGACATCTTTATTATAGAAGGCCGATATTATTTAGTTCTGATTGACTACTTTTCCAACTTCATTGAAGTAGACTTTCTACCTACAATGACAGCACAGTTAGTCATCAGGAAATTGAAGTCTCATTTTGCTCGTTATGGTGTTCCTAAAGTTATTGTATCTGACCAAGGTACTCAGTTTACGTCTGCACAGTTCAGATCATTTAATGCTAGATGGGGAATAATAATAATAATAATAAATTCTTTAAGCACCAAACACGGCGCATAAGGCAGAAACCAGTGCTCTCAGGCTGTTCGTTGTGACGCCACTCCTCTTAGCTCTTGCACATTATTTAGGCCCAACGTTCTTCCTTCTCTTATTATTGTTCTTCTGAGTGTTTCTTTTGGTCTTCCTTTTTTCCTCTTACCCTCAGGAACCCAAATGAGCGCCTGCAGTGGTATTCTGTTGTTTTGCATTCGTAGGACATAACCGATATATCACCATCGTCTTTTCCTTATATAGTCGGAGACATATTTCTGTCTAGAGTAGATGGGGAATACTTCATGTTAAATCAGCACCAGGTCACCATAAAGCCAATGGATTAGCTGAATCTGCTGTGAAACTCATCAAGGGTATGATGAGAAAGGCTGTTCAAAACAACACAGATGCATATGAGGCACTACTTGAACTTCGTAATATGCCGAGACAAGGGTTTGATCAAAGTCCAGCAGAAATACTGTTCAACAGGAAACTGCGTACGCCGATACCTTCTGCAGTGAAACCCGTTGCATCTCACAGTAGAGTTATTGAAAGTAGAGGCAAGAGAGACAGATCAGTGAAAATGTATTATGATAAAACTGCTCATGATCTGCCCAAGTTGTCTCACCAGCCAGTTTACTATCAAGACCCTGAACAACCAAACTGGCAACCTGGAAGGATTGATAAGAGGCTCTCCGAAAGATCTTATTTAGTTGAAGGGGAGAATGGAGGTCAATATGTCAGAAACAGAATTCATCTAAGACCTAAAACAACACCTTTCACACCTGATCCCGAGGACCTGGAAATTGATTTCTCCTCTCCAGTTCTACCCGAGCAACAGGTTGTTTTGCCAGACATGGAAAACACTAGTGAACATTTCCAATCCTCCAGAAGTTGCTCCTTCAACTCCAACTACTTCTAGTCCTGGGAAGGCTGGCAAAGAACAGGAACATTCTCTCCTACCATCTTGCCCTAAGAGACCTCAAAGAGATCGCAAGAAACCCTCTTGGATGAATGACTTTGTTCACTCATAAAGAAGGGGGGGATGTTGATATTGTATATATCTGTTTCGATGTTTAGTTTGTTTCCCACTAGAGTTACTTGCCCTTAGGCTAACTCTTCTACTTCCTCCTACTTCTAAGATGGCGAATTAAACATGTCGAGTTTGTATCCTGTGTTCAAGCTTCGTGATTATGCTTCGTAACGTGAGAATGTATGACAGCCAGCCACGTCTCATTATATCTTACAATATTTACTACACACAACAGTAAATATCAACAAGCCCACTTACAAGAAACGTGCCAGTGGAACTAGAGATGAGAAGAAGGAGCTGGCAATGGATAGGATACACATTGAGGAAATCTGCTGATATCAATACAAGGCAGTCCTTGTTCTAGAAACCCCAGGGTAAAAAAGGCACAGGTGGACCAAAAAACACATGGAGAATAGAACTGGATACAGAGGTGAAAATGATGAGAAAGACTTGGAAAGAACAAGAGCAGACGGCATGGGACAGGAAGACTTGGCATGTGTTTGTTGAAGGCCTATGTTCCTTGGGGAGCTAAAAGGTATTGACTGATTGATTAAAATGTTAAGACAGCAGCACCAATGTGGTAGAACTGATGGATAGACCCTGACACCAGAGGAGCAAGAGAAGAAGTAAAGACATGGACATTAGATAGGATAGCAACTGAGAACATTGAAACACCACATGTTGTACAAACTTGCTGCTACTGTTGTATTATTCCAGTAGGGCCACAACCTTTACTGAATTTATTTATCTTTTATAAAATTATTCAGTTGCCCTTAAACTCTCCATGGAGCACAGCCCTCCAACAAACTCATGCAACCACCTTATCAGCTCAAGGTCTTTCCATATGTTCCTCATCATTTTCACTTCTGCCTCCATTTCTCTTCTCCATGTGTTTATGTCTCTCTCTCTACTTATTATACCCTGTGGATTTCTGAACAAGGACTGCTTTGCAGTGCTATCAACAAATTTCCTGAATGTGTGTCCATTGTCAGCATCTTATCTCTTGTTACACCAGCATATGTCTAGTTCTTGTCATCAGTTCTTCACTGCTGATCTAGTCATACCATTTCAATCCTTCTATTCTATGCAAACACCCGTTAATGAAAGTCTGTAACTTCCTGTTTATTGTTTTTCTCATTCTCCATGTTTCTGAGCCATGCAATAGGACTGACTTGACATATGAGTTGAAGATTCTCATTTGGTTGTTGTTGGACTATATGATTCACAACATCAGATCTACGAACATTAAAAACATACATTTTAATGGCCATTGCCAGGTACTTACAGTACAAATCTGTCATAAGAATAAGGACAATTCTAATTAAGTTAAAAACATAAAAAGAAAAATAAGGCAGCCGAAAAATTTCAAACTTAAACATTATGCATGCACAATTTCACTAAAACTATCACACACTCCTGGCAATTTACTGGCTAAACAGCACCGTCCTTATTCACAACGCTTTTTCCAAAATTTTTCTTATCCTTAACACTGTTGACGTCTGCTACAACCTCTGAATTAAAGGTGCATGCTGGCTTAGACATTTTGGTGACATTGAAGATAATGTTGTTTTGCTGCAGAAGTTCTTGTAATCTTTCAATTTCTTGTTCTTGGACAATGCAGTACTCTTGAAGGTTCTCAAGCTTTTGTTCACATGCCTCAACAAGGCATTTTTCTTTATGGATTCTATTTTTTGCTTGCTTCTCAACAGACATTATTATTCCTAAAACACAGAAATGTGAAATTTAAACCTATGGATGGATGATATGAAAAAAAATTTGAAAGTAGGTGATTCATCTGACTAGAACAAAATATAAAGAAAATAGACAATGTTGTGGCCACAAGGCCTTCATCAGGGAAAGGAAATAAAGCAAGAGCTAAGTAGGAAACATGAGAGAATAAATAAAAGTTGGTACTACCCATAAGATCTGCTAAGACCTACCGTAGCCTATTAGGTCAACCAGTGACCGTGCCATGAAACATGGCTGCCACTTCCAGGTGTAGAAGCTAAATACTAAGATCACAATTTAAGGGGAGGAGAGGCATGGGATTGAAGGTCAAGGTCTAAACAAGAAAATGAAAATTGTGATTAATTCTTTTCTGATAATTTAATAAGAAATACTAAACTTGTACACCCCAATGCGTCTGCTATTTTTCCTGGTGCGATCTTTTGACGACCTAATAGGCTACACTAGGTCTTACCACATCTTACAGGTAGTACTCACACTTATTTATTTTCTCATGTTTCTGACTTAGCTCACAATTTCTTTCCTTTCCCCGACAAAGGCCTTGTGGCTGCAATGTTGGTTATTTTCTTAACATTTTGCCCTAGTTAGACAAATCACCTATTTTCATTCATATCCATTCAGCCTACACCACTTCTTACTGCAGTTCCTCTCAACTTTCTCTATTTAAATCTATCAGAACCTACCAATACAATTAAAATAATGGAAATTCCTTAAGGAAAACCAACAATATTTATAGATAAAAACAACTGTACTAACACCTTTTTCACCTCTTATGGAGCACAAAGCCACAACTGAAAGATGGTATCTTTGAGGAAGCCTATTACCATTAAAATATTTATAGAATGTGTGATTCCTATATACACACATTATGTTTCTTGCCAGTGCTACAGAGTTTGTGCACTGTGCTGAGATCCTCCTTGTGTGATTTAAGGGAGGAGATTGGAGCACTGATGGAGTTGTCCATGTGCAGTGAAAATAGTCCTTAAAACCAAACCAAACTCTTGGTTTCTTTAACAACTTGTTTTATATGATGAGGTTGCCAGACCCCCCTCCATGCACAACATTATATTTGTTGCCTTTTTACAACATGCCTGGGGAAGCAGACGTCTCACTCTTTCTTTGTCTCTGTGAGATTGGTGGTAACAACAAGGGGGCCATTCCCTTGTAACAAGCCAGAAATGTTCCCCAAGCCAAATCTCCCCTGGGGTGTGTCATTCAGTCTACTAACCAAGGGGCATAAGCAAATGAAGTAGAAATGAGCTCCCCTTGAGATAAGTGGAAATAATATTCCAATAGTGAATGGAATGGCTGAAGGGTAAAAGCTATTTCCTCTCCTGGCAAGGTTACTCGGTTCTGGGATCAAAACCTGGTCTACCCAGCTGTAAATGGGTACCTGACTACTCTGTTCTAGAGTCTGGGAAGGCCAAGGCAGAAAGGATGATAATTGGCCGCCCCCATCTCATAAAAAAGCTGGACTGAAGCACTGCACTACAAGGTTTTGAACCTGGAATCCAGTAATAGTGCTGTGAGAGGCCAGCGCTCTAACCACTCTGCCAGTTAGATGCTCAATCAAAAGCATACGTTTTATTAATTTGTAATCATTGCTAAGGACAAAAGTTTTATGAAACAAGAAACCTACCGTTCAATATTCTAGTTACTCGCCACAACCTCAGCAAAATAAGAAGCCCAACTCCGGTGGAAGCACCATGCATGTCTCTGAACACAATTTCCAGGACGAAAGAGATAATGACAACAACTGTGTCAAAGATCTCCAACTTATTTTTGAAGAATTTCAGACGCATCACATACAAGCGCACAAATATCTCTGCGAGGAACACACACAATAGGGCCAGGCTGGAATCTCGGAGGATCTAAAAACAAAGTAATTAACTTCATTTAGTTAAGGGCAGAGGCTGAGGTGGACCAAGAAACACACAGAAAAGAGAATTGGAGACAGACGTGAAAATGATGAAGAAGATATGGAAAGAACTTGAGCGGATGGCACAGGGCAGGAAGACTTGACATGTGTTTGTTGAAGGCCTATGGTCCTTGGGGAGCTAAAGAATAAATGAAGAAGCTAAGGGCAGGAGCTACAGTCAAAGGCTATTTTCATAAATACTTGAGGCATTTCAATTAAAATGTACAGGTTTAACCTACATCATTTTCCTTTGTGGTCCTCACGAAGCATGGGCTCACAACTGTAGCTGATTGGTTCCCTTACAGGAAGCCCACAACAGGCATTCACATGCTCCTGTAGCAGTGATTTTTTAATGTTTTTTTTTTCCCCGTACGCCTGCTATTACTCAAGGCAAAATCTCAGGTTATTATGTCTAGCCTGAGACTGATTTTACGTGAGTATCCCTTTTTTCTTGCACAGAGACAGGTGTCCCTCGCCATTCAGGCAGATACTCGCCGATTTCGGAGGTACCCATTAGAGATGGGTCGGCTCAGGAGCCGCCAGTCCCTGGTCAACAATACTTCTTCAAATGTACTCGCCAGGGCTCGAGTTAATCCAGTCAAAATCCCGGTCGACGAAAAGTCTTCAAATGTCCTCGCCCGGGTTTGATCCTGGGTCACCCGGTCGCCAGCGCAGTGTGGAAACCACTACGCTAGCACAGCTCCCAAAAGCAGTGATGTCTGTTGGAATTTGTTTTGCATGATGAAGTTACCAGCCCCATGCACAAGCCTTACTTTAGTCGCCTTCTACGACAGACGTGAGGGACCAGTCATCATATTCTTTCTTTGTCTCTTCTGAGACCTCAGGGAACTACTCACAGCAACCTACAACAATTTAACCTACAACAATTTAACCTACAACAATTTAACCTACACCAATTTAACCTACAGCCATTTAACTTCCAACAATTTAACCAACAACAAGTTAACCTACAACAATTTAACTTCCAACAATTGAACCTACAACAATTTAACCTACAACAATTTAACCTACAGCCATTTAACTTCCAACAATTTAACCTACAACAATTTAACCAACAATTTAACCTACAGCCATTTAACTTCCAACAATTTAACTTACAACAATTTAACCTACAGCCATTTAACTTCCAACAATTTAACTTACAACAATTTAACCTACAACAATATTACCTACAGCCATTTAACTTCCAACAATTTAACTTACAACAATTAAACCTACAACAATTTTACCTACAACAACAAAGGTTATGTGTAACAAAGAGACTGATGGTACAAGTCCATATCTTTGAATCCAAAATGCTCGAGTTGAAGTTTCAGAAACTGGATTTTTTGGGAATGTTGCCCAAATTAACCAAAATCGCCCAAAATGTGTTATATAGTCACCCAAAATGTGTTTGAAAATCACCCCAAAGTAGCCCAAAGTCTCCAAAAAGATGGCAAAAAACAAAAAAGTCTGATTTTCAGAATATTTTGGTTTTCAGATTCAAGGATACAGACCTCATTCATTATCAAGTCCACTTTTACTCCCTATGGAGCAAGTGGTCACCACTGGAGCTGGTCCTTAGTGAGCCTGGAGCCTGCACCTAAACAATCATGTGCTCTTGTAGTAGTACTTTATGTAGTAATTCTTTTCACATGATGAAGGTTGCCAGACTTTTACACATCCTCATGTTAGTCATCTTTTGCCTAGGGAAGCAGCAGCCCAAACTTGTTTTTTTGGTCTCCTCACAGACCCCTGGATACTACATGGTACATCTTGGACCTTAACACAATATAGTAGGACGTCGATTATCCGAACCACCGCCTATGTCAAAGAAAATTACAGTATCCACTTTTAGTGCACTAATTGTTATGCTGAAGAATTACTTCTGCCAATTAACACATTCTTTTCCGATTATTTATTCGAAGATGTGTGCAGTATTAAGTAGAAATAGTCTTAATTTGTTATTACAGGAGTTAAAAATCAAATTTTGGCTTTATCTTCTGTGTGACAATTTCCTGTGACCTCAGTTGCAGACTTAATTACATTTTGTTTTCTGTAAACTGGGTACTCTCATGTATGTTTGATTATCTGAACTATTTGACTAACCGAGCCAACCTTGGTGCCAATTAGTTAGGATAATCAATGCTCTATTGTATTTCAATTTGTAAAGTGTTAAAAAATATATATTTTGCTTTATTAACACTAAATTTGAATAAGAAGCTCATGATGGTATTTTAAATATTGTATTATGTTTTTGCAATCAAAATTTTTAATGTTTTTAGTAGATCCAGAGCTATGCAGCTTTTTAGTGTCTAAAATTAGTAACATATTTTGCCAGATTGGTATATACTAATTAAATCCGACTGGATGTTAAAGAGGATATTATTTTTAATAAAGGATATTATGTTTAATAATTTTTGTACCCTTACAAAACATAAAACTTTTCAGCATTCGAGATACTAATATCTGAAGAAATATCTATAAAAGACTGTGGCAATGCGCTGGATAGAAGGATTGAAACAGTAACAAGACCACTAATGTGGACTTGATGATAAGAGTCAGAAAAGTGCCTCTGGACCAAAAGAGAAGAGAAGAAGATGTACAATGAGGAAACCTGTTGATTACATTACAAGGCAGTCCTTGTTCTGGAAACCCCAGGGTAAAAGAGGTACAGAGAGACAAAAAAAAAAAAAACACACGGAGAAGAGTAGCAAGACATGATATCATCACTACCTGTTAGTTCACCATGGAACACAAGCCTTCAAAGCTCTCCTGTCTTGTAACCTCCCCTCATGGTTGTTCCATGCTTTCTCTTTCATGTCCATCTCCAGTTGTCTTCTCCATGTGTTTTTTGGTCTCCCACTGGATCTCGTAACTTTAAATTTGACAAGGGGTAATTTTCAGACTCTGCATGGGCCACAACAAACTGGGATACCATCTATTCAACAACCTAAAGATAGGAACTACAGATGAGTGTAACTGTGGTACTGATAAAATGGCTGCTGAACATCTGCTTCAAAGATGCCCAACATATGTGGAACAGAGAAAAAGCATATGGATGACACCAGTACCATTCATAGAAAAGCTCTACGGAGGATGCAAATAGCCTCAAGCCGACTTTCATTCAAACATTCAAGTAGATGTCTGAGAGTGTAGGAAGAAGAAGAAATCTGATGTGCCACCATATTACAATCTTTGTGAGGATGTACTATGTATGTAATGCTGACAGTGTGAAAAGCTGTCGCTCTAAATGACCAACTGTCTTTACCTCATGCAGATAATTATATTCATCTTGAAGATGAACAATTTCAAGGTCTACCAACAGCTCGCCGATCACCATAAGACTGTCGAGCACAACCAGCGCAATGATGACAGCCTGATGAGACAAAACAATCCCACATTAATTTCATCATCATTTTCTTTTCCGCTGCTAACGGAGCATGGAGCCACCACTGCAGTGGTCCCCCTTACAGGAAGCCTGCATCAAGCATTCACATGCTCTTACAGCAGTGGTTTCTATGCCAATTTTTTATATGATGAAGTTGCCAGACACCCCCCCCCCCCACACACACAAACCCTACCACACACACACACGTCTGAGGGTGTAGTAGTCCTATTCTTTCTTTGTCTCACCACAGCCCCCCCCCCCCCCCCCCCCCCAAGAAAATCCCACATTAAATTTCACAAAAACAAAAATATTGATGAATAAGATTCCTGTTTTCATCCTTTATCTACCTGTGATCTAGAGCAGTGGGTCTCAACATGGGCCACGGCTTTTTTCCAAGGGGCCACAGTAATTGACATATTTCTAATAAAGTACCTTTTTTCCAGCTAACAGCGATTGGGGGAGGGGGGGGGCCACAGAAGTAAATAAGGCCTAGAAGGGGACCCTGAGCACAAACGGTTGAGGACCCCTGATCTAGAAGACTTTAGCTGATGTATCTAAGCATATGTAACCCTGGTATTCAACTCCAGTGTTTACTTGGGGACCACATAACAAAAGGTGGCTTTGTAATGCCGTTTCCTCAATAAAAACATTTTATATTTCCAAAAAAAATAATCTCCTATGTGAAATGAGGTGAGTTCGGAGTCCAGGTTCCTTTTGACTTTCTCTATAAATCATCATGAGCCTAACTGACGGAAGCTGAATTGACTTACTTGCTTTCGGTGACTCGTTCATGTTTCTGAATGTAGTTTCTGTGGCTGAAGTTTTTGTAGGATGAGGAAGCCAGCCCCATGCCCAAGCCCCCCTTATTTGCCTTCTGTGACATGCAAGGTAGAATATATCATGACAGTTCTTTGCTTATTATTACCCTTTAGCTGTAGTGGAGCATAGGTTTTCAACACATTATTCTAAGCCTTTCTGACCTGTACCATTCAGTCATGGTCTTCCTTTCTCCTTTTCCAACTTTTATCAAGCTACAATACCCTGTAGCCTAACCTTTTGGTTATAGATTGGGTATACTGTGTGATAAGTTTCCTTTCGGTGCTAGCCTGCTGTTTGTCCTGAAAAGGATTGGTCCTAAAATGGTCCACTAGCTGACTATCTGGATCCTTCTCATCCTTTTCTTTCTCAACTGTATCTGATTTATGACATTCTCTATGATAATTTGTAGTGGATCTTCTAGGATTTTAGTGATTTTTTTTATCTTTGTTTTCTTTATTGCTTTCTCTTCCTTGAGTGCTTTTATTTGCAATGTCACAGATGATCCTTCTCTCTTGTTCAATTCTTTGGAGGATCACTTCATTTTTCTCTTTAAGTTCTGTAAGTCTGGTGATGCCTGCTTTTATTTGTTGCTGTATTGATTTCATATTTAGTATCAAAGCATGGGCACTTTGTAAGGCTTCTATTGTTTCATCTCCTCTGTTATTTGGGACTTCGTTGTACTGCCGTTTTGATTTTATGTCTCTCACCTCTGCAGTCAGCTACACCAGTTGGGTTCTTGTATTTAGGTCCTGTTTAGTCATGGCATTCGCAGTCAGTCAGTCTTCCCATATCTATATCCTTTTTTTGTTTGGTATCAAATTCCTCTCTCCATGTGTTTTTAGATTTCCCCTTACCCTGAGAATTCTGGAATAATGACTGCCTTCTAATGCTATCAGCTGCTTTCTACAATGCCAGTGCCCATTCCTCACCCTCTTTTCCACTTGCAAAATTACTGTTGTTGTTTGACTAAGGCTGCTGAGTTGTCATGCTTTCACAACCATCGCCGAGTTGGTTTCCTTGGTATTATCTACAGCAGTGTTTCTCAAGCGTCTATCAAAGTGTGCCGCAGCAATTGTGTAAGTTTACTACGAGAAGTATATTTTTAGTGATCATGTAATATAAAACTGATCTTACAGCTTGAATTCATTCAATAATAATTGGAGCTATTAACTGCTTTGAACAAAAATAGATATATTTCAAAATTTCAGGATATTACAAAAACGCAAAAGGCGCATAAACAACGTTCAAAGGCCATGGACGACGAAGCATAGAACTTCTGCTTGGACCTAATTAAATTTCATATTTCTTTCTTTCTTTTTTTTTTAAATATATGTTCTAATTATTTTAAACAATTAAAATAAAATCGAACTGAGTTTTTTTAAATTCTAAAGCACCCACAAATTGTTGTATTTAATTTAGTATTTATCACTGTAATTTTTTATTCAGGTGCGTGTAGGGTTACCATATCGTTCAATGCAAAAAGGAGGACAATTCTAAATTTTTAGTCATGAAAAGGAGGACAAGGGTGAAATGTCTTCAAATTGGAGAACTGATCAAAACACTCAGTATCATCAATTTGTACACCTTTTTCCATCAAAAATTTTATACTTATTTCTACATCTTCCCAGGAGATATCTTCAAGATCTAGCCACTTAAACCCAGAAAATTCCTGAAAAGGCTGCATCCACATCTTTAAATAATCTAAACATCCTTCATACAGTGCTTCTACATTGCACTGAAACTGTTACACCTCAGATTTGTAGCCATCACTTTCCATTTGCTTTAGCATGTCCTTCACTTTGAGTGGCATGAAATTGATTTCCTTTCTTTCTTGCAAGGATGAAAGGATTTTTATTACATCAATAACAAAGTTATCTTCCTTTTCTAATTTGCTATTATGAGCATGAAATACACTAATTAGGGACTGAACATGCTATAAATAGATTTCATTTAATGGATCCTCAAAAAACGTTTTCAGTACAGCTGGTGGTTTATTCTGTGAAAGAAAGAATGACTTGAGAGCTGGAAACATTTGTAGAAGTCTTTGAATAGCTGGAAATAAAGACAGCCACCATGTTGTGCTGTGGTTAAGGAGTTGCTGGTATTCTACATCAACAAACTCACAGAACTCTTTCAGGGACTCAACATGGACAGTGTAAATTGAAAAGTAATTATAAATCTTTACAAAACACATTTGTGGGGTACCACCAGAGTGAAGAAAAAACGTCCAATCACTGGAAATGCAGACAAAACATGGAATTCACAAAAATGTGTGTGGACAGTAATTTTTACCCCAAAAATGAGGACATGTCAGCATAAATGAGGATGTATGGTAACCCTAGGTGCGTGGTCAAATAGGTGTACCGCAAATTTTTAGAAAATTGAAAAGTGTGCCGGAAACACAAAAAGGTTGAGAAACACTGATCTACAGTGTAGAGTCCTCTGGCTTTCCTGCGGTTGTGCAACTTGTTGAGTTGGAGTCACGAGTTTGAGTGCCTTTAGATCCTAAAATCTGGTTTCACTCTAGCAGAGGGAAAGAGGGGCAGTCTACTGTGCATTCCACACCATCCAGCAGGGCTCTCCAAATATACCTGGCTAAAATACCATGCTCTGATTCTGGGCTCTCCCAAGGAACTGTCATGTCCTGCACAGATGCTCTCCCGAACTCCCACTTCATGATCTTAGTTAACAATCTAATCCCTCGAATTCAGAAACAAGCAATGTGAATTCCTTTGCATCTCTTTTGAGCAGTACTCGCAGTGCAAAATTTCCAGGCTTTCAGTAGTAAAAAATGTGAAGAAAGCTACTTCATTACAACTCTTCAGATATGTTTTCATGTCAGTTTTTTTTTTCATAAAGAAATAGCGGCTACTAAACATATCTCTACAATTACAGAAACATTCTATCCAAACTGCTACTAAATATATCTCTACAATTAGAGATACATTATATCCAAACTGCTGCCCATCATTCCCAGGGGCCTCTTATGATACAAAGAAATAATTTGACTACTGCTTCTTCAGGCATGTTGCACAAGGCAACTAATATGAGAGTTCCCACGAGACTGGGTAAAACTCATCATTTAAAACAAATTGTTACAGAAACCACTCCTGCAAGATCCATGTGAATGCTTTGTGCAGGCTTCCTGCAAGGGGTGGCTCCATGCTCCATAGGGAACAAAAAGTAAAATGATGATATATCCTAATTATAACCCATCAGTGGTTGAATGAACAGGTCACCCTTCTCTACCTAATTATAACCCATCAGTGGTTGAATGAACAGGTCATTCTTCTCCACCAATGATATATACTAATTATAACCCATCAGTGGTTGAATGAACACGTCATCCTTCACCACCAAATTATAACCCATCAGTGGTTGAATGAAAAGATCATCCTCCTCCACCAAATTATAACCGGTCAATGGTTGAATGAACAAGTCAACCTTCTCCACTCCATTATAACCCATCAGTGGTTGAATAAACATGTCAACCTTCTACACCAAATTATAACCCATCAGTGGTTGAATAAACATGTCAACCTTCTACACCAAATTATAACCCATCAGTGGGTGAATGAACAGGTCATCCTTCTCTACCTAATTATAACCCATCAGTGGTCGAATAAACAGGTCATCTTCTCCACCAAATTATAACCCATCAGTGGTTGAATAAACAGGTCATCCTTCTCCACCAAATTATAACCCATCAGTGGTTGAATGAACAGGTCAACCTTCTCCACCAAATTATAACCCATCAGTGGTTGAATAAACAGGTCATCCTTCTCCACCAAATTATAACCCATCAGTGGTTGAATTAACAGGTCATCCTTTTCCATCAAATTAAATAAATGAATTTAACACAAACACACAAAAAATGAACAAGAAGCTATCACAGTGATAAAATGCATAGATGAATACTGACCATGAACTTTTGTGAATGCATAACATGACCAAGTTTCTGTCGAAAATCAGGTGATATTTCTGTTATTTCATTGTCAATAGCCATGATGTCATCATCATCTTGTTCAATCACCTTGTTCAAGTCATCATGCATTTTGTGCAATGCCTCCATTTTTTAAATCTAAAACATAAAACAAGTTAAAAATGTTAGGTGGGTGGCAATCAGAAATTATCATTATTTTTTGCGGGCAGTGACGATTCCCTCTTCAGTGCGTGTCTTGCATTTTTCATTATTAATAAAGGTAAAGGATCCCGTTACATGCCCATTGAGGCATATTGGGAATATGGTGTTAGGCCCATATTTTCTTGACCATCGGCCCACTAGGGGTGATGTGGTCATCATCATGCCAGCCGCCTTAACCTTCCCATAGTTGCTCTGGTACCCAATTCAAGAGGCTGGGTTGACCGTGGAGCCGTTTGGGATCTAAATAATCCCACCTCAACTGGGGATCGAACCATGGGTCGCCGAGCTGGGAAGACAGTGCACTAACCACTGAACTACATCATTTTCATGATTAATATTTCAATATTCTTGTTGTGCATGGTCCTGGCAACCTCAATATGTGAAAACAATTGCCATAGAAACCACAGCAGCCAGAGCGTGTGAATTCTTTGTGCACATTTCCTGCAAGGGGAGCAACTACAGCGGTGCTTCCATGCTCCATAAGGAGCTCAGAGGAAGTGATGAAAATAATAATAGCCCCTTCTGTCATAATTGACTGTGGGAATGCACCCCTGAGGTGACAGTCCTCAGCTGCTTATTTTCCTGGTGTTCCTTTTGACGTTTTCTCCTATCTTCTGCTTGTTGTGAGAACTTCTTTTCGCCCAATCTGAGGTGGCGCCGTAGAAAGCATTCCCACTTGGTGTGATCAACAGCTTTATTCTCCAAGGTTGCTGGATTTATGTTCAGTGACCCCATGTCTCCCTTGCACACATCTTTGAATCTCAGCTGCGGTCGCCCAACTGTTCTTTTGCCATCTACCAGTTGTTCGTAGAAATCTTTTTGGATGCGACCATCTTCCATGCGGTGGACATGGCCAAGCCAGCATAGTCTGTGCTGTCTAAGCAGTGTATACATGTTTTGAATGCAAGCACGTGACAACACCTCGACATTTGTCACTTTATCTTGTCACAAAATGCTAAGGAAGTGGCATCGACATCATAGATGGAAGGCATTGAACCTTCTTTCTTGCTTAGCATAGACTGGCCATGTCTCGCTGCCATATAGAAGCGTGGTTGGTGACGCAGGTGTTATACACCGCAGCTTTGGTCTTCGTTGTGAGTTTTGAGTTTCCCCAAACATGCGATGCGTGGCGGGCAAAGATAGCTGCAGCTTTGCCAATACAGCTGTCAATTTCTGTGTGAAGCTGGAGTGTCCTCTCCAGGGCGCGAGCTTGGACACAGTTATATGAAGATCAAGCTGTTGCAAGTTATGATAATAATGATATTATTCTGCATTCAGTCTGTTCTTCTTCAAATACCATGCCTAGTGGTGTAGGAGATCATGTCTCCCATAGCTTCCTGTCTCCAGTACAATTTATCAATTCTTTTCTTGACCTACTTCCATGCCATGATGTCAAACTGTCCAGTATTTGCTCTCTTTGTCTTCCTCCATCTCTTTTCATTCAATCTTACCTGTTGCTATGATATATCCCAGCTTTCCTCTTCTCATAACATGCTCCACAAAAGTAGTGGATTGCTTTTTTTTAACTTGTGAAATAAGTTTCCTTTGTGCGTTGACCTCTTTCAGGACATCCTCATTACTCTTTTTTGGCTGTCCATGGTATTTTTAACATTCTTCTGTAAAACCACATCTCTGTGGCCTCTAGTGTCTTCCCTACTTGTTGACTAATTGCCCATCACTCACTCCTATACGTCAGGATTGGTTATATATAACACTGAAGAACTCTCAGTTATGCTTTCACAACCTTTGTTGTTAGTCATGCTAAATTTTCAGGCCTGTTGACAGGACAAAGTCCACATATTTTCCAGGTCCATACGGCAGCCCCACAGCTTCAGCTCAGCACCCAAGCTAGGTTTGAAGTCACAAGTTATTGTGCGCTGGGAAGTTTTGGAAGATGTGTTCAGGTGTCTGCATTCCGGTTTCACATGGACCTTCTTTCATCCTGAGGTGATAGCAGCCTAGTAATCTGCACTGGCCAGTTCTCAGGTGAATAAGGATGATCTGCTGGTGTCTCTGAAGCTGGTGGATTGTGTCAGATCTATTGTCCATATCCCTTTCTTTCTTCCTTTAGTAGTTGTCCTGGTTGTATAATAATATAAATTTTCTTCTTAAACCTGTCAACCTCCCTGGACCCATTTGGCATGCACTGATGTGGTACATTTGGTTTTAGTTCGTGTCACTAGGTTGTGAAAGTCTGCAACCTCTTCATTATTATTTTTGCTGTTCTCTCTTTTTCGAGGTCATCCAATATGATTTTCTGGGAGGTGGACTGCACACATATTGAGGAAACTTACTGATTACACACACACACACATTGAGGAAATGTACTGACTGCACACACACACTTTGAGAAGACCTACTGACTGCACATATACACACATTGAGGAAACCTACTGATTGCACACACACACACACTTTGAGAAAACCTACTGACTGCACACATACACTTTGAGGAAACCTACTGATTGCACACACACATTGAGGAAACCTACTGACTGCACACACACACACATTGAGGAAACGTATTGACTGCACACACACACACTTTGAGGAAACCTACTGATTGCACACACACATTGAGGAAACCTACTGACTGCACACACACATTGAGATAATGTACTGACTGCACACACACATTGAGGAAACCTACTGACTGCACACACACACATTGAGGAAACCTACTGACTGCACACACACATTGAGGAAACCTACTGACTGCATACACACACACTGAGGAGACCTAATGATTTCACACACACACATTGAGGAAACTTACTGACTGCATTAACAGACATTCCTTGTTCTGGAAACCCCAGGGTAAGAGAAACAGAGGTAGATCAAAGAACTAGTGGAGAAGAGAACTGGAGATAGAAAATAAAAGGACAGAAAAACCTTGAGCTGATGGTACGGGTCAGGACAACCTTGAGCTGATGGTACGGGACAGGACAACCTTGAGCTGATGGTACGGGACAGGACAACCTTGAGCTGATGGTACGGGACAGGACAACCTTGAGCTGATGGTACGGGACAGGAAAACCTGGTATGTGTTTGCCGAGATCTGTGCTCCTTAAAGAGCTAAAGGGTAATGAAAGAACACCACTACCCCCCTCTTTTTCTTCACATCACCCTCATTTTTCATTCATACATCTTTCAGATACTCAATGAGTCAAGGTGGCTAAGAGGTATTGCGTCCGCCTCAAATTCTAAAGGTACTGGGTTCGATTCCCAGTAGAGGGAATATAATTTATGGAAATAATTTTTTTCAGAACCAGTGGTCTTAATGATATCAAACTCCCCCCCCCCCCCCCCCCCCCCCCCCCCGGTCTCCTAGGCAGTTGAGATCAGATGCCTAGCCTTCTAGGATAAGGACGAAAAGATAGGAGATCCTGTGTGCAAGTTGCGCATGTTAAAAATCCCACAGCAGTTGGAAATCGCAAAGAGTAGTAAGGTCGCTGCCATGGCAACATTTAAAAATTAGAAACCTACCCACCAAAACAATATTTATAGAATGTGTGATTCCTATATACACACATTGGAATTCTCCCCAGTACTACGGAGTTTGTGGACTGTGCTGAGATCCTCCTTGTGTGATCTATGGGAGGAGATTAAAGCACTGATGGAGTTGTCCGTGTGCAATGAAGATAGTCCTTAAAACCAAACCAAACCAAATCAGATACTCAAACCAAACCAAACCAAATCAGATACTCAAACCAAACCAAATCATATACCCAAACCAAAACAAACCAAATCAGATACTCAAACCAAACCAAATCAGATACTCAAACCAAACCAAACCAAATCAGATACTCAAACCAAAGCAAATCAGATACTCAAACCAAACCAAACCAAATCAGATACTCAAACCAAACCAAACCAAATCAGATACTCAAACCAAACCAAATCAGATACCCAAACCAAACCAAATGAGATACCCAAACCAAACCAAATCAGATACCCAAACCAAACCAAATCAGATACTCAAACCAAACCAAACCAAATCAGATACTCAAACCAAACCAAACCAAATCAGATACTCAAACCAAACCAAATCAGATACCCAAACCAAACCAAATCAGATACCCAAACCAAACCAAATCAGATACCCAAACCAAACCAAATCAGATACTCAAACCAAACCAAACCAAATCAGATACCCAAACCAAACCAAATCAGATACCCAAACCAAACCAAATCAGATACTCAAACCAAACCAAATCAGATACCCAAACCAAACCAAATCAGATACTCAAACCAAACCAAACCAAATCAGGTACCCAAACCAAACCAAATCAGATACCCAAACTTTTATCTTGGTTTTGCTTATTCTACCAAGGGTCCTCTAGAACCCACTTGCCACTCATCATCAGAGAGAACGTCTGCTGCAGGTTTTTACTAACAGTGGCAGCCTCAGTATATCATCTTCATTGTCATCATTATCTCTACTCTTATCAATTTTAGTCCTTACACGACAGTAGCTGATTTGATGCATAACATCTCCCATCGTTCCCAACGATCAACAAGATAGGAAACTCTATAGACAGCATTACAACAAGAGGTAATCTGACCGTCAGAATTAATCCCCTCCATCAGAAAGTAATTATCCCCCTTTAACATCTATGAAACTCTGTGGGCCCACTTGGGTCATGACTCCCTTGCATCATTTTCCTGTTGGTTTTCTATATGCTGTGCTGGGGATTCAGCCCACTCTACATTGGTTACGATTTCCAGGCTGGCTATTTCCTCCTGAATCATCCATTCTGCCAACTTGAGGTGTTTGTAAAAGTAACAATTTACTTTTTCTCACTTGTAGTTATTTCCACAAATCCATTGGATACCTTTTCCACAATTCTGACAAGTTCTCTAGGAGTCCTTTTTCTTGACTGTCAGTTCAGGTGCAGTTTTGTATAGTAGATCATAGAATGAGGCTTGGTTTGTCATACAAGGTGACTAACATGAGGTTATGTATGTCATACAAGGTGAATAACATGAGGTTATGTATGTCATACAAGGTGACTAACATGAGGTTATGTATGTCATACAAGGTGACTAACATGAGGTTATGTATGTCATACAAGGTGACTAACATGAGGTTATGTATGTCATACAAGGTGACTAACATGAGGTTATGTATGTCATACAAGGTGAATAACATGAGGTTATGTATGTCATACAAGGTGACTAACATGAGGTTATGTATGTCATACAAGGTGACTAACATGAGGTTATGTATGTCATACAAGGTGACTAACATGAGGTTATGTATGACATACAAGGTGACTAACATGAGGTTATGTTTGTCATACAAGGTGACTAACATGAGGTTATGTATGTCATACAAGGTGAATAACATGAGGTTATGTATGTCATACAAGGTGACTAATATGAGGTTATGTATGTCATACAAGGTGACTAACATGAGGTTATGTATGTCATACAAGGTGACTAACATGAGGTTATGTATGACATACAAGGTGACTAACATGAGGTTATGTTTGTCATACAAGGTGACTAACATGAGGTTATGTTTGTCATACAAGGTGACTAACATGAGGTTATGTATGTCATACAAGGTGACTAACATGAGGTTATGTATGTCATACAAGGTGACTAACATGAGGTTATGTTTGTCATACAAGGTGACTAACATGAGGTTATGTTTGTCATACAAGGTGACTAACATGAGGTTATGTTTGTCATACAAGGTGACTAACATGAGGTTATGTATGTCATACAAGGTGACTAACATGAGGTTATGTTTGTCATACAAGGTGACTAACATGAGGTTATGTATGTCATACAAGGTGACTAACATGAGGTTATGTTTGTCATACAAGGTGACTAACATGAGGTTATGTATGTCATACAAGGTGACTAACATGAGGTTATGTATGTCATACAAGGTGACTAACATGAGGTTATGTATTCATACAAGGTGACTAACATGAGGTTATGTATGTCATACAAGGTGAATAACATGAGGTTATGTATGTCATACAAGGTGACTAACATGAGGTTATGTATGTCATCAAGGTGACTAACATGAGGTTATGTTTGTCATACAAGGTGACTAACATGAGGTTATGTATGTCATACAAGGTGACTAACATGAGGTTATGTATGTCATACAAGGTGACTAACATGAGGTTATGTATGTCATACAAGGTGACTAACATGATGTTATGTATGTCATTCAAGGTGACTAACATGATGTTATGTATGTCATACAAGGTGACTAACATGATGTTATGTATGTCATACAAGGTGACTAACATGAGGTTATGTATGTCATACAAGGTGACTAACATGAGGTTATGTTTGTCATACAAGGTGACTAACATGAGGTTATGTATGTCATACAAGGTGACTAACATGAGGTTATGTATGTCATACAAGGTGACTAACATGAGGTTATGTATGACATACAAGGTGACTAACATGATGTTATGTATGTCATACAAGGTGACTAACATGATGTTATGTATGTCATACAAGGTGACTAACATGAGGTTATGTACAGGACTGGCAACCTCATCATGTTAAAAGAATTGATACAGAAAGCACCATTGCACCATCATGTGATTGCTTGGTGCAGACTTCCTGGTAAGGGACCAGCTGTAGTGGTGGTTCCACGTGGAGCAAAAAGGTAAATGATGATGATGCTGCTGATGATGATGAGGCCCAGGATGATGATGTTGAAGAAGAGGCAGAGGATGATGATGAGGAAAAGGCAGAGAGTGATGATAAGGAAGAGGCAGAGGATGATGATGATGAGGAAAACACAGGGGATTATGATGAGGAAAAGGCAGAGGACAATGATGATGATTAGGAAAAGGCAGAGGATGATGATAATGAGTGAGAGGCAGAGGATGACAATGATGAGGACGAGGCAGATGATGATGATGAGGCACAGGATGATAATGAGGAAGATGCAGAGGATGGTGATGATGAGGAAAAGACAGTGGATGATGATGATGAGGGAGAGGTAGAGGATGATGATGATGAGGAAGAAGCAGATGATGATGATGAGAAGAAAGATGCAGAGGATGATGATGATGATGATGATGACAGCGACGATGATGACTGAGGCTGCCACTTGACCTCTTGCTCTAGATTTTTGCTGTGAACCCACCATGTCTCAGTTCCATGACCAGATAATACATCTGGCCATGTTTGTGTGCTACAAACTACACAACATTGTCCAGCCAAAGTCACAAGCTATGTGGATTAGTAATTAACAAGTGACCAATAATTCTGCAGTGGTTTAAACATCATACACTTTTGTTTGTAATGGCTTTTTTTTTTTGGTAACGTTGAAGTAAAGGTTTGGTTGATTGCAGCAAAATAATAATAGTGTCAGTACCTTTTTTCCATATTCATCAGCATCAACTTTTAGCTCCCCAAGGAGCATAGGCCTTCAACAAACTTACACCAAGTCTTTCTGTCCTGTGCCATCAGCTCAAGATCTTCTCCATGTCTTCTTCATGTCTGTCTCTAGTTCTCTTCTCCATGTCTTCTTTGATCTCCCTCTACCACTCTTACCCTGGGGATTCCAGAACAAGGATTGTCTTGTAATGCTATCAATTGGTTTCCTCAGTGTGTGTCCTATCCATCTCCAGAGTCTTCTTATTTCTTGTTCCACTGGCACTTGTCTAGTTCTTGTCATCAGTTCCACATCAGTGATCGTGTCATACCACTTCAATCATTCTACACTACACAAGCCTTAATTTATGTAAGTTTGAAGTTTCTTGGTCATTGTTTTTGTTGTTTTCCATGTTTCAGAGCAAAACAGAGACAACACCAATGGAATGGAATAAAGGAATAATTGTCTAATTGCCCAAGAAGGGCGACCTTGCAGACTGCAACAACTGGAGAGGAATTACTCTCTTCTTGGGCAGAGCGACCTAACTTTCGAGGTGAAGACAGGAGTATGACAGGGATGCCCCTTATCAACCATTTTATTTTTGACATTCATAGACTGGGTGATGCGCCAGACAACAGAGGGCAGTACAAGAGGAATAAGATGGACAACATTTTTTACACTTGACGATCTGGAATATGCAGATGACATTGCACTACTTGCACATTCACGAAAAAACAGACAATAAGTATAGCCAACAGGTGGGTCTGAACATCAGTCTTAAGAAGACAGATATCATGACGATGTGGGCAATCCTGAGCCCAAAACAATAATGAACCAAAAACTGGAACAGACAGTCACATTTACATACCTAAAATGCATAGTAACATCAGACGGCAGAACAAGCAAAGACATCAACTACAGAATGAATAAAGCGAGAGCAGCCTTTGCTAGTCTAAACAACATCTGGAAGTCTTCCCAGTACTGCACAAACACCAAATTAAGATTGTATGAGAACTGTGTACTTTCTGTAATTCTCTATGGTGCAGAATGCTGGAGAGTAACAGAGAAGGAAATGTTGAAAATATCCTCTTTCCATACAATCTGCTTAAGGACAATTCTCCGAATCTTTTGGCCACATACCATCACCAATCAAGAACTGTTTACTCTGAGCAACCAAGAGGACATGCACACCATTATAGCTGGCAAACCTGGAGTTGGGTTGGCCACGTCCTCAGAAGAGACCCTGATGCCATCACAACTATGCTATGGACCCCTGAAGAAAAGTGAAAGAGAGGCCGACCAAAAACAACTTGGCGGAGAACTGCTTTGACAGTCAGCAGCTTAGTATCAAAGAAAAATATGAAGATGTTTCAGAGCCATACAATAAGACTGGCTTGACATTTGAATGGAAAATTCTTACTTTTCTGCTGAACCTGATATCTTTTAATCTGCATATATTTCCCAGTGCAATGAAAGCTCCTCTAGCCTGTTGTAACCTTATTTTGAAATCATTGTCTGTCCCTCCAACATTTGCCCATTATACTTGGTAAAATCATTCTTTTCCTTGCATTTTACTCGCAATTATCTCAAAACAAAGTTAATGGTTGACTAGTCCATGTGAAAATAAAGAACCATCTTCTTCATTTCTATGTACCATACTTGCTGGGACAGGTGATCATGTCTCTCCATAGCTTCCTATCTCCAATACTTTTTATCAGTTCTGTTGTTGACTTCTTTCCATGCCATAATGCTAATTAAACTGCCCCGTACACTACCTCTTTGACATCTTCTATTTCTCCTTCATTCAATCTTTCAAGTTGTCACAATTTCCTCTTTTTATAACATGCCCAAGTGGATTGTTTCCTTCTAATATGAATATTAGAAGCACGCTTCTATATGGCAGCAAGACATGGACAACCTATGCTAAGCAAGAAAGAAGCCTCAATACCTTTCATCTATGGCGTCTACACCACATCCTCTGTATTTTGTGGAAGGGAAAAGTGACAAAAGTCGAGGTGCTGTCACATGCTGGCCTTCAAAGCATGTATACACTGCTTAGACAGTGCAAACTACTCTTGCTAGGGCATGTCTGCCACACGGAAGATAGTCGCATCCCTAAAGATATTTTCTAAGAACAACTGGCAGATGGTAAAAGAACAACTGGGTGACCGCAGCTGAGGTTCAAAGATGTGTGCAAGAGAGACACGAGGGCACTGGACATAAATCCAGTAGCTTGGGAGGATGAAGCTGCTAACTGCACCAAGTGTTGGTTCTCCCTACTGTGCCCCCTCAGACTGAGTCAAAAAAAGCTCTCAAAACAAGCAGAAGAGAAAAGAACATGCCGAAAGAAATACCAGGCAAAAAAGCAGCTGAGGACTATGACCTTAAGGGCTCATTTCCAAAGTCAGTTATGACTGAAGGAACTACTACAATATATGAACAATTTCCTGAGTGCACTAGCTTCTTTCGGGATATAGGACAACAACGAGAAGAGGTACTGTTCAATTTAACATTTAGGATGAAAAGAGGTCAACTGCTGAAATGATAAACAGCACTCTGGGATACAAGGTTGTAAAGAGACATGATCACTGTTACGTGCAGTCTTTGATATCTTACAATATTATACATAGGTAATTTTTTAGTGCTTAAGGGAAAGTCATTATTGAGTTACTTCCCTTGAAAGTTGTGTCGGCTCTTTCGATCAAACTCCGCGGATAAATCCATTTTACTGCGATTTATTCGTTGTTTGGGTAATAATAGATTGTTCTTGCTTCAGAATATCTATGGCCTGAATTTATGTGTATTGTTTGTCTGAGTAGGACGAGTCTGTCTTATATCTGTATATCTTTACATATCTAAGTCGAACTATATGTTCTGTTGTCTCTAGAGAGGTCGAAGGCTATTCGGCGGATGTGTCGCTAGAGTGTGGTGTGATTTGGCTTCGTCCTGATAGGGACTGTGTGTTTTCCATGTCGGCCTGTCGCCGGGGAAAAAGTGATCTCAGTATTTGTGGGGAAGGTGATAGTCGTCTAAACCTATCGTGTATGCTTTACCCCAGTGTTTAGTCGTATTGCCAAGGAATGGCAGTTTCATATTTTCTATACCAAGGTAATCAAAGATACTCTTATGAACTCTCGATCGAAGCCACCATTTTTCGATAGTTACGATTTGAATGTCTAAGAGAATATATTTGACTCGATGAAAACGACTTCGATTCCTAGCAGCACTATATCCTGTAGATTGCAGTCAATTGTTCATGATCAAATCTACAGAGCAATGAAATGTTTTATGAATGACTAACTTTAGGACAGATTCATTATCTGTATCCAAACGTGAGTGACAGCTCACGAGTGAAGCCATCTTGGAACCAAAACATGTAGTGACTTTCAAGAAGAGAAAAGGGATGCCCGTATTATCGCTTGTTTAGTCCAGAGATCACTGCTACACATGAGAACCCGTTATTAGCGGTTCAATATTATTATATGGAAAAATATGTGCTGAACATTATGTTGAAGAATCGTCGCTAGACGAGATTAGGTTTAGAAGCCATCTGAAATATTGTTTATAAGCTGACGTGCTCAGTCAGTGAAGTCAGATGATATATGTATGGGCGATACTGAGTGCTTGGCTACTGACAGTCCATTATACACTTATTCTACATGAGTGCCCATGTAACATTGCAAGACCATTTATCCACTGTACTATGATGTATTATGGCAACCTGTGATTTGTCACTATCTGTGCTGTCGAGTGTGTACGTCCAATTAAACTTTAGAAAAGGTACACAGTCGTTGGTGTCGATGACTTCCAGCCATACATGAGTGTGAGAAAAGAACATTTTTTGTCAACACCACGAACCTTTATCATCATTCGCACATTATACACTCAATCCATGTCTACACACCACTGCGTAGGTCAAGTTGACATTCCATACACTACAGTGGAGCAAACAACACCATAGAGATCTTATCAACTGATGATGATGATGATGTCTGCTTCCATCCACTTATATCTATCTTTTGGTGGATATCATTAACGGGAATAAAAATCCAACGTTATCAACCTTATCAACTGGTGGACCAGCTTTCTGGGTTTGACCTCGCAGAAGTTCAGAAGTCAACAGATTACCGATACCAGACCGTTTCCTGTGGCTGATACGACACACTTGCAGTATTGGTTTGCTCTTTGTCAACACTTCGTCACGTGACCTGTCAGGTGAATGCAGTATGTAGGTCAGCGTTGTTGACATTTTTTACATTAGACATTATAGAGTTTCACAGAACAGTTGGATCAATTCTTGTCAATGTTAACAGGAAGACAGTATGAGTGAACTAAGAAGTCCTATTTTCATCGATGGATCTTCTTGTTTTCCATATATGAACTTTAATATTTAAGGCCAGAATGTTTAATTGAATAAAGTGGCAGTTTGTTTGTTTTCATAAAAATAACTTTGCCATTACTGTAAGACTGAGCCTATTTTGCAACACATACTATCATACACATAATTTATATATATTTATGTTTACATGTTATTTGTTTGTATAGTATGTTAGTTTCTATGTCAGCGGGTTGTGTTTAAGGTTGGGCGGCGTCCTCACAACAGAATATCCCACGTCATAGAGGGTCCGTTGTGGGCGTTTTCTATAGGTGCAATTTTCTTGATTGAAAATTTGCTGCGACAACTGTTGCTTTTGTGTTAGCTGTGAAGTCTGTAATTATTGTTATTTTTGTAATATTTCTTTGTTCTTTAGTTTTGTTTTGATTTGTTTGTAATTTGTTGGTCTAACCTTTTCTATCTTTCAGTTCTATTCTCAATTTATATTCATATATTGTGACGTCATTTGTGTTGTTATTCTTTGCAGATTCAGTGATTATTTTCATTGATTTCCCTATTTGATTTATTTTGATTTCTGCAAACGTTCTTGTATTGTCAGTCCTATTTGTACTTTATGTATTCTGTTGGTTGACATATGTTTTATATAGGTATATTTCATAAGACACAATTGCCTGTGCACTGCACTTGGATTATGGTATAAACCAGTACCTGATTATTATTACTATTATACAAGACCTTATTAAAGGCTTGTGACCCACAGATATTGGGATAGTATACTGATTAATCAAGTCATTGAGAACTTGTGGTATTATTATTGATTCAGGTGATTAGTATTATTGTTAGACATCATGGCTACATTAGAATACTTCATTACACAAGGGAAAGCCCTTGATAAGACTGGTCAACAATTAGAACAATGGGCAGTTGCTCAATATGACAAAGCATTAGCTGCAGAAGAGAAAAGATTAGCTGCAGAAGAAAGAAAAGCTATGGCGGAAGAGAAAAGATTAGAAAGAGAAGCTGAGGCTGCTGCTGAACAAAAGAAATTGCAGATGCAGGTGGAGGAAAGGAGATTTGAAGCTGAACAAAAAAAATTAGAAAGAGAAGCTGCAGCTGAACAAAAAAAATTAGAAAGAGAAGCTGCTGCGGAACAAAAAAGATTAGACAGTGAAGCTGAACAAAAAAAATTAGAAAGAGAAGCTGCTGCGGAACAAAAAAGATTAGACAGTGAAGCTGAACAAAAAAGATTAGACAGGGAAGCTGAACAAAAAAGATTAGACAGGGAGGCTGAACAAAAAAGATTAGATGCTGAAGAGAAAAAAGCAATAAGAGAACATGAATTTGAGTTAGAGAAATTGAGATTGACAAGTATGAGTAATGTTAATCAGGCATCTAGTGGTAATGGTAAACCTTCTACTTACAAGGTTAAGGTTCCACCGTTCAATCAGTCCAGTGACGATATTACATTCTGGCTGGATAGATTTGAACGTTCTTGTCGTACACATAATGTGGATAAATCACAATACGCTAATCAATTATCAGAAAACTTGAAAGGTGAATCTTTGACTAGATTATGCCTTGTAGGAGAAGCAGATAAGGATAATTATGATGTCATTAGGGCGGCTTTGATAAAAAAATATCAGCTAAGTGAGGAAGGCTATCGCCTTTTATTTAAAACGATGGTGCCTGAGACGGGTGTAGAATTCTCAGAATTCACTGCAAAGGCACGTCTCACAGTTGATCGTTGGATTGAGCTTTCCAAAACAGAAAAAACGTATGAAGGACTTATGGATTTGTTGCTCAGAGATAAGATTATGTCATGTGTGAACAAACCTTTCCTTGAATTTATACATGAGCGTAAACCCAAATCTCTAAAAGAAATGGAAGAATATTGTTCCCAATATGTCACTGCACACCCCGACGTGACTTTTGGCAACACTAAGATTAAGGAGAGTATGCCAGTTGCTTCAGCAACACCATACAATCCCAATTATTCACACAGATTTCAGGGACCTCAAAACAGATTTGATAAAAAAGGTAACCATAATAGTTATCAAAACCAAGGTAACCAATCATTTCAGGGTTCTTCTTCAAAGAACTGGAGACGAGCTGATAGCTCTCGACACAGGGGTGGTCATAATTATAGGAATTTCCGTAGAGGAAGTAATTATAGAAACTATCAGGGTTATCCGTCTTGGAGTCAACAAGATCATAATTACAGAGATACTCATTATAATGAATATGATAATGGTAACCAAGGGAACTATGACTCAAACCCAAATAGGGGTTACAATAGAGGTAACAATAACTACAGAGGTGATAATAACCGAGGTAGATCTCAATACAAAAGACATAAACCACATTTTCAGGCAAACTCTGCACAACAAGAGTCCAATGAAGCCTATAAACAGAGTAAAGATAATAATGATGCTAGTAATATGGCATGTGCCGCTTTTGATTTTGGGAGAGCATCTCAGTGCCCCCAATGCAAAACGCTATTTGAGCCAACCACAGTGTCTACTTTAAGCTGTGGCCATCCTCTTTCTGCTCTTCCGGCATCAGTCGCGCATGATGGAAGAGGTTCTCTTGTCTTACATAAGGGTTTAGTGAATAACAATCCAGTCTCTGTGCTATTTGATTCTGGATGCACCACAATTGGTGTTAGGCAGTCACTCGTAGATCCTTCCCGTGCCACTGGACAAGTAGTCAAATGTGTAACATTTGGCGGCACATTAGAGAAATACTCTACTGCTATCATTAGGATTGCTACTCCTTTCTTTACAGGAGATGTACACGCATGTCTTCTTCCGAATCCGATCGCTGACCTCATCATCGGTCGCATTCATGGAGTCAAAGAATGCACTCCGCAACAAATTTCCACGTGGGAAAGGCAAAACATGCAGATTGCTAACGCTGTAGTCACTAGAGCTCAGGCTCTTAATATGCCTCAAACTTCATCTATTGAAAATAATGAAGTGCATAACCAAGATAATCCCTTGGTAATTTCTCGTGACTCGTTTATAAAACAGCAAGAAGATGATCCCACTCTGAAGAAATTCTTCATTCTTGCAACTAAAGGTGATCCGATAAAGACACAAGTCGTAAATCGTGGATTACAAAGAAGAATGGCGTACTTGTACGTATGGTTCAAGACTCCATTACGTCAAGTCATTCTCAAATCCTGGTTCCCAAGAATTTGAGAGTTAAAATTTTGCAGCACGCTCACGACTCTCAGTGTGCTGGACACATGGGTTTTTCCCGTACTAAGTCAAGAGTCCTTGCGGCTTTCTTTTGGCCATTGGTAAACAAGGACATACGGATTTATTGTCGATCTTGTAAAGTATGTCAGGAAGTTAAATCCAAAGGTCCACGGCATGCTGCACCCATTCAGGCGGCGGACATTCCTATTCGGCCGTTCCAAAAAATGGCCATAGACATAATTGGTCCATTTAAGATCAAGTCTGCCAGAGGACATCAGTTTATCTTGACGTGTGTTGATATGTGCACACGTTGGCCAGAGGCTATTCCTCTGAAGAGCATTACTACTGCTGATATTGCAGATGCTCTTTGGCTTATATTTTCTCGTCTGGGGTTCCCCGGAGAGATATTGTCAGACCATGGCACCCAACTAATATCAGATACCATGTCTCAAGTAATGTCTACTCTGCAGATAGATAGATCTTTAAGTAGTATCTACCATCCAATGTCTAATGGTATGGTCGAACGCCTTAATAGAACACTTAAAAACTTACTGGGGAAGATAACTGAGGATCATCCTCAGGACTGGGACAGAGTTTTACCTGCGGCCCTCTTCGCTTACAGAGAGGTACCCAATGAACATACGGGATTTTCTCCCTTTGAACTCGTCTTTGGCGCGCGTCCGCGTGGCCCTATGTCGTTGCTTCACGATCTCATAACATCTGACAATATTGACGATGACACAAAGTCATCCTACGAATATGTCATCGCGTTGAGACAAAAGATTATCGAAGCATGCAAATTAGCAACTTCTTCTTCTGAATTTGCGAAACAGAAGGCAAGGCAATTTGCCAATAAGAAGAGATGCTTACGACAACTTTGTCCTGGTGACAAAGCATTTGTATTACTACCTTGTAGGGAAAACAGATTACTTATTTCTTGGAAAGGTCCGTACGATATAATATCGAAAATTTCCGATGTCGACTATATTGTCGATATTGATGGGAAGCATAAAACCTTCCACATCAATATGCTTACTGAATTCCATGAACGTCCGGATTATTTGCAACCCATTTTCCAAGCAACGGACAATTCTCCAGTACCACATGGTCATTACTCATCACTGTCCGTGATACAGGATGAGGAAACAAGTTTTTCAGATGTAAATCTTCCTCTTCCAATGATCCCACTTCATTCCAGTGAATCATGGAAGAACGTTACTGTCTCTCCTGATTTGTCTCTAGGAGAACAGCGACAAGTTTCAACTATGTTGCAAACATTTCAGGATGTACTCACTGACATCCCTGGACAAACGAATGTCATTCAACATGACATTGTTCTAACTGACCATACTCCTATTAGGATTAGACCTTATCCTATACCTATACATTTTCAAGCACAGGTCGAGAAAGAGTTGGATGAGATGATAGATTTGAAAATAATCGAACCATCCACCTCTGCATATTCTTCGCCGATGGTTATTGTGCGTAAAAAAGACAATAACATACGTCTTTGCGTTGACTATCGAAAATTGAATCAAGTAACTAAGTTCGATGCCGAACCTATGCCTTTACTGGAAGAGCTACTTACTCGACTCTCCAAATCTCATTTTTTCACTAAACTTGATTTGTCTAAAGGATATTGGCAAGTTCCTTTATCTGAACGCGCCAAACCTCTCACGGCTTTTTCAACACCTAGAGGTTTGTTCCAATGGAATTTTATGCCTTTCGGTCTTATGAACGCACCAGCTACATTCGTACGCATGATGCGCCGAATCCTATCTTATCGGTCAGATGTCATTGCATATCTAGACGACATCTGTCTTTTCAGCGATACTTGGGAAGATCACTATTCGGGGTTAGATGAATTGCTGTCTACTTTGCGTGAGCACAACCTGACAGCGAAACCCTCTAAAGCCTATATTGGTTTTAGCGAAATTTCTTTCCTAGGCCACCGAGTTGGTCATGGTTTCCTAAAGACAGAGGACCATAATACTAGTAAGATACTTAACATCTCAATCCCTAAGACTAAAAAACAGGTGAGAAGTCTGTTAGGTCTTATTCAATTTTATGGCAGATTCATTCAGAATCTATCCTCTATCATGGCACCTCTCTCAACACTTCTAAAGAAAGGTTCGCCTAATGTGGTCCACTGGTCTCAGGAATGCCAATGCTCTCTGGATAAGATTAAAACATTGTTTTCAACACCACCTATTTTAGTGCTACCTACTAAAGATAAGACATTCGTTCTTCGTAGTGACGCTTCATCCACTGGGATTGGAGCGGCACTAATGCAAGAGTACTCTGGAACTCTGCATCCTGTAATGTATATTTCCAGAAAACTTAATGCGGCAGAAAGGAATTATTCGGTTTTAGACCGTGAGCTATTAGCTATGGTTTGGTCGATCCTCAAACTACAGAGATTCCTTCTAGGCGCACATTTCATAGTAGAAACCGACCAAAAAGCTCTTACTGCTATACAGAGTAAGAATTTGAAGAGCTCGAGGTCTACTCGATATGCAATTGCTCTTCAACCTTTTCATTTCTCTGTGCGAGCTATTCGTGGATCAGATAATGTGATGGCAGACATTCTGTCAAGATGCCCACATGATTCCACATAACTATTAGGGCTTAGACTTCTTGATATGTCTAGTTCTATAGTAGTTCCTTTTCTATATCATGATAGATACACATTTGTAATTTAATAATATAATGATTGTATCACTACATAGCGGTTCATTGATGTTTATTCACCGCTGTGCTTTGATGATTTTTTTCTTCATAAATCATAAATTTAAGATATCTAATGCGAAATGATGATATGAATTTTTTAGGCATTGTGTAATTGCCAGAATTGTATTATACTTTGATGACACCTTCCTGGAAAAATATACTTGTAGAGAAATAATTTCTCTCAGTTTATGAGACACATTCTCACCAGTCGCTCCATAAGTCGACTTAGCCTCATATTAGGCGTTATAGGTATTCCTGATATTTTCATTTGCGCATTATTCATGCGTTGTGAGCCTATTGTACGTTGCTCCTAGATGTATTTCAAAAAAAAAAAAAAATGTTCCATTTTTTTTTTTCCCGGGAGGTGTGGTAAGACTGTTACGTGCAGTCTTTGATATCTTACAATATTATACATAGGTAATTTTTTAGTGCTTAAGGGAAAGTCATTATTGAGTTACTTCCCTTGAAAGTTGTGTCGGCTCTTTCGATCAAACTCCGCGGATAAATCCATTTTACTGCGATTTATTCGTTGTTTGGGTAATAATAGATTGTTCTTGCTTCAGAATATCTATGGCCTGAATTTATGTGTATTGTTTGTCTGAGTAGGACGAGTCTGTCTTATATCTGTATATCTTTACATATCTAAGTCGAACTATATGTTCTGTTGTCTCTAGAGAGGTCGAAGGCTATTCGGCGGATGTGTCGCTAGAGTGTGGTGTGATTTGGCTTCGTCCTGATAGGGACTGTGTGTTTTCCATGTCGGCCTGTCGCCGGGGAAAAAGTGATCTCAGTATTTGTGGGGAAGGTGATAGTCGTCTAAACCTATCGTGTATGCTTTACCCCAGTGTTTAGTCGTATTGCCAAGGAATGGCAGTTTCATATTTTCTATACCAAGGTAATCAAAGATACTCTTATGAACTCTCGATCGAAGCCACCATTTTTCGATAGTTACGATTTGAATGTCTAAGAGAATATATTTGACTCGATGAAAACGACTTCGATTCCTAGCAGCACTATATCCTGTAGATTGCAGTCAATTGTTCATGATCAAATCTACAGAGCAATGAAATGTTTTATGAATGACTAACTTTAGGACAGATTCATTATCTGTATCCAAACGTGAGTGACAGCTCACGAGTGAAGCCATCTTGGAACCAAAACATGTAGTGACTTTCAAGAAGAGAAAAGGGATGCCCGTATTATCGCTTGTTTAGTCCAGAGATCACTGCTACACATGAGAACCCGTTATTAGCGGTTCAATATTATTATATGGAAAAATATGTGCTGAACATTATGTTGAAGAATCGTCGCTAGACGAGATTAGGTTTAGAAGCCATCTGAAATATTGTTTATAAGCTGACGTGCTCAGTCAGTGAAGTCAGATGATATATGTATGGGCGATACTGAGTGCTTGGCTACTGACAGTCCATTATACACTTATTCTACATGAGTGCCCATGTAACATTGCAAGACCATTTATCCACTGTACTATGATGTATTATGGCAACCTGTGATTTGTCACTATCTGTGCTGTCGAGTGTGTACGTCCAATTAAACTTTAGAAAAGGTACACAGTCGTTGGTGTCGATGACTTCCAGCCATACATGAGTGTGAGAAAAGAACATTTTTTGTCAACACCACGAACCTTTATCATCATTCGCACATTATACACTCAATCCATGTCTACACACCACTGCGTAGGTCAAGGTGACATTCCATACCCTACAGTGGAGCAAACAACACCATAGAGATCTTATCAACTGATGATGATGATGATGTCTGCTTCCATCCACTTATATCTATCTTTTGGTGGATATCATTAACGGGAATAAAAATCCAACGTTATCAACCTTATCAATCACCTATACTACCTGGCACATGGCATGAAGAAGAATACATATGGTACTGTTTGTGCCTTCGCCTTCTACAAATCCACAATTTTCATCACCAATTTCTGGTTTTATTTTACTTCTCACTCTTCTCATGATAATTCTGCAGAGTATTTTGATCATATTATTCATAAGCCTAATAATGTGGTGGTCTTCGCACTCATTGGGTCCAGGTTTGGAAGAACTATGAATATCGATTTCAACAGCTCCTCACATATTTTACTGATGCCTTTTCGCTATCACATTAAAAATTCTCCCACAGCCTCAATATTTTAAAAGAACAACAGTGGGATGTGTTCTTAGATGCCATCTTCATAAGTTGCCCATGTCGATAGGGTTAGGAATAGGATTAAGTTTAGGTTTAGGATTCCTAAACCCATAACCCTTATTCTTTATTACTGCATCTCTAAATTCTTTTTTAAGGACAGACAGCCCACTATTGTTCATTTCAACCTCCTCAATGGCATCCACTGCTACATTATGTAGTCCAGGGGCATATAAAGAACCAAAGTCTTACTTACTTACTTAGTCGTTCCCCTTCTACCGTGAGGTGTAGAGGTTTGGAAGAGAGAGCGCCAGACTATTCTATCAGCTGTCTTCTTCCTGGCCTGGTTCCATTCTAGTCCTCGGTCCTTCAAAGATTGTCTAATGTTGTCTTCCCAGCGGACTCTAGGTCGTCCTGGAGGTTTGGATCACTGGCTCTTTGTTTCCCATGTTTGTCGTGGTAGCCGATCTTCTCCCATTCTGCCAAATGAACCAAAGTCAAAACAAACAAACAAAAAAATCAAAAGTTCAAACACATAATAGTTGGGGGGGGGGGGGGGGGGGAGGGGGGGGGCCTTTCTTTTATACGGTCTTGAAAAATAGTTCAGAGGCCAGAGACGCAGTAATAAGGGGTGAGGGTTAAGGTTAGGTTTAGATATCCTAAACCTAACCCTTAACCCTAATGACGTTGGCGACTTACTAGGATGACATCGAAGTACACGGCCCACTGTTCGATCCAGTGGGGCATGCACAGGATTTCGCCCACATGGCTATAGATTTGGCGGCAGATTAAGTTGCCCAAGTTAGCGTAAACATTTATTTCTTTAACAATATTGTAAAAATAAGCATAACCGCAATTCCTAATGGCAACGTGCTAACCATAATGCTGTATCTTGCGAACTGAAATTCCAGACGAATAAGAGAACGCAGTGCAAAAAATCGACTTTGTATCGATAGACATTTAGGCGAGATCCGGTGCGTGTCCCGCTAGCCTACGATTCCACCAACTTAACTTTCACAATAACTCAGGGTCAGCGAGCCAATGAATGGCTGAACTTGCAACAATACTACGACATGTGCTGCTATAGAGATATATGCACATATACATACATATAACAGACGATTAAATAACTAACCAGTATAATAACATGGTTCCTCCAGATGAATCGCGCTGGCCAATTTCACGTTTCTATGGGGACACGCCCCCCTCGGCTTTGGAAGCTTTGACTTAAATAACACCATAACAGATTATTATGAAGTGCATGCACACAACCTATAGCTGTACTCGATATAATTTTTTAAAATCCGCTCATTAAATTTAACAAGACCACAGCCAATAAAAGTAATAAAAGAAAGTTGACAATTAATAATCTCTTCTTCCCCGTTTGTAATGCCTGGGGCGCATTCGAATTCACGTTAGTGTGTTTATATTGCCAGGTACTAAATAGAGCAACTTGTGAAAGAAACCTTTGTTGCACGGAAAGAAAAAAAAAAGTAGTGGGGACGATGCAGTTGTGGCGCCATATTCCTTAAGGGGCGAAAAAGAAGAGGAATTATCTGATCTTATTAATTATAATACCCTTTAGGTCCCAAAGGAGCATACGTCTACAACAAACACATGCCAAGTTCTCCTGTCACGTGCTATCAGCTCAAGTTCTTTCCACATGTTCCTCACCATTTTCACTTTCTCTCCAGCTCTTTTCTTCATGTTTATTTTTCTCTGCCTCTCTTTCCCTGGGGATGCCAGAATAAAGACTACCTTGTAATGTTATCAACAGGTACCCTCAGGTTAAGTCCTATCTATTGCCAACGTCTTCTTCTCATCGCTTGTTCTACTGGTTCTTGTCTGGTTCTTGTCACCAGTTCCACATTAGTAACCTTGTCCTACCATTTCAATCCTTCTATGTGTATCTTTCTGGTTGTTTTTGTTGTTGTCCATGTTTCACAGCCATGTTTATAAGACTGACTTGACATTTGAATTGAAGATTCTTCTAACTGATCTTATACAGAGCTGCAAATGATTATTTTTGGTTTAATGTTAGTAGCTTAATCTAATTTTTAAATCTCTGGTTAATGGACGAATTTCAAACAATTTGATAAACTATCAAAAATCTTTCAAAGCCTGGAAGGGGTGGGAGGGGAGGGGGGGGGGGGGCGGGGGGGTCTGTTTGCTTTTAAACATATTTTGTCTTTTAGGGCGAGAAGAAGAAATATTCGAGGAGGTTGAAATGTGTATGTTTGTTTATTGTATTTTATTTATTTATTATTGTGGTGCGGCCCCGGGGGGCGGGCGGAGGGGAGGGGGTGAATATCACATTGTTCCTGTATTTGTTTCGCCCGTCTGTTACCAGGGCCTTAAAGGTAAGGAAAGAATAGTAACATTGTAACCTACGGTGCATGTCGTAAACTGCAATTAAGGAGGGTTGGGCATGGGGGCCGGCTACCCCATCTTGTAGAAACCATAAGCCACTGACAGTTCAACAACAATCAGAGACAGAGAGTTAGATGGAGGTCGAAAAACATTCGGAGAAGGGAACTGCAGACATAAATGACAGGGATGGAGAAAACTTGGAAACACCTGGAGCTTATGGCGTGGGACTGGAGGACTTGGCGTGCGTTTGTCGAGAGCCTATACTACCTAGGGAGCTAAAAGTCTATGATGATGACTATATTTGTTTATTTTTAAATAATCCTCATTAGCTCATTTAGCCGTAATACGTTTATTCTTGTTTTGATAGTAGTAGTTGTATCCTTTTCAGCCATTACTGACAATAGGAACTCGCCCCGGAAACGATGTCTCGGTGGGTACGAGGTTGAGCGCTTGGATAAAGAGGTCAAGCTGTTGCCCATGCAGCATGCCTCTGCTAGTGAGTCAAGAGAAACGGTGTAGCCGTTACAGTCTGGCACCCAGAACACATACGGTACTCGTATATATGCTATATTTCATGTCTACAAATCTCATCTCATACTCTACCCCATCTACCGTTCGGTGAATAGCGTAATGGATTCAGGGTGATCTACCATGTTGTATGGCTCTCTGCAGTGTTGTGGACTCGAGTCAATCGAATCGGACTCGAGTCGGACTTAAGTCACCACAGCGACTCGACTCGGACAACTTGATTGAGATTTAGGCATTAGCGATTCGTCTCGACTCGAGTCTTGCCAATTTTGGTGAATGCACTGTTTAGTAATTCGCACCTATGGGTTTGTCCTGAGTGCAGTGAGGTCGATTCTAAAACAATAAGAATTCAGATAAGAAGGCTCCTGTGTTAAGCGATATCACCAAAACATTGCAAAGAAATTTATTGTACAAACACATTTTATTTCATATTACCAGAAATAATTGGACACTGTGCTAGACAAACATCTCGAGACACGGCGACCGTCAGATTATATTCTTTGGCTATGTAAACATAACCATCCCGCCTAAGGGGAAATATACCGCGCGAATTTATTGGCTTGAAAAAAAAGTAGAGCATGTGTCCTTAACCTGAAAATTCCCTTAAGCTTAAGATTTAGTGCTGATCAAGCGTGGGAGGGGAGAATGCTTGAGAAAATAATATTTCTAAAATGTAATACTGAAAAATAACTTTTGTCAAATAAAATGTCAGTAAATAAAATAGTAAAAGTACTAAATTATATACCGTATTGATATTTTTCATTATTATTTGTAATTATCGATGTGATTGTTCGATAAAGCGCGTCTGTGGCTGTAAACCGTATTAGATCTAGGCGACTTGGGACTCGACTTGAGACTCGTTATAAAGGACTTGACGACAAATCTGGGTCTCTGTATGTGTCACGGGTTGCTTTGCTCTCACAATTCATAAGATAATTCAAAAATCAAGAACAATGCTAAATTTGACTGAGCAATTGTTAACTTTGTATCTGCCCGACACCTTTTATGAAGAATTATTATGTCGTTTAGCTCGCTCAAGCCCCCAACTGATTTTATTCATTGAAATCTTAATTAAGTAGCTCTGTTTTAAGTGTATTTAACGCGACTGAAACATATGGGTGCAATACACCCAAAAGGATTAAATCAACTATAAATTTGTATATATACAAATAACAAATTTAATAATCATTTATATTTAACAATGTAAAATGAATAATTCTCTTTTAAAAAACAGGTTATCATCACAGGGTGATGTTATGGATATTGAGGGAAATGGTTTAAAGTTCACTTGGCAGCTTTTAAGTTTGTATATAGCTGCCAGTAAGTTTGTTGGTTTCTGCTCCAGCCGAAGGTTGGTTCTTTGCAGGTTATGGACTGATGCACTCTCTTGTGACACGTTCCAAGAAATATCATAGAGTAATCACGAAGCTGGTCCACCGTCTTCAAGACCCTTCTGATGATGGTGTCTAGCGTTGACAGCAGGACACTTATACCACACACTTTGTTCCAGAGAAAGTACCCTCAACTGGTACCAACGACTAGTATAATGAATGAAGAGAAACAAATAACCTCTTGAGTATTTAGTTTCATGACACACAATCGAGTTCTTCCCCCCCCCCCCCCCCGTTTTCATTCCACCATCCCATCTACTTCAGAACTTTACCCTCTCTGAGTATTAATATTAATCCCAGTGAGCGGAAAACATTCATTACATTTATATTGAATATCTTTGCATTTGCACTGGTTGAAAAGTCGAATAATATAATGTATGTACATCAGTTCTATAATTATCCACTCCCTGCTCCATGTGAATCTTGGGACTACCTCTGCTTTTGGTTCTGTATGAGAAACCCGCATAAAGCAGTAACCAGCTCTTGCAGTGGTGGTTCATGAAACCATCATGATATATGCTGTGGTTGCCAGCCTCGTATGACTTGGACATTCATTCGCAATTTTCACATATTAATAAATGCAAAATATATAATTTTTTTAAATGTACAACTCACCCTCAAATCTCTTTAGGAATACCGATTCCTGGCTCAGAAAAATAGTTAGATTAAGGCAACGTTTAAGATGCCTCTTACACGCGGTCTGGGGTATTACTTTAGCCTCCCACTGTGACTTTGTGTTTTCAGATTCATAGGATTCCGGCTTTCTGTAGGTAAAGTTTTCCTGGGATATAAGTCCACAAGATACTCAAACAAGGTCCGGTCAGAAAAATGAAATTCTGATCCTATTCCTTACTCTGGCTAGCTAGTTGTCTTCTTGACGAGTTGAATTTCACAGTGTTCTAAACCGGCGAAAGTGTCAGATTATATTGCAACTTTCGTCCCACGCACGTGGTTGTTACAATCTGACCAGGCTCCAATCATAAGTGTTGTTTATAACATCTAGAATTGCCCAGCCAATTGTATTAAATCATGCGTGCTATGATAATTTTCCTCATGGAATTTTCTGTGTGACTCATGCGTTTGTACATTTCAAATGGTCATTTCCCGTATAAGGACTTGGTATTTCCATCAATTCTCTGTAATGATTACACTAAAACTTCTTACATTATCACAAATAATGTCTTCGAAACAATTCTGTCCGGAAGCGATTACAGTATTTCCGTCGTCTTTAGGTGCGTATCTACAATATGTCAGCACCTGGATAATTTACTGCCCTGTACGTTTGCAAACAAATATTCATCGTGTGACCAGCTAGGTTGTGGTCTTTCCACGAGAGAAATTAGGAAATAGCCATATCAGCGCTAAATAAACTCACTTGGGCGAACTTCGTGTAAATCCGGCGCGCCCATGTTTGGTTCACGAGAATTTTACCAACATGACTGCCGGTCAATATTGCATCACCTATCTACTCTCTTAGCAGGGATGGTCAGGAAAACAGACGTGACGAATTATTACAGGAAGAAGTGTAAACAATGACTCGAAAATACCAATACTGCCGGAGAGGAAAAGAGAGCTAACAAATTTATGCGACAGTACGGTGTAGAAACATGGACAATGAACAAGCAGTTGGAAGAAAGTGTTGAGGCCTTTGAGATGCGGGTATATAGACGAATGGGGCGCGTCTCAAGGAATGAGAAGAAATCCTAGGAAGGAAAAGGTAATTATTGAAGGAGATCAAAATTTGACAGCTAAAATATTCTGGCCACGTAAAAGACATAATGCCTTACTGAAGATCGTAATAGAAGGAAGAGTGGAAGGCAAACGTGCAAGAGGAAGATAGCGCCATAAGTGGGAAGATAACATCAAGATATGGACAGGAAAGAGTCTATCAGAGTGCACCAACAAGACAAGAGACAGAAGACGTTGGAGATCCATTACAGCCAACCTTCGATGTGGAGATGGCAGCTGATGATTATGAAAGTAGAATACCACGATCAGGTATCGGTAGTTAAATGTTATCTGGAACTGGAGATCTAATATATCCTAATAATAAATAACCCACAAAGGTTTAACCTGATGTTTGTCTTCATAAATTAAAAAAAAAAATCTGTACTATGTTTGTTACTGTGGCCGACGAAGGTTTATCCCTAAACTTGCCGTGTTCTGATCATAGCGTGTGATGCCATAAAGTTGTGTGCACACAAATTGCGACGTGCTACGCAAAAGGATGCATCGAACATGGGAAAGCAGAGATGTTGCTGTGGCTAAGGTAGAACGCGATATTTTGAGCTTGTGCCTCTGATTTCTTTTCATAAATAATTTAATTTTTCTACGACGTTACAAAATTTCATTATATGTCTTCCTGGTAATATCGGAAATAGGACCATAATCCTAACCCTAATACTAACCCTAACTCTAAATTGTACGAAAATACACATATTATACACATATTCACTGCTGAGCGTTCGGCGAACTTCATTCCGATTCTTCCTAAATTTACAGCTACACCATCGAAAGAAATTATTAATGTTGTTTTTTTCGTCGGTAATTCTGTTATCTGCTTGCTTAGCGATAAATATGCAGGTTGACTTAACCCACTTCAATGTGCTATCGACAATCTCGTCGAAAAAAGTGCTTGGGTTGGGGTTAAGGTTAGATTCAGTGAAGCAAATTAAGTGTTTATTGAAAGAGAATACGGTTAGGGGTTTAATTTTATTTATTGTTTAATTTATGAAGAAAAAATATCAAATTCAACCTCTGATTGGTTATCTTCTTCTTCGTACACTCTCAGACGTCTACTTGAATGTTTTCAAAGAAAGCAGTACGGTAGTCAGATGGGTTATAATTAAGATATAATGTGTCGCTAATTCCAGATAATAATAATTTTAATTGCAGGCTGGTCGTTTTATCATTTGGCCTTTCCAGTTAGTATAAATCAGCGCCAGATTATTCATTAGGCCCACTAGACTCGGGCCTAGGGCTCAGACTTACAACAAAGCAACGGAGTCATAACGCTCAGAGCTCTACAGCAACGGCACGTACACGTTAGTACGCTCATGCGTGCAAGATAATAGTATCTGTACAACAGTTAGTTTATTAGTTACTTCCACCCCCGCTTTTGTCTTTTTTAAATTATATTTTCTTTGCAGGGGTCCCACTACCTTTAACAAAATCTAGGGGCTGTAACGAACACTTGTTTCTTGTTTTGTTTTTTTCTACATTTTATTATATACATTATATATTAGTGAAACATTTATCCAGAATCCATTACTTTTTTTTTTATAGTTTTACATTTTAAAAGAAAGGAGAAGGGCCCCAAAATATCTTAATAGTCCATGGCAGCGGTTTTCAACCTTTTTGAGTCCATGGCTCCCCTGACCAACTACATTCTTTCTGCGGCTCCCCTATGGGATAACTGGTTAAAAACTCTAGCGATGTTTCCACATTTGGCCTAACATTTTTTTGAGCAGGAGAGCTTTGGAAAGGCTTTTAAACAATGTAATTTTTTAATGTAATTTTTAAAAAAATGCTATTGGACAATCTGTGAAAAAATTACACGTACAAGAAAAAATATACACAAAGTGCACTTTGAAAACCCGTACTATAAAAAAGAAAACAGCACAGATAAAGCAGTTGCTTTCTAACATTTTTGTAAGTTTTTGTCTGAAAATCATTCACTGATATACTGCACTCATGATCCATAACAAAAAATGTGTACATTAAAACTAAAAAAAAAATATGATGAATAAAGTACCAGTCACCTCAGTGTGAAACTTGAGCTTGCTTGTTGTTACACCGCTTGTAAAATCTTGGCACCAGTTGAGATACAGCTACCCTCATTTCCGTGTCCACATCAAGTCTTGATCTGAACTTGGTTTTTACGACAGCCACGGCTGACAACCCAGCCTCGCAGAGATAGGAGGTTGCAAAAGGAATTAATATCTTCAGTGCTCTCTTGCTCAAGCTTGGGAACTCCTGTTTTACTGAATACCAAAATGTTGGCAATGCCATGGATGGAAGCTTCGCTTGTAGTGAAGAGTCTTATGAAAGTTCTATCAGTTCTTCCTCTTCTGCAATACTGAAGTCCGAAGGAGCATCACTACTGAAGGGATTTGGAACCCACTGAAACCTGTCACAGTTTTCAGGAAAGTATTTTTCAAAATGAACACTGAGTTGAGATAAGTGTCCTTGAATTATAGAAACAATATCTGCACTAAAATCTATTTCATTGTCTGTAATGAGCTGCTGCTAACCTGAGAAGTAGTCCATTTCTCGTCATTGATTTTTTTCTTCCAAAGAAGAAGCGTCTTTTTGAAGGCCGAAACTTTGTCAATATTTGTACTGTCCGACAAAGGAATGGGCAAAAGTTGTTTTCCCACGGACTCTCCAACCATAATGGACACCATATCAATAGCACACGGTAAAACGAGTTCTTCTGCAATCGTATGGGGTTTCTTACATTTTGCTACCCGGTATGCTACCTTGTAGGACGCTAGAAGAGCTTTACTCGAGATTGTCGCCTGCTTAGAAAATGCTGATTTTTGTCCTTTCATTTGACTCAGCTTTCTAGAGAAATATTCTCTTGTTTTGCCCACGTCATTCTTATGAACACTTTCTAAATGGCGCTTCAGTTTGCTAGGCAGCATACATTCGATAGAGAGTACTTTGAAACACAAAACACACTGGACGCTCTTCATTGTTCACAAGAGTGCACGTGAAACCAAAATCTAAGTAACCTTCGTCGTATTTTCTATACTTACGTTTCCTTTCCTCATTACCACTTTCCTTGTCATCCTCAACAAGTTCTCGCTTTTTACTAACACTTGCCAAATTAAAAAAATCTTTCCATAGTTTATATCCAACTCACAACACAATCAAAACCGTTTAAAAACAGAAAATCACCGTGTTACCTACTATGGTCGCGCGAGGTGAATGCGCTGAAAGTTGATAGGCGGGTCGGGGAAGCGGGACTTCAAAGGCTGGCCAACATCAAAAGTGAAATTTCTCCGGGGTCACGCAGGTTGACCATCACGAAAAATGAAATTTCCCACAGCTCTGTGTTTTCTTAACAGCTAAATACGAAAAAAATCCACGCCCATCCGCGGCGCCCCTGACCGTCAGTCATGGCGCCCCAGAGCGCCGCAGCGCACAGGTTGAAAACCGCTGGTCTAGGGCCTCAGGAGTTCTTAATCCGGCCTTGGTATAAATATGAGGAGAACTGCCGTAAGACGGGGGTAAAATGGAAAAACAACAAACAACAACACAAGAAGTCCTTGTTTTCATTATATTTTATTTATCGTTTTAATGTACTATTCACTTCCGGTTTCCGGTTCAGTAGCGGCCATTTTCGCTCCGACATGTGACTCACACTATCAGGAAGTATTTGTCTCTTATTCCTATAGTTTCATGTTCTCGACTTAATTCTCACTTTCTTTCTCTTCAGTCTTTTGTTTGTCTGTCCCTGACGTAGGTTTCCTTGTCCTTTCTTTGGTAAGACGTATAACTTTTTGTGTTGTTGTTTGTTGTTTTTTGGTATAAATAGAGTAAATTAAAAGTGTGGATGTACGCGTGTATGTTTTCCCTTGTCTCAAAATGGTTGTGTATCATACCTGTCATGTTGGTAATAAGGGGTAGGTGGGTGAGGTTTAACGTTCGGATTTAGGGTTAGGTTTAGACCAGTGTTTCCCAAACTTTTTCAGGTCACCGCCCCCTTGGCTCCCAGGGCATGTTTCATCGACCCCTGCATTTCCCCAAAGTACATAACAAATTAAAAAGAATGAAAGATAAGAGCAACTGTTAATTTAAAACAGTGACAACTAATTGCTTTATTTGTTAAATTCTAATATAAAGCTACAGATACGCTTATTTATTGATTTAATTTTCTTTAAAACTCAATGTACTTAATCCAGTATAGCAAACTGTCATCAACAGTATGAGAGAGTATATTAGTAACAAGTCTACTTCATTGCTCTCATAACTTTCAGTGAGATGGATATGCCTGGTGCAGTAATTTCAGCTTCTCAACATCAGGCTGAAAGCTACTCAGAAGGAGTCTCAGATCCCCACGTTCAGTAATTTGCAGTCTGTTTGTTTGCTTCGAAAGAAGTTTGACAACCGCACTGAAACCACGCTCTACTAAATACAATGTTGGAAAGGCAATACAGAACATCTTAACCTTTCCCCCACCACTGCAGGATAGCGATCAGAGGTTTCTTTCTGCGACCAAAAGTCTTGATATGATTTTTTTTAACATAAGCTTAAGCTCAACGTCATTTTGCGTCGATATCAGTTCCTCTTCCAACCTTCACAGTTCCTCACTGCACGTGTCGAGGAATGGATTTATTATCCAGTCTAGAATAGTGATCAATAGAAGATCATGAAACCTCTGAGACATGTCTTTATACAGCTCATCTAGGTGTACACAATATACTTGAAGATTATCCTCTGGCATTTTGTCTTTCTTTTCCCAACTCAAAGAGGCTGAGAAATTGGATTAGCTCGCGACGGCCAAAATTGCGTTTGAATAGCATTAATTTGGACAGAAACGTGGAGACATGATATTTGACTTTTATATGATTAATATAATTTTCTTGCAGTTGCAGATTTATTTCATTAAACTTTGTGAATAAATCTTACAAATATGCAATGTCATGCCTGATATTCTTTAGTTCTGTACTGAGTCTTTAAAGAATTCTACGACAGTTTCAAAAAGAGCATAAAAGCGTCTCAGACAATTTATTTTTGAGAGCCATCTGACTTCTTTGTGCACCAGCAAGCGTTCAAATTGTTCATCATTCTCAGTACAAAGCTCTCGAAATGGTCGAGAATTGAGAGCAAGGGACTTAGTTTTATTAATCGCTGTAAAAACAGTATTTAATCATTTGTGAAGTCAATAACTTAGATTTTTTGCGACAAGATGTTGTCTGTGAATTACACAGTGTATTGTAAATATATCAAGTACAGCTTCCTTTACGAAAGCGATAACCTCGCGGTAATAACCTATCATTGATGGTGCCCCGTCTATTGCACAAGCAAGAATGTTTGTAAGCGGATGTCCTTCTCTTTGAAAAATCGCTCAACTACAGGAAATATTGACTCATCGTTCGTATCTGTTACTAGTTGCCTTGCAAATAATAACTCTTGAACCAAGCTTTCATCTTTTACTAAGCGAACATATGCCAGAAGCAAAGATTCATTGCCCGGCAAAGTTGACTCATCCAACTGTAATGTAAATTCTGTTGTCCTAGTATGTTGCACAATGTTTCTTCAACATTCTCAGCCATTTCGTTTATTCTTATTTGGACGGAGGTATTGCTGAGCTGGGTCGCCTTAATTATTTCTTCCGGTGACTTATGCATAACTATACGCACAACTTCCCTTATAGACAGCAGAATCAAGTTTTCTCTGATTGTGTGGGGCTTCCCAGATTTAATTATTAGCAATAAAATGTTGAATGAAGCTCGCAAACCATCACAGATTTTACTAGCAAACATGTCGTGAACAGTTTTATGTTTCTGAAAGTTTTCACGAGGTGACTGAAAACATGCCAAGCTTTTGTCTGCTTTATCAGCGTGCATTTTTGTTTTCAAATGTACAATGAGTCTGGATGATTTCATCGCCTCATATGAAAAGGCCCTCACACACAAGAGATACACTGACAGCTGTTGGTTATGTAGTGCTGGAATGAATCCATATTTCAGATATTCCACGCTGTATTGTCAGCACTTCTTTTTTGGTTTGTTCTACTGATGCCATTTTTGTTCTGGATTCTGGAACAAAGAATTAATTTTACAATTTCACAAATAACAAAATATGCTTCAAGTACTTAAAAAACTGATTTAAAAGTGGCTTTACAGAAATTTGACACACAGGAAATATGAAAAACTCCACCTAGCCCGGTCCCAAGCCCGGTTGAAAAATGAGGAGGGCGGCCTGCATGGAGACCATAAGGAAGTAGGCCCTCCATCATGCAAAGGGACAACAGGCCAACCCATTGTTTGCCTTAGAACCTGATTACAAGAAATGCAGGAGAGAAAACCGGACTGATCTTAAAGGCGACAAACTGGAATGGACTACGGACTACGACTTATGAAACATGAAATATAAGGAGTATAAAAGGGAAATAAGAGGAGCTGGTGGAGGAGATGAGGAAAGCAAAACTAGAAATTCTGGCATTAATGGAAACGATGAAAACGGGACTCGGAGTTATGGATCTGAATGGCGACACGCTGCTGTACAGTGGAGTCCCCACATCTAAAATAGTAAGAGGGGCGTTGGTTGTACTGTGGCTAAAAACCAAAAGGATAGCATCAAGGGATGGACATTTGTCTCGGAGCGTATTATGGAGCTAAAGCCAAAAGAAAGAGAAACTATAGTCAACCTTGTCATAGTGTATGGGCCAAATGAAGATGAGCGAGCAGAGGTCAAGGAGGAGTTCTTCGAACTGCTTCAAACGACAGTGGACGACTGCCTGGATGAAATTATCCTGCTCGGAGATTTTAATGCCAGACTTGGAAATGATCATGCTAGAGTGATGGAGTTATCGGAAAGTATGGAGAAAATACACTTAATGACAATGGAAAGCGACTCCTTAGATTCTGCACTTAGCAAAACCTGATCATTACAAACATAAAGTTCTCCCATAAGATTATACATGTCATACTTGCCACCAAATGATAGGGGTCGAGTTTAAGATAGGTAAAGTGAGTGTGATTGTGTACTGGCAAAGTCGTTCACACAACAGGGGCGCACACGGGAGTCATCGAGTATGGAACGACTGATGATATTTAATAATAGTTTATTAACTCACAGCACATCATCACGTAGACATAGACGAATACAGTTACATCGAATCATAAATCTCCACACTGCAGTTAATACACAATATGGCCTAAACAGTACTCCATTACTCAATAAAGCCTGCTCACACGGCAGCTATAATAATCTTCATAAGGCATAAACAGTACTCCATTACTCAATAAAGCCTGCATCACACGGCAGCTATAATAATCTTCATATGGCCTAAACACTACTCCATTACTCAATAAAGCCTGCTCACACGGCAGCTATAATAATCTTCATAAGGCCTAAACAATACTCCATTACACAATAAAGCCTGCTCACACGGCAGCTATAATAATCTTCATATGGCCTAAACAGTACTCCATTACTCAATAAAGCCTGCTCACACGGCAGCTATAATAATCTTCATATGGCCTAAACAGTACTCCATTACCCAATAAAGCCTGCATCACACGGCAGCTATAATAATCTTCATATGGCCTAAACAATACTTCATTACACAATAAAGCCTGCATCACACGGCAGCTATAATAATCTTCATATGGCCTAAACAGTACTCCATTACTCAATAAAGCCTGCTCACACGGCAGCTATAATAATCTTCATATGGCCTAAACAGTACTCCATTACTCAATAAAGCCTGCTCACACGGCAGCTATAATAATCTTCATAAGGCCTAAACAAATCTTTACTGCAGTTTATCAAATAGGCTGTACACACAGCGAAATATATAAGTCGACATTTTCTTAAGCACTACGTAGGCAAACACTATCCAAAAACCACTGGGACTCGACCTACACGGTCCACGCCCAAAACACAACTCCCCTGGAAAACACACTCGTCCCGCCAAAAAACCCCGTCACGAGACTCGGCTGTTTTGAACACCGCTCTCAATAGTACATGCAGCCTAGCTGCGAGCTATTCACATGGCTCAAAACTTTACAGAATAAATACATCTCAACATTTGAGATTAAACAGCGTTCACACGCTTTTCTGTACTCTGTCACTCGAAAAATAGGAAAAGATAATTCTATCCTAAAGTCAAACAAGTATCCGCTTAATCAAGCGTTGCAACTCGAAAGTTAACTTGCCCAAAAACATTCTAAAGATTACTTCCCTTCCATAAATCCACTCGCAACAATGTCTTCACTAGATGTGAACCAACAAAGATTGAGAAATCAGTGATCGACTATGCCATAGTTAGGAAAAGCTCATTCAAGTATGTCCAGGATGCTAGACTCTGGAGAGGGCCAGACATTGGAAGTGATCACTATCTGCTAACAATTAAAAGAACAACTGAAAGAGCTGATCGGTCTAGGAATTGCCTACCATAACGCAGGAAACTAAGTAAACGAACAGAAGAAATGAGCATTAAGACATACAAGATGAGAGAGCCAGAAATTGACACCAGATATCAGGGGCTTATTGCTACAGCAGTGAGAAACACAAAAGAACAACTTGATATCTTGAAAACCATCTGGCTTAAATTCAAATATATAAATTAAAAAATAATATGGTATGAAATCAGTTTTACAAGTAAACGGTACACATGAAACAAGGGACGTTTCGGGTTTTACCCTTCGTTAGCCACAGTTACGAACAGGTGACAAGGACAAGAACTACATCTAGGTGCTACAAAAATCTATGATGATGAGAAAAACGCCAAATGAGCGATACAAGCAGATGAAACAACGGTGATGAGCGAAACGATAATAGTAATAATGCAAGAAAATCGTAAAACTAGAAAGACATGTCGAAACAAGAAAGTAAATAATCGACGAAGCGAAGACAGAAATGAACAACACTATTAAAACAAGTAAAAAATCACTTAGCTGGATCCAAGAAAGAAACATTCAAGATGGCTGGAAAAAAAATGAGGAGTCATGCGGAAGTGACGTATGAGCTTGTGACGGCTGAGAAAAGATAATTGAGGAAACGAAACGAACCAAAGCAGAAACAAGGATAGAAAGGTAAATAACGACAGAAGAAATAAAGTATGAAACAGAGACAGAAGCCACCAAAATTATGCAAAATGGTGCTGGACATTCAAGCCAGCAGGAGATAAAACGCCCATTTGAAAAATGAGACGATTCTCCAACGAGAAGCGAGTTCGGTCGTCGCCGGCACATGACAGGAGGGCAGTGACATGAATGTCAGAGTTACCTGAATGGTCAGGGCTATTGAAGTGAAGGGCCACCGGTAAATGTTTGCCATGATAGATGTCATTCAAGTGCTCACGAAACCTGTCTGCCAGACGTCTGCAAGTTTCACCAATATAGGTCATGTCACACCTCTTGCAGATGATAGCATAAATCAGGTTTCTGGATTCGCACGTGAAAGACTCCCCAATGGCAAATTTACCGTTCGGAAAGGAGACTGACTGCGTTTGGAGTACAAAAGGACAGGTCTTATATATGCGGTCGTTGGCACGGTTTAATACCAAAGTGAGAAGGACTAGTTTGTCTCAAGCGACTATGCACAAGAATATCCCTAAAATTCTTATCCCTACGATATGCCACCAAAGGGGTATCACGAAACAACTCTCTGGTATCAGGATCATTCTCTGTTAAATTCAAATACATCATAAAGACAGCAGCAGCAGAGGCATGTTGTGAAGTCCGTTTTGGGAAGAAGAGAAAGACGGCATCTTGGTGAAAAGAGGAAATAAAAGAGAAAATAACAGAGAAGTAAAAGACATGGAAACAATACTTAGGATCTAAAAACACAGCAGGAAAAACAGAGAAATATAGAAAATATGTGATAGAACAGAAGACAAGAACAAGGTGCGAGAACTAGCAGCAAAACAGAAATCCTGGGAAGAATTTTGAGAAAAACTAGAAAAAGATGCTCAAGAAAACCAGAAATTGTTCTACAAGATCGTAAAGAACATGAGGAAGGAAAACTAGTACCATCTTTAATTTATAAAGGACAAGCAAGGCAAATTTCTTACTGCCCCAAAGGAAGTAATGGAAAGATGGAAAGAACATTTCTCAGAAGTCCTTGATGGTGAGCAAAGTCAAGCATCAGAAATGATAACCACTTGCACTGAAACCAATGGTGGCGAAGATGGCTTATGATGGAAGAACTGAAGGCAGCACTGGAGAAAATGAAGATGGGCAAAGCAGCAGGGCATGATGGTATAAAACCAGAAATGGTTAAGTACTTGGGAGCATCAGGCGATCTATTACTCTTAAAGGTCCTACAGGCATCGTGGTGCAACAAGACCATACAAAAGGATTGGGAGATTGCCACCATAACACCCATTTTCAAAAAGGGCGACAACCGACAATGTGGAAATCATAGAGGCATATCCCTTCTTAGTGCCCCTGGTAAAATCTACTCTATTATCCTAGAGCAGAGACTCCGATGCCTAGCTGAGCCACAAATGGATGAGGTCCAATGTGGCTTCCGAGCAAACCGAAGTACTCAAGACCTAATCTTCACACTCAGACAGCTGAGTGAAAAGGCCCTTGAGTTTAAGAGTGAGATCCATATTTGTTTCATAGATCTGGAAAAGGCGTTTGACAGGGTTCCCTGGAGCAAACTTTGGGACTGTTTGGCAAGGAAGAACATTCCAGCACCTCTGATTCATGCTATAAGACAAGGTGATATTCTGTCACCTTATCTTTTCATACTTCTCATTAAAAATGTCATCAAAGGAGGACTGAAAGGAAGAGTTGGAGAAGAGAGGGATGGTAATCAGCAGCTTAAAAACAAAAACCATGGTGATATCACGAGGGGAAAACTAGGCGTCAGATAAAGCTTTGAGAACAAGCCCTGGAGCAGGTCGCTCACTTTAAATACGTCGGAGCTGTCATAGACTGGAAGGGAGGCATCAAAGAAGAGTTGACTACCGGAAGAGCAACAGCTGGGAGACTTTTTCAGGCCATTTTTACTGTCTTTTTCTCTTGTTGAGGTGATCACTGGCCCAAGACAGTATACATGTTGTTATATGTGTAGTGCTGGCGTATGATGAACTGAGTGTGGGTGCGAATGAAGGCGCGAATGTGTTTAGGCTCGTATATATGTAGACACTGCAACCCCTACACTCACATGCAGTAGTCAAGGATGCTTGAACACTGCAGGCACGTTTCAAAACATTTATTGACGATAACACACATAGTAGCATCAACAGGAACAGTCATTGTAAACAAGGTCATGCTGACCGGAAATCGATAATAATACATCAGGCGTTCAAAGGGCTGGTAAACATTCCAATATTCGTGCATGGTCAATAATAATGTTATTCAATGACAGTTCAAAATGCCGCCTGATCTCTCTGACTAAACGCGTCAGATACCTTAATCACCTTGACACATAGGTACAACTTGGCATTCCCCGCCAATTGCACATTATCAGGCTGTAGTATAATAGCCGAAAACACAGGCCTCGTTCTGACGTCGGCTGTGTACTGCTGATAAGCAGGTTACCATCAACCCTGCAGTAATGCTTATGTGGACATAAATATGCCGCCAATCTGCGGCTCCCACAATATATCTTCGTCACTGGATTTCTGGATGGTATGAAGACTAATAGTCTGGATGGCTACCTTGAGCACAACATATATGTTCTGTAATGGAGGACCGGTGAGTTGCAGTTCACAGACTAGGTAATCTTCTAACATGTTCTGCCACCGAAAGCGTAATAATGGAAAAAGTCGGTATTACCTGTAACCGAGTCCACAGAACCTAACAAGGAACTCTGCTGTCATTCCAACGCACAGAGATTCACTGGGGAAAACTGCCATCGCAGTCACTTCGAAGATTCTCCCCGAAAAACACAATGGACCCTTGGTCCCTTCAGAAATTCCAGGACACTTCACGGCTTGCCGGAAGTCTAACTCAACTCCCGCTTAAAAAACCCTGCCTATGGGCATACGCCAGAACTGTCTACCTTTGACCCTAAAGGTCAAACACAATGAATGAATAAACAAGGGAAGACAACCCCTAATCAACCTGACATCGCAGGTAAAGACACAATTATTCTTATGATAAAAACATAAGCAAATAACTTGACAGATGACTCCGTCAAAAATGACAGCAACATATTACTACAACCCCCCTGTAAAAAAAAAAAAATGAAATTTTTTTTTTTTAAAATATGTCCATGAGCAAGATTGCACAAGTATCACTTATGTGCTCATGAAAAAAATGAACCTAATATCAGGTACAATAGACGCATAAACAAAGCGTCTGAAGAGGATACAAATCATCTCCCAACATAGGAGAAAATATTTCCTTTAAGCCAAACAAACTAAGGGGGTACCATTAAAGAAACCTAAGTTGCTGGCAATACCAATCATATATCAAACATTACTAAATACTATAATTATAGCAATATACAAATGTCATGAATTACAATGCTATATTAGCAACATATCACTGATGGATGGACAAAATGAAATTTGTTAAATTATCTAAACATCATCCAAATACATTTGTATTACAACATATTAGGATATTAAGGACAGACCTAAGTCCGAAAGTGTATCAGGAAAAACTAGGACACAAGATTTAACTGGAATCATGTGGGCATCTGGACAATATGTCCGCCATCACATTATCCGAACCACGGATAGCTCGCACCGTGAAATGGAAAGGCTGAAGAGCAATAGCATAACGAGTAGATCTCGAGCTCTTCAAATCCTTACTTTGCATAGCCGTAAGAGCTTTTTGGTCGGTTTCCATAAAGAAATGCGCGCCCAGAAGGAACCTTTGTAGCTTAAGAATGGACCAAACCATAGCCAACAATTCACGGTCTAAAACCGAGTAATTCCTTTCTGCCGCATTTAGCTTCCTAGAAATATACATTACAGGATGCAGAGTTCCTGAATATTCCTGCATTAGTGCCGCTCCAATCCCAGTGGAAGAGGCATCACTACGAAGAACAAAAGTCTTATCAATCGTTGGTAGTCTTAAGATAGGATGAGATGAGAACAAATTCTTAACCTGATCCAATGAAGATTGGCATTCCTGGGACCAACGCACCATATTAGGAGAACCTTTTTTCAATAACGATGAAAGTGGTGCCATAATGGAGGACAGATTCTCAATGAATCTTCCATAGAATTGTATCAATCCCAAGAGACTACGCACTTGCTTTTTTGTCTTCGGAACCGAGATATTTAATATCTTCGAAATGTTTTGGTCCTCTGTCTTCAACAGACCATGACCAACTCGATGACCTAGGAAGGAAATTTCACTAAACCCAACAAAAGCTTTAGAGGGTTTTGCAGTCAAACTATGCTCACGTAGAGTAGATAGCAATTCCTTTAGACCCAAATAGTGTTCTTCCCAAGTATCGCTGAAAAGACAGATGTCGTCTAAATATGCGATGACATCTGCACGATCTGATAGAATTCGTCGCATCATGCGCACGAAAGTCGCTGGGGCGTTCATAAGCCCGAAAGGCATAAAATTCCATTGAAACAGACCCCTAGGTGTCGAAAAAGCAGTGAGAGGTTTGGCGTGTTCCGTCAGTGGGACTTGCCAATAACCTTTCGACAAGTCTAGTTTAGTAAAGAATTTAGCTTTAGAAAGTCTAATAAGTAGATCATCTAATAATGGCATAGGTTCAGCATCGAACTTCGTAACTTGATTTAATTTGCGATAGTCAACGCAAAGACGTATGTTATTGTCTTTCTTTCGAACAATAACTATCGACGAAGAATAAGCTGAAGTGGATGGTTCAATTATTTGCAGTTGAATCATTTCATCCAATTCTTTCTCGACTTGTGCTTGAAAATGAATAGGTATTGGGTATGGTCTTACTCTGATCGGATTACGATCAGTAAGTATGATGTCATGTTCTATGACATCTGTGTGTCCAGGAATGTCGGTAAGGACATCCTGATATGATTGTAGCGTAGAGGATACTTGACGTTGCTCCTCAAAAGACAAGTTCGAAGAGATTGTAACGTCCCTCCACGATTCCGTTGAATTCAGTGGAATCGCAGGAAGAGGTAAGTTAACGTCAGAAAAAATAGTTTCCTCATCCTGTATAACGGACAGGGATGAGATGTGACCATGTTGGACTGGAGAGTCGTCCGTCGCCTGGAAAATAGGCTGCAAATAGTCTGGACGTTCAATAAACTCTGTTAGCATATTTATATGGAAGGTTTTATGCTTTCCATCCACATCGACGATATAGTCGACATCGGAAATTTTGGAGACTATAGTGTATGGACCTTTCCATGAAATGAGAAGTCTATTCTCTCTTGAGGGAAGTAAGACATATGCTTTGTCTCCAGGACAAAGTTGACGTAGGCGTCTTTTCTTGTTAGCAAATCGCCTAGCTTTTTCTTTCGCAAATTCGGAAGATGAAGTTGCTAACCTGCACGATTCGATAATCTTTTCTCTAAGAGAAATTACATATTCATATGACGATTGTGTATCATCGTCAATATTATCAGAAGTTATCAAATCGTGTAACAAGGACATCGGACCGCGCGGTTGCGCACCAAAGACAAGTTCGAAAGGAGAAAACCCTGTATGCTCGTTGGGAACTTCTCTATAGGCAAAGAGGACTGCAGGTAAAACCCTGTCCCAATCTTCAGGATGATCCTCCGTTATCTTGCCAAGTAAGTTCTTTAGTGTCCTGTTAAGACGTTCTACCAATCCATTGGACATTGGATGATAAATACTACTGAGAGACCTTTTAATGTCTAGCGTAGCCATTACCTGAGACATAACGTCCGAAATTAACTGAGTGCCGTGGTCCGACAGTATTTCTCCGGGGAATCCCAGACGAGAAAATATGAGCCAAAGAGCATCAGCGATATCGACAGTTGATATGCTCTTCAGAGGAATAGCCTCTGGCCAACGCGTGCACATGTCCACGCAAGTGAGGATAAATTGGTGTCCTCTGGCTGACTTAATCTTGAACGGACCAATGATGTCTATAGCCATTTTCTGAAACGGCCGAATCGGAATATCTGCAGCCTGAATAGGAGCAGCATGTCTCGGACCTCTAGACTTGACCTCTTGACAAATTTTGCAAGATCGGCAATAAATTCGGATGTCTTTATTCACGAATGGCCAAAAGAAGGACGCAAGGACTCTAGTTTTAGTTCTGGAAAACCCCATGTGTCCAGCACACTGAGAATCGTGTGCATGCTGAAGAATTAAGGCTCTCATACACTTAGGCACAAGAATTTGCGAGTGCATAGACTTGTCCGAGTGTTGTACCATCCGTACCAATATACCATTCTTCATAGTAATATACGATTTGTGATTAGTATTTTGATTGGGATCCCCTTTCTTTGCAAGAAGGAAGAATTTCTTCAAAGAAGGATCCTCTTCTTGACGTTTAACAAACGAGTCATGGGAAATCACCAAGTGCTCGTCTTGGCTATCAACTTCATTACTATTATCCGATGAAGTTGGGGGATTAAGAGCTTGAGCTCTTGTCACCACTGCATTGACCGTTTGAATGTTTTTTTTTTCTCCCAACTAGAAATTTGTTGCGGGGTGCATTCCTTAACCCCATGAATACGACCGATTATAAGATCCGCAATAGGATTAGGAAGAAGACATGCATGGACATCTCCTGTGAAGAAGGGAGTGTCAATCCTAATAATAGCAGTAGGATAACTTTCCATAGTACCACCAAATGTAACACATTTGATTGTTTTTCCAGTGGCACAGCAAGGATCTATCAGAGACTCCCTAACCCCGACGGTAGTACATCCCGAATCGAAAAGTACTGAGACTAGCCTATCATTTATTAGACCTTTATGTAAGATGAGAGATCCTCTCTCATCATGCGCAACTGTAGCAGGTAGAGCAGGAAGAGGGTGACCACAACTTAGAGTAGATACAGTCGATGAGTCGAACAATGTTAAGCATTGGGGGCATTCAGTTGCTCTCCCAAAATCGAAAGCACAACCAGTGATAGCCCTAGAGTTACCACTATCATTTACTGTATTACAGGCTCCATCAAACTCTTGTTGTGCAGAGTTTGCCTGTTGGAAAGGTCTTTTTGTGTTAAATCTAGGTCTGCCTCGATTATCATTTCCCCTGTAATTATTTCGACTATCGTTTCCCCTGTAATTGTTATCATATTGCCTATTGTAATCATCATTCCGGTTTGAATCCCGGTTTCTAAATTCACCATCGTCATAATCTTGACGTCGAGAATGATTACCTCGAAAGTTCGAATAGTTATTATTTGGATAGCCTTTACGAAAGTGTCTCAAATTATTACCACTAAAATTACGAGAACTACCATCTTGTCTCCAATTCATAGACGAAGAACCATCATGTGTTGGATTACTCCGCTTCTGAGTGTAATTCTGATTACTTCCCCTATTCCAGTTTTGTTGAGCACCCTGACATTTTTTTTAAAATTAGGGCCATATGGTGTTGCCGAAGCAGCTGGCAACCCTTCTTTCACTTTAGAATTGCTAACTGTAGCATGGGGATGCGCGGTGGCATACTGACAACAGTATTCCTCCATATCTTTTAAGTTTTTAGGCTTACGCTCATGAAGGAATGCAAGAAAAGAATCATTAACAGATGACAAAACCTTATCTCGCAATAATAAGTCCATTAGACCTTCATATGTTTTCTCAGTCTGAGACAACTCAACCCATCGTGTAAATGTACGACGTATTTTTGTAACAAAATCAGAGAAATCTACTCCATTTTCTGGCAACATTGTCCTAAAACGAAGACGATAGTCTTCTTCTTTTAGTTGGTATTTTTTTAGCAATGCTGCTCTGTCAACATCATAATTAGTCCTGTCATGTTCGTCTATTGTCATAAGAGTAGTCACTGTGTCACCTGTAAAAAATTCCATCAGTTGTTCAACATATTTTTCCTTTTTTATGTTATGCGTATCGCATAAAAATTGGAATCTATCTAGATAATCTGCTACGTCATCCTTTAAAGGATTGAAATGAGGCAATTTAATCCTATTAACAAACTCCTTTGTCGTACTCGAAGTTGTTTGCTGAGCACCCGTACTCGCCAATTTCAGTTTCTCTAACTCCAAAGTTGCGAGTCTTTCATCAAGTTCCATCTTCTGTTTTCTTTCCTCATGTTCCATTTTCCTAATTTCAGCCTCAGCAGCAGCTTGAAGTTTTCTCTCCTCTGCAGCAGCTTGAAGTTTTCTCTCCTCTGCAGCAGCTTGAGCTTGAATTTTTTTCTCCTCTGCAGCAGCTTGAGCTTGAATTTTTTTCTCCTCTGCAGCAGCTTGAAGTTTTCTGTCTTCCATTTCCATCTGGAATTTTCTTTCATCAGCAGCAGCTTTTCTCTCCTCAGCAGCAGCTTGAGCTTTTCTCTCCTCAGCAGCAGCTTCTCTTTGATACCTTTTCTCTTCAAGTTCTAATCTTCTATTCTCAGCATCTAGCTTCTTTAGTTCAGCTTCTGCTCTCCTTTGTTCAGCTTCTGCTTTCAATTTAATTTCCTCTTTTTGTTTCTTTTCTTCTGACTTTAATGCAATGGCGAATAGAGCAGATGAATATTCTTCCAATTCTTTACCAGACTTACCAAGGGTTAACCCTTGCTGGATGAAGAAATCCAATGTAGACATTCTGTCTAATGAGATCAGTAACCTGAAAAATTCAACAATTACCTTATCCCACTTCAATGGGAGACAAGTCTGAAATGCTAGACTTGTATACTCACTTCACTTTATTTCACTCTCTTAGTCTTAGACAAAGACCTTGTATGGTCCGTTGTTTATAATGTAACAAAAAATCACTTGAGTACCTGTGGAAAATAATTCCTTTATATCCCACTCACTATGGGCACAAGTCTTTTTTATAAAGAACTTGAATATGTATTTCACCTTGTCTCAATCTTTGTGGATAACAAGTCTTTTATCAAAGAACTTGTATAAATATCTTATATAATAATATTTTATTAACAATCTCTATATGAAGAGTGTACCTTATCAATAATAATAATACATGACCAAGTGTATGTATGTAGACTGTGTATGACAATAATGTAGAACAATCATAAATACAAAGACAAAAATACAGAACAATGACCAAAAACGTTCGCGGAAGTCAAATAAACAATACAGCAAAAAGTAAAGAAAATGTTACACAAATGTGTAATGATGACCGCGAAAAATAAACAAGACAAATGGCAACACTGTTATAAACGAAAAGGTGTAAAGAAATAAACGGAAGGAATGAGAGAAGAACAGATACAAACAAAACTAATCGAAAATCAAAGAACGGAAAAATAACGAAAACAACACTAACTCATATCGTCACAGCTAAAAAAAAAAAAATTGCAACAAAAGTCGCTAGCAAATTTCAATTAAGAAAATTGCAATCCCTAACGACACGCTCTCAATAGATAACCTCTATTACGTGGCATTTATCTAAAGGAGTCACCTTTACCAAACCAGCCCGCAAAAGAACACAAGAAAAATACACAACAATAGTACAATTAACATAAATAGCAATCAATTCAATGTGTTGCAAAATAAAGCTTAGTCACACATGATATTACAGTAACTAACTTGCTCCTTGCGAACACAGAAACAAAATGTCAAGCGCGCACTGAATGTCAAATCCACTGTAGCATAAAGTCGTATTCACGAACAAAAGTTACTATGACCTTCTCGTATCTTGAGTCTTGCACCTCGAATGTTTACAATTTCATGTACTGTTTACAAACAGGAACTTGACCTCGAACAATGTAGCTTGAATGCTCGGGCGTAGAAAAGTCTGTTGTTGACTGAAACATGTAAACGACCAGCGGTACCGTTTACAAAAAGGGACTCGACTTGCAGTTGTGGTCCACGTAGCAAATGCCTAGATGTTAACTTCAGTACTTGTCCTGTTGTGGTTTATGTAGCATTATAACATAAATGCTCGCACTGTTTATCTGGGTCAACAGTTGATGACCTATTTCTGTCCTGTGTAGACAAAACTTGAAAGCATAGAGTATGTGTGTTATTCTCAGTTGTCCACTTTGTTCCTCATGACATGTAGCACATGTAGAAATGTAAATTTCTGGACAACACTGGAGACATAATAAATGTAGCATAAGTCCACGAAAATGTTAATTTCTCGCTCTGTCCAGCTTAAACCCACAAATGTAAGGTGTACTTGTCCTTCTCACGAAAATAGCCCCATCATCCAGAAGTGTAAGTAGCCTGGTGGGGTGTCTGTTTAAGGCTGGCGTGCTGTGTACAATGATCTATATAGCCCCATCAGCTGGCCTACCAGAAATGTAAATTTCCGGGCCACACTGGCGACATCATAAATGTATCAGAAGAGCCCACGTAACTGGTCCACCAGAAATGTTACTGTCTTGGGCCAGTGATCACCTCAACAAGAGAAAAAGACAGTAACAGCCATAAATCGGGGATTCCTCAGCAAAAGAGAAGTTGGCAAGAAGACAAATAGTTGTATACCGCTCATGCAGGTCATGAGAACATTAGTAATGTCCAGCAGAAGTGGAATTCAGTGGACTCTGGCTAAACAGCTTGATGATCTAGGTTTTCTAGGTTTTGCTAGCTGTTCTGTTTGATAATTATAGCCAGATGCAAGACAAATTTGAAAATACTTAATGACAGGTCACAGCAAGTGGGTCTGAAAATACAAAGATACTTACTTAGTCGTTCCTCTTCTACCGTGAGGTGTAGAGGTTTGGAAGGGAGAGCGCCATACTATCCTATCAGCTGTCTTCCTCCTGGTCTGGTTTCATTCTAGTCCTCGGTCCTTCAGAGATTATCTGACGTTGTTCTCCCAGTGGACTGTGAGTCTTTCTAGAGGTCTGGATTCCTGGCTCTTAGCCTCCCATACCTGCCATGGCAGCCGATCTTCTCCCATTCTGCAGACATTGCCAAACCATCTTAGTTGGGACTGTTCTACTTGGGTCTGCAGGGGTTAGGTTTTTAGGCCTTGTCGTATCTTCTGGTTGCGGACCAAGTCTCTTCTTGTTACTTCAACCACCTTCCTCAGATACCTCATTTCTGAGGTTTGGATCTGGCTTTTGTGGGTTGTAGTCATTGCCCATGAGTCGCATCCATACATCAAGACTGAAGCATAGCTGGAGCGGTATACAGCCCTCTTCATTTTCTTGCAAACTGAAAATACAGAGATAATGAGAATAAATGCAGGGAATTATAACAAGATCACACTTTGACAAATACCTCGGCAAGATGTAGAATTAGACATACATCTTGGCAGCTACAGTTGGAGGGACAGGCAAAATAAGGAAACAAAAGGCTAGAAGAGCTTCCATTGCATTGCAAAATAAATGGAAATCAAAAGAAATCAGGTCTCATTAAATAATATGAATCTTCAGCTTGGATGTCAAGTCAGTCCTATGGTATGGCTGTGAAACATGGAGAAAGGACCCCGTTACACGCCCATTGAGGCATATTGGGAATATGGTGTTAGGTCCATATTTTCTCGACCATCGGCACACTAGGGGTGATGTGGTCAGCTCTGGTACCCACTTGGGGCTGGGTCGACCCAGGAGCCGTTTGCGGCCTAAAAAAATCCCACCATGGACCAATGAGCTAGAAAGCCAGTGCACTAACCACTATGCTACCGCGGCTCCCGAAACACGGAGAAAAAAGATAAATAACAACTGGGAAGTTACAGACTTTCATAAATGGATGCTTGTGTAGGATAGAAGGGTTAAAATGGTACATCAAGGTCACCAGTGTGGAACTGATGACACGTGCCAGACAAGTGCCAGTGGAACTAGAGATAAGATAAGCTGGTGCTAGATAGGGCCCACACTGAAGACACCCTGTTGATAGCATTTATCACATTCTATTTTTGTTCTAGAAATTCTAGGATAAGAACAGAAGAGTTAAACTGACAAACACATGAAGAAGAGAACAGGTGACGGAAATTAAAATGACGAGGACGTAGCATATGTTTGTTAAAGGTCTATGCTCCTTAGAAGAATAATAAAAGACTCAAAGGTGTCTGAGAAAGAAAGAGTCAATTGTCCAATAGATGCCTGAACACAAGCCACAGTGACCACTTTAAAGGTATGATGTTCACCAAATCTTCCTTGACATTTGCTTCTCTTAGCCGTTATGCACCCGCCCTCCAATGATTCTGAAAAGCCACAGTCGTCTTCACAGTCCAGCTCTTCAGTAGACATGATTGTGAGTGATGATAAAGAAAAACGAACATCTAGTAATGATGATTTTGTAGAAATGTGAGTATGTTTGCCAGTGGAGTTTAAAAAAGTTGTGAAGAATCACGTGACAGTATTGTGAAATTATATTACGATGACGGCATATTTTGCTCCTGATCTTATTCGCGATCTTTCTTTCTCATCTGTTTTCTTCCATCATTCTTCTCACTTTCTTCGTTGTTCACCTCTCCTTTCGTCTTCTTCTTTTTTCTTTTTCTATCAACTTCCTGTTCCTCCACTTTTTTCTTTAATTTTTGCTAACTCTCCTCCCCTGTCTCTTGCTCCTCACTCTCCTCCGGTCTCTTGCTCCTCACTCTCCTCCTCCTTACTCTCCTCTCCTGTCTCCTGCTCCTCACTCTCCTCCTGTCTCTTGCTCCTCACTCTCCTCCTGTCTCCTGATCCTCACTCTCCTCTAGTCTCCTGCTCCTCACTCTCCTCCTGTCTCCTGCTCCTCACTCTCCTCCTGTCTCTTGCTCCTCACTCTCCTCCTGTCTCCTGCTCCTCACTCTTCTCCTCCTGTCTCTTGCTCCTCACTCTCCTCCTTTGTCTCCTGCTCCTCATTCTCCTCCCCTTCACCGTTGTACGTCTCGCCTCCACTTTCTTCTGTTTCTACTGCTTCCTAATTGTTCATTTCTGTACATTTAACTTTAAGTTCCTTGATGCTAACAACAATTATGTCCTAATGCATACTCAGATTTCTTTCCCATTGACAAAGACATTCCATCCACTTATTGTTGCCAAATCATCTTTGCATACACTGTTTGTATGTTTTCTGTAATTAGTGCGGTTATGTATATACGAGGTGATGCGTGATGCCATATGATGATGGATGGCATCCGCATGTCTGGTTTTGTGTAGTGTGTAGATGTGTTCAGTCAAAACAATGTTCATGCAACAATAACAGGGCAATCCACATAGGACGTCAGTAAACTCACGACGTATAAAGTCAATGAGTCTTGAAACAGCCGTTGACGTTTTTCTTCATTATTTATTGTGGACGCCACAGTGACAAAATGGTTACGCAAATGTGTAGGCACATCAAACAGTCATTATCACAGCAACATTCAATACAGCAATAGACGGTAGACAGCATTACAATGATGAGTCAGATGCATGTTATATTTCATAGTGCTGTAAATGTAGTCAGGTGAAAAACTCCATCCCTTTCTATAACAGCCAGGAGATAACCAGATGTATGAGATCAGTTCACTCTCCTTAGTTTGACTTCAGCAAGACAGACACGTCTGCCGAAGTATAAATAATGTCCTCAAGAATATCCTCTAGATAATAAAGGTTTTCTAAACCTAGTTCATTTAACAAAGTAGCAAGTAATGGTCCTTGGTACATGCATCAACCGATGCAGTACAATGCAGCGACATGTGAGCTGGGAAAGAACATCTCGTGACGACGACTTTCGGAGACAGGCTATGAATCGAAATCGCTCACGACCCAAAATCGATAGAGTTAATGAAAAAGTCAATTTACCTTGCTTTCATGAAATACACAGAAATATCACGCCTCCCGACATGTGGGAAAACACTAGAGGTATTATCTCGACTAAACGAAATATCCATAAGAGGACTACACATCCCTGACAGAACAAAAAAAAGCGGAGATCCCCTCTTCAACGAGGCATCTCTTTCGCCATTCCAAATCGCTCACTCACACTAGTGGTGGGCGGAAACCGATCGACCAAACAACAAGACAAGTCATGCGCAGTCCAGCGCAAAAAAACCACAGCTCAAAAGTTAACTGCATTCGATACTAACGCGAGAAGACAAATGCTTACCGAGAAAAGTGACTATAGATTTCAAGCAGTTGTTGCCCTTGCGTTATAAAACAGATATTGAAATAAAACGATGTTGCGAGAATTTATCACGCAACATATCACCACCTCCTCCCGATAAAAAAAAAATGTGGAACATATTTTTTTTTTCAATATCAAAGAGCAAGCGATAAGCGGCTCAAAACGCACGAATTATGCGCTGATAATTAATTAAATTGCCAAACAATAGGCTAATTATAGAGTGTCTGGTGAGGATATACCTCAACAGAAAAATAAATATGTCTCAAAAAATATTCACATCGGGGAGGTGTCACCAACACACATCACGTTAGCATGTAAACACAATATACGTATGCAAGTTACTATAATCATCATTAAACAGCATACTCTAATATTGTCTTTAAAAATGGATGTACAAATCTGATAGGAAAATTTAAATAGTACATTCTTTGACATGTAATGACATAAGTACATAGTAAAGTTAAACTACATGACGATCCAGGACATATGCTCTGGTATTCCGAGGGTAAGTACACAATCTAGAACTCGTAAGGTAAGTCCTCAGCTCAACAATGACATTCTGAGAAAGTACAAGCAATATAATGCTAATTAATAACTAATATGCTTCATAAGGTACAATACATTATTAATAATTGTGGCTGTTTAGTAAACTAACGGCCCTTATATTAACTACTCAGTCCTCCTCTATCATTTTAAAAAACGAACAGAAGAAGATGACAACAAAGCACGATAGTGTGTACATATAAAGTAAGTACAGATGTGCTAATCTGTTGTAGAAATATAGGTGTGTTATGACTCTGTAATATATAGAAATATAGGACAGAAGTATTAGTTGGAGTCATGTGGGCATCTAGACAAAATGTCAGCCATCACATTATCCGCACCACGGATAGCTCGTACCGTGAAGTGAAAAGGTTGAAGAGCTATAGCATATCGAGTGGATCTCGAACTCTTCAAATTCTTAGTCTGAATAGCTGTAAGAGCTTTCTGATCAGTCTCTAGAATGAAATGTGCGCCCAGGAGGAATCTTTGTAGCTTTAGAATTGACCAAACCATCGCTAACAACTCACGGTCTAAAACCGAGTAGTTCCTCTCTGCCGCATTTAGTTTTCTAGAAATGTACATAACAGGATGCAGAGTATTTGCATATTCTTGCATCAGTGCTGCTCCAATCCCAGTGGATGAAGCATCACTCCGAAGAACAAAAGTCCTATCAAGAGTAGGTAATCTTAAGATGGGAGGAGAAGAAAATATATTCTTGATTTGGTCTAGTGAAGATTGGCATTCTTCAGACCAACGGACCAGATTAGGCGAACCTTTTTTCAACAATGTTGAGAGAGGTGCCATGATCGAAGATAAATTTGGAATAAATCTCCCATAAAATTGAATTAAACCTAAGAGACTCCTAACTTGTTTCTTCGTTTTAGGAACAGCGATGTTCAGTATTTTGGAAGTATTGTGGTCTTCTGTCTTCAAGAGACCATGACCAACACGATGACCCAGGAAAGAGATTTCACCAAAACCAACAAAAGCTTTAGAAGGTTTTGCTGTCAAATTATTCTCACGTAGAGTGGACAGTAAGTCATATAACCCTAAATAGTGATCTTCCCAGGTATCACTGAAGAGACAGATGTCATCTAAGTATGCGATGACATCCGAACGATGTGACAGAATTCGACGCATCATGCGAACGAAAGTGGCAGGGGCGTTCATGAGACCAAAAGGCATAACATTCCATTGAAATAGACCCCTAGGTGTAGAAAAAGCAGTAAGAGGTTTGGCATGCTCTGCTAAAGGCACTTGCCAATAACCTTTAGACAAGTCAAGTTTAGTGAAGAATCTAGAATTAGAAAGTCTAATCAGTAGATCTTCTAACAAAGGCATCGGTTCAGCGTCGAACTTTGTGACCTGATTCAATTTGCGATAATCAACGCAAATTCGTATGTTCTTATCCTTCTTTCGGACAATAACCATGGAAGAAGAATATGGTGAAGTCGATGGTTCAATTATATTTAATTGAATCATTTCATCCAATTCCTTTTCCACTTGCGACTGAAAGTGTATAGGAATAGGATACGGCCTAACCCTAATTGGATTATTGTCGGTAAGAATTATGTCATGTTCTATGACATCTGTGTGTCCAGGAATGTCAGTGAGAACATCCTGAAATGTTTGTAACATCGACGAGACTTGTCGATGTTCGTCACCAGAAAGATTAGGAGAAACAGAAACGTTTTTCCAAGATTCCGTAGAATGTAATGGAACCACTGGAAGGGGAAGGTTGACATCAGAGAAGGTAGCTTCCTCATCCTGAATGACAGACAGGGATGAATAATGACCGTGAGGTGCAGGAGCATCATCCGTTGCCTGGAAAATAGGCAGCAAATAGTCCGGACGTTCGTGAAATTCCGAAAGCATGTTTATGTGGAAAGTTTTATGCTTTCCATCAATATCGACCACATAGTCAACATCGGAAATCCGAGAGACTATTGCATACGGACCTTTCCATGCAATAAGAAGTCTATTTTCCCTACTGGGGAGTAGGACGAATGCTTTGTCACCTGGACAAAGTTGTCGTAGACATCTATTCTTGTTAGCAAACTGCCTTGCCTTCTCTTTAGCAATTTCTGATGAAGCAGTTGCTAGCTTACATGCCTCAATGATCTTTTGTCTAAGAGCAATGACATACTCATATGAGGATTGAGTTTCATCGCTAATATCATCGGCAGTGATGAGATCGTGTAATAAAGACATAGGGCCGCGTGGACGCGCGCCAAAGACAAGTTCGAAGGGAGAAAATCCTGTGTGTTCATTAGGGACTTCTCTATAGGCAAAGAGAGCCGCGGGTAAAACCCTGTCCCAATCTTGAGGATGATCTTCAGTTATCTTACCAAGCAAAGTCTTGAGCGTTCTATTCAGACGCTCAACTAACCCATTAGACATAGGATGGTAGATACTACTGAGAGATCGTTCAATATGTAAGGTAGACATTACCTGTGACATAGTGTCAGATATGAGTTGAGTGCCATGGTCTGACAATATTTCTCTGGGGAACCCCAAGCGAGAAAATATCAAGCAAAGAGCATCTGCGATATCTGTAGTAGATATGCTCTTAAGAGGAATAGCCTCTGGCCAACGTGTGCACATATCGACACATGTAAGGATAAACTGATGTCCTCTGGCCGACTTGACCTTAAAAGGGCCAATAATATCTATGGCCATTTTCTGAAACGGCCGAATAGGAATGTCAGCAGCCTGGATAGGCGCAGCATGTCGTGGTCCTCTAGATTTGACCTCCTGACATACCTTGCATGATCGGCAGTAAATACGAATGTCCTTATTGACAAAAGGCCAAAAGAAAGCCGCAAGGACTCTCGACTTCGTACGGGCAAAACCCATATGTCCAGCACATTGCGAGTCATGAGCATGTTGTAATATTTGGACTCTCATGCTCTTGGGAACAAGAATTTGCGAATGTGCCGACGTAGTCGAATCTTGTACCATACGTACAAGTACGCCGTTTCTCATTGCAATCCAAGATTTTCTATTTGTATCCTGATTCGGATCACCTTTCTTCGCAAGAACGAAGAATTTTTTTAAAGAAGGATCTTCTTCTTGCAATTTTATGAAAGAGTCACGAGTAATTACTAAGTGACTATCTTGGCTATCAACTTCATTATCACTATTCAGTGAAGTTTCGGGTGTTTGTAGAGCTTGTGCTCTTGTAACTACTGCATTTGTAGCTTGCATGTTATTATCTTCCCAAGCAGCAATCTGCTGTGGGGTACACTCCCTAACTCCGTGAATACGACCAATAATAAGGTCCGCAATAGGATTAGGTAAGAGACAAGCATGCACATCTCCAGTAAAGAAAGGAGTGGCAATGCGAATTACAGCAGTAGGATATTTTTCTAGAGTGCCGCCAAATGTGACACATTTAATAACCCTTCCTGTAGCACAAGATGGATCTACAAGCGATTGTCTAACACCAATAGTGGTGCATCCGGAATCGAAAAGTAGTGAGACCGGAGTATCATTAACAAGACCCTTATGTAGAATTAAAGAACCCCTCCCGTCATGCGCAACAGCAGCAGGAAGAGCGGGAAGTGGGTGACCACAACTCAAAGTAGTTATGGTACCCGGTTCGAATAAAGTACTGCATTGGGGGCATTTGTTTGCTCTCTCAAAGTCAAAAGCAGAACTAGTGACAGCGTCAAAGTTTTTACTATCAACAACATGATTACAGGCTCCCTCAGTTTCCTGTTGTACAGCATTAGCCTGCTGATATCTCTTTTTTTTGTGTTGAGATCTACCCCGACTATTATTACCTCTGAAGTTATCAGAGTTATTATTATCTCTGCAGTTATTATTGTCTCTATTGTAATTGTTATACTGGTTCGAATTCCAGTTTCCACGATTACTATCATGTTCACATTGATGCGAACATCTATTTGTTTGGTTCTGAGGTCTTCGGCAGGAATAACCTCTATTACCATATCCTCTTTTGAAATGCTTATAATTATTAGGGTGATAGTAACGACCACTATCAGGTTGTCTCCAATTCTTCGAAGAAGAATCACCATGAAATTGGTTTCCATGATTTTGACAGAAATTACCGCTGCCCTTTCTATCAAAATTTTGTTGGGATCTACGAGCAAAGTTTTGACCATACGGAGCTGCCGAAGCAACTGGTAAACCTTCTTTCACCTTAGAGTTACCCATGGTTATGTGTGGGTGCGCAGTTACGTATTGGCAACAGAAATCTTCCATTTCTTTTATTGTTTTAGGTTTACGTTCATGAAGGAAAGCAAGGAAAGACTCATTGACAGACGACATGACTTTGTCTCTAAGTATTAAGTCCATAAGTCCTTCATAAGTTTTTTCCGTCTTAGATAGTTCAACCCATCGTGAGAAAGTAATGCGTATTCTTGCAATAAACTCGGAGAATTCAACTCCATTTTCAGGTAACATGTTTTTAAATTGTAGACGATAGCCGTCTTCGTTAAGCTGATATTTCTTTAACAAAGCGGCCCTGACAACCTCATAATTGCTCTTGTCAGGTTCATCCACCATATTTAATATACTTAGAGCTTTACCTGTCAGTATCCCTGATAACTGATAAACATATTTTGCTTTGTCTATGTTATGAGCTGTACATGCTTGTTCAAATCTGTCCAGATAGAACATTATGTCATCACTGGAAGGACTAAATGTTGGTAACTTAATCTTAAAAGTATCATTATTAGCCTTCCCAGAAGATGAACCCTTGTTTGAATCATTACCATTACTCATGCTCGTCAATTTCAATTTCTCCAACTCTAAAGCTAAGAGTTTTTCTTCATGTTCCATTTTTGCTTTCCTCTCATCAGACTCTCTTTGTAACTTCCTTTCTTCAGCTTGAGCCTGCATTTGAAGTCTTTCATTTTCAGCTTCTTTTTCAAGTCTTTTATTTTCAGCTTCTTTTTCAAGTCTTTTATTTTCAGCTTCTTTTTCAAGTCTTTTATTCTCAGCTTCTTTTTCAAGTCTTTTATTCTCAGCCTCTAGCTGTAGCTTTCTTTCCTCAGCTTCTGATTCCCTTTTTTGTTTTTCCATTTCCATTTGGAATCTCTTTTCATCCATCTGCATCTGCAGTTTCTTTTATTCAGCTTCCATATGCAGTTTCTTTTGTTCAGCTTCCATTGCTTTATCATATCGAGCAGTTGCAAATTCTTCTAACTTATCACCAGTCTTCCCAAGCAATTTACCCTGCTCAATAAAGTGCTCAAATGTAGACATGTTGTCTAACATATGAGTCCAAAACCTGAAATAATTAACTAATTTATTTCAAACCTAAGTGTAACAAGTCTTAATTAAGCACTTGTATATTCACATCACATTATATTATCCCAGTCTCTGTGGGAAACAAGTCTCCAATCAAAGAACTTGTATATGAAATATCAGCACTCAAATCTTGATCATAAGTGCACTTCTCATTCAATAGTGCACGACACTATTCATCATTCATTTATCATCAGTATAGTAGTAACAGTGCATTAGCATAGCCCATTAACTAATTACTATAACTGTAAACAATGACTATGTAAACACATGCAGAATGTAAACATTGAAAATGTAAACAATACAAACAATGTAAACAATAACAATGTAAACAATAACAAAGATCAGCAACAATACAAAAACTTTCGCAGAAATCAACTAAAAATAAAGCAGAAATTAATGAAATATCACAAAAAATGTGACGATATCTGCGATAGAATTAAACAAAATACATGACACCACAGTGTATAAACAAAAATGTTGTATGAAACTAAATTATAGACAAGAGTAGGCTAACAAATACAAACAAATCACAACAAAACTAAAGAATGTGAAATAATAACGAAAACAATATTAAAACATGTCATCACAGCTAACATAAATAGCAACAGAAGTCGCTTAGCAAATTCCAGTATCGGAAATTTGCAAACCCTACAGAAAACGCTCACAATAGACGACCTCTATGACGTGGCATAATCTAACGGAGACACCACCCAACCGAGAACCCGCTGAAATATAAACATATAAATATACAAATAACATATAGACATATAACATATAGAATGAGATGATACACAGAAGACTCAGCAGAAGTATAAGGGCACAGTTTACATACAAACAGGCCACTTAACTTAAAGGCTTCCAATCGTAGAACAGCAGAAAAACGGATGTCAATCAACGTCCTAAAGAGCGAAGCTCCAACGATGATGGCACATCTGAACTGCTTCCACTGCTAACACGATGGTACAAGAGCTTCTGAAATACTGTGTGTTGAGTTGTTTCGGCACTTGACCTTCTAATCCAAAAGTAAGTTGATGGAAATCGGTACTTGGCCTTCTTCAGAAAACAACCCGTTTCAACCGGCACTTGACCTTCTCAAAAAACGACAGCACTGGAACCTTGACAGCAGCAACTTGCTTGACTTGCGTAAAAGATAACAGCAGTCCGAGTTATCCGGCAACATGTAACAACGCCGGGTACTGTCAAATTCTTGTTTCCGTCAAAAAGTTGAAATTTTGACTTTTACCGGGCAACGCCGAGTACTTTGAAAATTTTGAAGATGTTGACTGTATTGAAGAATGTTAATTTCTTGAAGGATGCTGATGAATTCTTGTTGAAAATGAAGTGGGTAAGGGACCCCGTGTTTGCTAGTACCAGAATCAAACCAGCTTATGGCAACCAAATGATGCGTGATGCCATATGATGATGGATGGCATCCGCATGTCTGGTTTTGTGTAGTGTGTAGATGTGTTCAGTCAAAACAATGTTCATGCAACAATAACAGGGCAATCCACATAGGACGTCAGTAAACTCACGACGTATAAAGTCAATGAGTCTTGAAACAGCCGTTGACGTTTTTCTTCATTATTTATTGTGGACGCCACAGTGACAAAATGGTTACGCAAATGTGTAGGCACATCAAACAGTCATTATCACAGCAACATTCAATACAGCAATAGACGGTAGACAGCATTACAATGATGAGTCAGATGCATGTTATATTTCATAGTGCTGTAAATGTAGTCAGGTGAAAAACTCCATCCCTTTCTATAACAGCCAGGAGATAACCAGATGTATGAGATCAGTTCACTCTCCTTAGTTTGACTTCAGCAAGACAGACACGTCTGCCGAAGTATAAATAATGTCCTCAAGAATACCCTCTAGATAATAAAGGTTTTCTAAACCTAGTTCATTTAACAAAGTAGCAAGTAATGGTCCTTGGTACATGCATCAACCGATGCAGTACAATGCAGCGACATGTGAGCTGGGAAAGAACATCTCGTGACGACGACTTTCGGAGACAGGCTATGAATCGAAATCGCTCACGACCCAAAATCGATAGAGTTAATGAAAAAGTCAATTTACCTTGCTTTCATGAAATACACAGAAATATCACGCCTCCCGACATGTGGGAAAACACTAGAGGTATTATCTCGACTAAACGAAATATCCATAAGAGGACTACACATCCCTGACAGAACAAAAAAAAAGCGGAGATCCCCTCTTCAACGAGGCATCTCTTTCGCCATTCCAAATCGCTCACTCACACTAGTGGTGGGCGGAAACCGATCGACCAAACAACAAGACAAGTCATGCGCAGTCCAGCGCAAAAAAACCACAGCTCAAAAGTTAACTGCATTCGATACTAACGCGAGAAGACAAATGCTTACCGAGAAAAGTGACTATAGATTTCAAGCAGTTGTTGCCCTTGCGTTATAAAACAGATATTGAAATAAAACGATGTTGCGAGAATTTATCACGCAACACGAGGGTTGCTCAGAAAGTAATGCCCCACATTTTTGTCTCGGAAACTATTTATTCACAATGTTTGAAATTCACGCACAGTATAACTGGATGTATCCTTTACACATGCTATTTTTCCACATAATCTCCGTCCACTTCTACGGACTTACGCCAGCGTGAAACAAGGGCATGCATGCATTCCCTGTACCAGCTCGTTTCCTGTTGACGTAGTCATGTCCTCACTGCACGAATCACGCTCTCGCCATCTTCAAACCTTGTCCCGCGCAGTGCATCCTTCAGTGGCCAAAAAAAATGAAAATCGGAGGGCGCCAGATCAGGACTTTAGGGGAAATGGGGGAGCATAGTCCAACCAAATTTGGCGATTGCCTCCTGAGTTTTCAGACTTGTGTGAGGGCGGGCATTGTCGTGCTGGATCAAAATGTCTACTGCATTCCTGTTAGGCCACACTCGCCGATAACGCTGTTTGAGTTTGTTGAATGTGGGGCATTACTTTCTGACAACCCTCGAATATAATAAGAAAAAGGAAAAGGATCCAGTTACAAGCCTATTGAGGCATATTGGGAATGTGGTGTTAGGCCCATATTTTCTTGACCATCGGCACACTAGGGGTGATGTGGTCAGCATCACGCCGGATATATACATATATATGGCCATGACTCCCAAGTCTCAGCCTCCTGCTGTCTTATGCAGAGAATTCTATGGTAAAAGTGCTAGGAAGTAACAGTTGTGTTATTAGAAAGGTACTAGATACCAATTGGGACATACTGTGATAGGATACCCTCATGCACTTGAGGGAAAAGCGCACATAATGAAGCTCATAATGATTTCACAAAGCAGTGCAGATTTCTTTTCAAAATGGTAGAGTATAATTATGAGACTTAATGGATGTAGTTAAAGTATTATGTACTTAAAAATATAAGGGAGCTGTTGTAAAACATTTTACATTCTATTATTTTACTATTAAAAAAGCCCAGTAAAATTAGTTTTAAAATATAACAAAACAGACCTCCTTTACGTCCAAATCGAGGGCATTACATTTATTTTTGTATCACTAGTTGAAATGTTTTTTGTGTAGTTCCCAGGGGGAGGTAACAAAGGAGACAAAGAATAGGATTATGGTACCTGAGACACGCCTATAGAGGTGACAAATAAGCCGTTCACAAATTACATAACGCGAAAAGGGGGAGGGGGGAGTTGCCGAGATGTTACGCTTTGGTACGGGGCTGGGGGATCTAACATGTTATGGGTATTTGTTACGTACATGAGGGGTGTGAGGGGGGCTGAATATGTAAAAAAAATGCGTTTCGTAATTTGTGAACGGCCCCTAATCTAAAGTTGTGCACAGGGATGTCAACAGCATCATGCAAAACTAATTGCTACAGAATCCACTACAAGAGCACATGCATGCTTTGATACCGGCTTCCTGCAAGTAAACCAGTGGTGGTGGTGACTCCATGCTCTGTTAGGGGCAAAAAGGGAAGAGAAAAGAAAAGAGAACTTTAAATCTTTTTTTTTTTGTTTTTTTGTTAAATTTGTTAATAGCAAAGTTATTGTAGTTACACAGTGCATTTTCATTTTTTTTAAAAAATATTTTACTTTTATCATATTAATTTGCTTGCTTTTCAGGGTGAGAATGTAAAAAGGCGAAACGCCTTTTTTTACCCAGTGTAGATAAAGATTTTGGTTTATTTGATTCTCTATATTTCTGCCTGCAAATGTGAACACACAAGAAAAACAAAAAGGGTTGAAAATAAAGATACGAAGGTGATGAAGACAGGGAGGGTTTGTTGAAATGGTTGAGGAAAGCGTACAAGATCTACGGTTGAGGAAACTTAGAAGGTCTACTGATGAGAAAAACGTACAAGATCTACGGTTGACGAAAACGTACAAGGTCTACGATCTAAGATTGTAGTTTTGGCCTCATGATTTTACAAAAAAACCCATTTCCTTATGAAGCTTGAGGCTATTGTGGCCAAGGAATGATGCATGTGTATCAGAGAAGTGGCGAGAGGAGACGATGTTAAAAGTGGTTAAGATACAACGAGAGGGCCCTGATTCTGGAGCCCTCGTGGGAGAAGAGAGCTGATCACAAAAATAAAAATGAGAAACATGGTAAGAATTTGAGCAGATTGCCTATAACACGAAAGCTGAGAGAGATTTGCTCTGAACTCTTTCATTCCCAAGCAAAAAAGTGGGTTTGGCCCAAACAAAAATGGCCATACCAATATGTTTTTATTGTTTTTGTTTGGAAATAATTTTTTTAAATGTTTATATTCATAAATAACAAAAGTCCATAATGGATGGCTATACTTTAAGAAAATAGCGTTTTTGAGTTGTCAAAATTAGAAAACAGCCCTAGAAAGGATCAAGAGATACGAAAGCCAGTATACTGTTGATTGGGCCAAATGGGTCTAGCGGGAAGTACAGTATACTGGCTCTTGGGGGTTAAATGCAGTGAGAATTTAAAATTGAAAAAAAAAGACTGATTGCCTGCTAAATTTAAAAAAAAAAAAATTACTTGCATCGTCTGCCTTAAACATGTTTTGTTGTAAACTTTCTTATCCCTGAAAATTTCTGTTTTCTCCTGCAACCAGACCCTTACATCGTTGCGACAGCCGAGAAGATTGTTCTGTGCTGGCAGAGGAGTCAGGGAGTAATGATGACAAAGGAGCAAAATAACAGTTATGTTGGCGACAGACGAAAATGTTATCTGATCTCTCCATGTTGGGCGTTGGCTTCTTGCATTTTTTTTTTATCTGCTGCAGCACTAGCTGTGAAAACAGGTCCACTTTCTGATTGTCCACAAGAAGGTGAATCCTGTTTTGAAGTACCTCAAAGGACTTGTATGTGTGCATAGAAAGAACTATACCATGCTAGCACAGCTATTAATTGGATTAAGTTCGGATGGTGTTGGTAGACCACATCCATTGTTTAACTGCTCCATGTTCTGATAATCAAAAAGTTGTAATGTATGTAATTTGCTTCCATGAAATATAAATGTTGGAGTTGCCATCTTCACATCGAAGGTCGGCTGCAATGGATCCCTAACGTCTCCCGTCTGATTCACTCTGATAGACTCTTTCCTGTCCATCTCTTGATGTTATCTTCCCACTTATGTCGCTGTCTTCCTCTTGCACGTTTGCCTTCAACTATTCCTTCCATTATGGTTTTCAGTAAGGTGTTGTCTTTTTATGTGGCCAAAATATTTTAGCTGTCTAAATTTGATCTCCTTCATTCTTAGGTTTTATATGAACTATTTATTTATTTTCTTCTCATTATTGGAAAACATAGAAACAAAGAAATTAAAATTACTTTTTATGAGTGAATGAGAATGTGCCAGAAACTTATTTCTAATGTAAATATGAAGTTGTAAAATGTAATAAAATATGATTTAACTATATAATGTCTAGTCAATTGATTTTTTCATCATTACCGTTTTTACCTTTCCGCTCCTCGAGGAGAATGGGCCTTCAACAAACTTCCTGTCCTCTGCCATTCATTCATGGACTCTCCATGTCCTCATTGTCCCTTACTTTAATATTTGTCTCTGCATCCCTCCTCCAAGTGTTTCTTGGCCTTCCACTACCCGCCTTACCATGTGTGGATTCAATTATAAGGACTGCTTGGTAGTGCTATCTGCATGTTTCCACAATATATTTACTATGTTTTAACTCTCAAACAGTGGTTCCCAAACCTTTTTTTCTCTGGGCTGCAATTTCAGAAAGAAAATTTGCTCGCGCCACACCGAATTTTGTTATTGATAAGAAAAACCTTCAAAGACACAAAATTAACGCCTAGATGTGCTTTATTCATAACATAGAACACAACTACTTTATAAAATGATCATGAGACATCCAGAAAGTTTACAGCGGACGGCTTTTTATGTGTCTCGAAGCGAGTATCGTAGTGCATATATTTATAACTCACATTATTTTGTAACTATCGGTATTTTTTAAATATTATAATTAAAATCTATTTGCTTTAAAATAAAATATATTACTGAATAAAATCTGGAAAATTCTACTGGTGTCTATATGTATTATATCAAATGTAACAAAATAAATAAGAATGTGACCTTCCTATTTATTTTAGGCATATACATTTTTTGAAAATTCCTCTAAATCCTTGACCTTTGAATCTTCCCGCAACATATACCACCCTCTCGCGCCACACCGTTTGGGAAGCACTGTTCTAAAAGGGGCATACAGGTTTTCCAATGTTTGATGCAAGGAATTTTCTGTCACTCTGAGCTTTCACATAGAGTCAAAGTTCAAGGGTCAGGTCTTTCCAAGTTTTGTTAGAACTATGGTAATGATATACATACTTGTAGTTGTAAAGAAAAATGTACGGGTCGGAGTGGCTCAGAGGTATGGTATCCGGCTCTAATTATAATGACACAGGATTCGTTCCCAGTACAGGGAATATAATTGATGGAATCTTTTTTTCTTCGAATCCAGTGGTCACTAATAATGTCATACTCCCCCCTGATCGCCTGGATAGTGAGATCGGACGCCCACTCTTCTCGGATGGTAAAAAACTAGGAGGTCGTATGTGCAAGTTGCGCACGTTAAAATCCCTCGGCTGATGGAAATTGTAAAGAGTAGGCTATGCGGCGCTGATCTGACAAACAATTAAAAATTGGGAAACTCACGCATTACAAAAATATTTATGGAATGCGTGATTCCTGTATACACACACTGGGATCCTTGCCGGTGCTGCAAAGTTGATGAACTGTGCTGAGATTCTCCTTGTGTGATCAAATAGAGGAGATCGGAGCAGTCATGGAAACTGACCTCTCTTCACAAGCGCCTGGGAAAATTGGCCTATCATCCTGGAAGAGTTAAGTAAATGATGTTTAGTCAGTTGTCTATATTCATCATCATTACGCCCTTCACCTCCCAGAGAAGAATGGGGCTTCTGCAAATGTCACTGGTTGCCTCCCCGAGCTCTGCAGTAGTGATCTAACAGTGGCCAAAACTCAAGAGTAACTAATGTGGGTCTTCAAAGGTGTCTACCTTCGCACAAGATTACTCTTGGCAGAGTTGTAGGTAGAAGGATAATGATGCTTCTACCTCAAGGCAGTTTTCACAAGATATTCAGAAAAGCGAGAACAATGCTGCATGAGACTGAGAAAATGTTAACTCTAGTATCTGCCGTCAAGTTTTGTGAAGGATAGGGTTTTGTTATAATTCTTTAGCTCGTTCAAGCCCCCAACTGAGTTAATTCAGCGAAATTCCTCTTATTATTAAATAGGTCTGTTGAAGTGCATTTTAGAAATTGCCTGAAACAAACGGATGTAGTACATTCAAAATGATTAAATCAACTTTAGATTTGTCTTTATACAAGAAACAAATTTAATAATCAATTATAGTTAACAGTTTAACAAATGAATAATTCTTTAACAAACAATAATCATCATCGAGCGATGTGATGAAGTACTGGTTAAGAGTTCACTTGGCAGCTTTTATGTTTCTACTTAGCGGCCAATGAGGTTCTGCTCCAGCTGATGTTTGGGTCTTTGCAGATAGAAGACTGCATCACGCTCGTCACTGGTCAAGTTTCAAAATTGTAGCACGTTCCAAGAAGTGTCAGGGAGTAACTATCAAGCTGGTCTCACGTCTCTATGACCCGTTTGATGATGGTGTCTACCGTCGACTTCAGGCCACTTATACCCTCACTTGTTCCAGAGATAGTAACCTCAACTGGTACCACCAACTAGTGTCACAAAAGAAAAGAACAAATACCCTCTTGAGTATTGCGTTTTCCTGACACACACGTGTCCCCCTCTTTTCAATCCACCATCCCATCTATCTCAGAACTGTTACTCTCGCTGAGAATTAATATTAATCCCATTGAGCGGAAAAAACATTCATTACATTTAGGTTGAATATATTTATATTTACCTTTACATTGGTTGAAAACTTTCATTACTTTTAGAGTGAATATGTTTACATTTACATCTACACTGGTTGAAAATTTTAATAAAATAATAAGTATTTACATCATTCTCTCATCATTCCCTCCCTGCTCCATATGGAACTTGGGACTACCTCTGCTTTTAGTTCTCTATAAGAAATTCGCATAAAGCAGTCACCAGCCCTTGCAGTGGTGGTTCATAAAATCATCATTCTATATGCTGAGGTTGCCAGCCTCAAATGACATGGACATCCATTTAGCAATTTTCACATATTATTTCACGTGTTAATAATGCAAAATATATAGAATTTTAAAAGCACAACTCAACCCAAATCTTTGGGTTCACCGACAGACTGCTGGCTCAGAGAAATAGCTAAGGCAACTTGTTGAAGATGCCTCTTACACGTGTTCTGGGGTTGTTACTTTATAATAAGCTCCCACTCCGTGTTTCAGATTCTGGTTTTCCTTGCTAATAATGGTAGAGTTTTCCTGGGCTTTTAAGTCCTCAAGAGGCTCAGACAAGTCAGGTCCGATAAATGGATTCTGATTCTATTCTTAACTCTGGCAAGTCTGGTTGTTTTCTCGATGAGGTGAATTTTCACAGTGCTTTAAACTTGCAAAAGTGTCACGTTATATTTCCCCTTTTGTTCCTGACACGTGTTGTTTACTATTAGACCTGGCTCCAATAAGAAATGTTGTTATGTTTAATTTCTTGAATGCCAGCCAATTGTTACAATCATGTGTGGTTTGATGGCGTCTTTTCAAAACATTTCCTCATAGGAAAATTCTGCATGTTATATAAAAGGTCATTTTCCATATAAGGAGTTGTTATATCCGTCGATTCACGGTAATGATTGCACTTCAACTCCCTACATTATCACAAATAATGTCCTCGTAACACTTCTGTCTGGAAGTTATTACAACATTCCGTCTGTCAGGTGCATGTATGTAATATGTCCGCAGATGAGTAATTATTTCTCCCCGTCCTTGTGCAAACACCGACTCTCATGTAACCATCTGGGCTGTGACTCTTCACGACGATAATTAGTGAATCACAATAGCCGTATCAGCGCTAAATAAACTTGCTGGGAGTATGTCGAGTTAATCCGGCGCGGCCAAGGTTTGGTACACGCGAATTTTACCAACCTGACTCGGCCGATATTGCATCACCTGTCTACTCTCTCAGGTAAACAGACAAGACAAATTATTACGGAGAAGTGCAAACAATGACTCTAAAATAACAATACTGCTGGAGAGGAAAAGAGAGCAAACCCAATTATGTGACAGCAAAACAATGCCAATCCTTTCTGTCCAGTGCCATCTGTTTAAGATCTTTCCATGTCTTCTTTATTCCTTTTATGTCTATCATCAGATTCCTTGTCTGTCTTCCTCTACATCTCACACCCTGAGGATTCAGTAACAAGGACTGCCCTGTAATGCTATAAGCAGATTTCCTCAGTATATGTACTGTTCTTATAAGTTAATGATGTCTAGTAAGTTTTGTATATTCATCAATCAATCAATATCCTTTAACTGAGCATAAGCCTTCAACAAACACATGCCAAGTCCATCTGTCAGGTGCCATCAGCTCAAGATCTTTCCATGTCAGTCTCATCATATTCAATTGTGACGGCCTCCAGTTCTCTTCTCCATGTGTTTCTTGGTCTACCTCTGCCTTTCTTACCTGGAGATGGATAGAACACACATTGAGGACACCTGTGGATAGCGTTAAAATAGCAGTCCTTGTTCTGGAACCCCCAGGTTGTCCTATCTCTACCTCTCTTACCCTGGGTGGTCCCAGGACAAGGACTGCCTTGTAATGCTATCAGCAGGTTTCCTAAATGTGTGTCCTATCCATCACCACCGTCTTCTTCTCATCTCTTGTCCCACCGGCACTTGTCTGGTTCTTGTCATCAGTTCCACATTGGTAACCTTGTCATGCCATTTCAATCTTGTGTAGAAACTTTAAGCTATAAAAAAACTTAGCAAATATGAACAGAGCCGAACAGGGTGGAGCTTACATGACAACAACTTCCAACATAAGAATGGAAATAGAGGCAGCTACTGCGGCCCTTAGATGGCTGTCTGAAACTCCATCAACCAGGGCAGTTACTGTATCACTCTCAGTCCATGTTTCGGAAGGTCCAAAGTGGATGGCTCCGGCATGTATGGAAAATATCCATAGAAGCCTCAAATCTTCAGGAACTGGTGTGGATCTACTGACCTGGTCATGCAGGGGTACACGACAATGAGAAAGCTCACAGACTAGCTTCGAGAACACGTATAGTGAGCACACTGGATATGGATAAGGGAGAAACACTAAACACAGTTAATGATTGCCTGCTAGAAAAAGACACTGCAATCGATGAATCATCAAGGCTAAGATTGCTGGACTTTGGCCATCAAATGTAAGACTAGCAGAGATGGACGTATGAGAGGATGCATTCGTCGTGTATACAACCAGTGTGCAACAGGAACAGTTAGTATTCATACCTTTCGACATTTGCTGAGGGAGACTGAGCATGTATTGGTTTGCCCGGAGTGCAATGATGTCGATTCTGACCAGCAATAACAATAACAATAACAACAAACAATATGAACGAATGAACTAAAGAAAACTGCCATAATGCCTAAAAAATTTATAACAGAGTAATTTTATTCTTAAGTGTTTATTTATTTATTTTTTTAAATCTTCATGTTGAACACAATAAAAATAATATAAAGATAGCCGGCAGAGATGTAAAGCATTGAACCTATTATATATATATATATATATATATATATATATATATAGAGAGAGAGAGAGAGAGAGAGAGAGAGAGAGAGAGAGAGAGAGAGACATAAATAGACAGCTACAAGCTTATATGCTTTGATGTATACTACAATACTCAAAATTTGGTATGAAAATATAGAACAAAGCTAAATACAACAAGTTTGTACTCTGGGAAAACAAAAACAACTAGAACTGCACAGACTTTCACAGTGATGCTAATGTTTTAGAAAAGCAATTAATGTTACCAGGAAAGACAGATTTGGGAAATGATGACATCAAACAAATGGTAATTGGGAAATGATGACATCAAACAAATGGTAATTGGGAAATGATGACATCAAACAAATGGTAATTGGGAAATGATGACATCAAACAAATGGTAATTTGGAAATGATGACTTCAGAAAAATGGTAATTGGGAAATGATGACATCAGGAAAAGGTAATTAGGAAATTTTGACATCAGAAAAATGGTGGAAACTACATCCTGCATCAAGTATACAGAGATGCATAAAATCAAGTGGTTTGGCCATCTCATGAGAATGGAGCCTGATAAATTATCACTACTCGCCTACAACACTAGATGATCTGGGTTCAGAGCATGGGGATAGACAAGAGATATCCTACAACGATGGGGGCTCACAGAAGCCAAGGTGACACTCTTGGCTCGGGAATGCAAGCTTCAGCTCTATACTAAGTTTCATGGCAATAGACGAAGGAACAAGTAAGCTGCAGCTAAACTTGTGTCATTCAATACCATAATACCTGCTGTAAGTACGTCGTCGGTCGGCCTGTCACATATACGGGAAACAATACAATTATTGTCTAACTTTCAACCACAGTTGCACCCCCTTAGATGTGGTTGAAAGTTAATGTACTCTCGCGAAAACAGAAAAGTTTGATTATGTTCTACCTTGAACTACATTAAAGTGTATTTTTCTAAGGCATCTATTTTGAGATTGCCTAATCTTCATATTAGTCGATCTTACACCTACGGAAACCAAGTATCCCAACGATATTTAATAGGCGCCCATTTCACGATCGAGACTGATCAGCGGGACCAGGCGTCAACTCTAAGAATAAAAGGATGTTGAGGATTAGGCAAAATTTTAATTTAAAGTATTGCAGACTTATTATTATGGATCAAAATGATAAGATGGCTGCAATTAAAAACCTGTCAATTTTGACGGGTTATTGATAGTACTAAATAAGTTACATTCAGAAACTGTATGCAATGTCAGATGATGATAATTTTTTTTAAAGTGCATATGATGTAACAAACTTGGGAACACAACAAGCCAGGACAGAGAAACAACTTAAGCACGTTGAAAGAGAATTTGTTTCTTGTTGCGTGCATATTTTGACGCACATATTACAAAAATCGATATGGCTATTTAATATGGAAAAAATATAGACATTCATTCATTTGTGTATGAAAATGCTGTCTATGGTAAAAGCAAGAGAATCCATGTTTGATTCACACTTTTGATTATAGGAGTAATCGTTCTTGATATTGATCCGGCGCATGGATTGCTCTTACGTTTGTACTTATTTTTTAGGGCCAGAAAATATATTAATTTGCTTATTGTGTTTATGGCCTGAATTCATATGTATTACATATTATTAGTACAAGTAGAATCAGTCCTATATTGTATATTTTGGATGGGTAGGCGGGACTAGATTCTTATTATTCCGGTCTAGCGGAAGTATGAGTTGTCTTGACAAGTCGTGATGAGTTCCGATGTACCGTGATAATGGCGGGTACGCATTTTTCAAAGGGCTGGTAGATTCTTAAGGAAATACGATTCATGGAGTGGTTTTCTTCTAAAGGAGATGGTATCTCTACTATAGTTTATGTTAGAGACTCTCCTAAGGTACGGTACAATGTATAATTCGGACTCCATGTATTGCCAGACCCTATTTTGATGATCTCATGTCGATTCGACCTAGATGGAACATTGTGCTTCGTATCGCTAGGGTCGTGTGTTGTATCGACAAAGATGACAGACTTTCCTACAGCGGTTATGGCTACGTGAATTAACCTGATCACCGTAGAGCTGTATGGAAACATTTATGAAATCATTTATATACCCATTATAAATTAACTCTGGCTTATATTCTCCTTCCTATGAATGAGTGAACGACAACTCAGGGAGGCAGCCATGTTAGATTTCGGTCATCATATGTTTTGATCACTGCCAAGAGAACAGATTATTTATCCTATTATCGGACAGTGACAGGGAGATCTCAATCTTGCTAGAAACCCTCTTTCGTGGTTTCATAATATATACTACAAACTACGGACGTCAAGTAACTTTAGTTATTTATCGATCTGCCTTCACTGACGCGTTTAGTCAGATAGGGGGATGCGGCCATAATATATCATGACATTGAACTTTTGATGTACTGCCCATTATTTCTGAATGTGTCATGACTTCAGATCTGCTATGTATACCTACAAATTGATATGTCAACATACCATGATGTACTCGTATGTCTCAGTGTGTACGTCTGAATAAATTGAGTAAACAAAGATTCCAGCAGTCTGCATTGGTGCCTTGTAGACACATGTGTATGAGTGGTTATATTGGTCAGCACACGAACAGTACACCATTCGCGGTAATCACACTCTACACTTCTACTTCATACATACACCATCCTGCGTCGGTTGAAGTGACCAAGTTTAGGGCCTGCTTCCCCTGGAGCCTTTGCCTTCCCTAACTCAGGACTAGGGTGAGTTACCCATTTACAGCTGGGTAGACTGGAGCATGCCTGATCTCAACAACACACCACTCTTCCTTACAGAGCATACAGACTGACACTTTACAGAGTGGAAAGAAGAAAAGAAACTTTACAGTGGCGAGCCAGATTCCTGGGTCCAGCTTACGCAGTTTTGTGTTGAGAATCACAGTTTACAGCTGAAAGAACATTTGTTTGAACACATCAACACCAGTAGGACAGCTATACAGTCGATGTCAGCTTGACCTGTATTACCGATAGGATGTTGTATCTAGGTCAGCGCTTGTTGACAGTTTTTTTCGCTGTAATAAAGTGGCAAGTTATTAGTATTAAAATAAACTGTGCCTGCTTTACAACACTATACCTGCAACACATTCCATTCATGACATAAATTATATTGTATGCTATATGCTATTTATGCTTACATGTTATTTGTTATGTATTAAATTAGTTTATGTTCTGTGTGACTAGTACAAGGTATGCCGAGTGACATTGGTCTGGACTAGTATTCTATAGGTACACATTTTCTTAATTGGAAATTTGTTAGCAACAATTTGCTGCTATTTCTGTTAGTTGTGATGAGGTGTTCTTTTCTTCGTTGTTTTTGTTAATAATTTTGTGTTCCTTAGTTTTGTTTGATTTGTTTGTATAATTGTAGGTCTCATCTTTCCTTTCATTTCAGTTTTTTACACCCTTATGTTTATACACTGTGGCGTTATTTGTCTTGTTATATTATGGCAGTTATCATCACGGTTTCTGTGATCATTTTTTTTCATTTCTCCTATTTAATTTAATTTGATCTCTGCAAATGTGTTCATATTGTCTTTTCTTGTTTGTCCTTTGTAATGTCTTTAGTTGACATATGACGTATAGTGGTATACACTGATAGTATAGTACAGATCAGTACTTTATGATTGTTATTGTTATAAAACAAAATGTACAAGACCTTTGTAAGGCTTGTCTCCCAAAGTGATTGGTAAAGGGAAATATTTTTTCCACAGGTACTCAAGTGATCTTTGATTACATTGAGGTATACAAGACCTTTGTAAGGCTTGTCTCCCACAGTATTTGAGATACAGTTATTGTGTCCATAGGTACTCAAGTTATCATTGGTTATTATAAACCATACAAGTTTGGACTAAGACTAAGTCTATGGTATAGACTTGTCTCTCATTAACGTGAAAGAGGGTAATTTATTTACTTTTTCAGGTTTCTGATTTAAGAAGACAATATGTCTACATTAGATTATTTCATTGCACAAGGAAAATCTCTTGATAAGACTGGAAAAGACTTAGAACAATGGGCTGTTGCTCAATATGACAAAGCATTAGCTGCAGAAGAGAAAAAAAACTGCTGCTGCTGTTGAAGAAAGAAAAGCTGCTGCTGAGGAAAAAAAAGCTGCGGCTGAGGAGAGAAAACTTCAAATAGAAGAAAAAAAAGCTCTGGCTGAAGAAAAAAGATTAGAAAGAGAAGCTGCTGCTGAAGAAAAAAAAAGCTCTGGCTGAAGAAAAAAGATTAGAAAAAGAAGCTGATACTGCTGCTGAACTAAAGAAATTGCAGATGCAAGTGGAGGAAAGGAGATTTGAGGCAGAACAGAAGAAAATAGAAGCTGATGCAGAGCAGAAAAAATTAGAAGTTGCTGCAGAACAGAAAAAATTAGAAGCTGCGGCAGAACAGAAAAAATTAGAAGTTGCTGCTGCTGCAGAACAGAAAAAATTAGAAGCTGCTGCAGAACAGAAAAAATTAGAAGTTGCTGCTGCTGCAGAACAGAAAAAATTAGAAGCTGCTGCAGAACAGAGAAGATTAGATAGAGAAGCTGAAGAGAGAAAAGCAATAAGAGAACATGAGTTTGAATTAGAGAAATTAAAATTGACATGTATGAGTAATGTTAATCAGGCATCTGGTGGTAATGGTAAACCCTTTGTGTACAAGGTCAAGGTACCAGCGTTTAACCCTACCAGTGATGACATAACATTTTGGCTTTCTAGATTTGAACGGGCTTGTCGATCTCATAATGTTGACAAATCACAGTATGTGAATCAGTTGTCTGAAAATCTAAAAGGGGAGACCCTAAGTAAGTTATATTTTGTTGAAGAGCCGACAAAGATAATTATGATGCTGTTAGGGCAGCTTTGATAAAGAGATATCAGCTGTCTGAGGAAGGTTACCGTCTTTTGTTTAAAACAATGAGACCTGAGGTAGGTGTAGAATTCTCAGATTTCATCTCAAAAGCACGAATTACACTTTCACGATGGATTGAATTATCCAAAACAGAGAAAACATTTGATGGTCTTACGGATTTATTGCTAAGAGACAAGGTCATGTCTTCTGTAAATAAATCATTCCTAGAGTTCTTACATGAGCGTAAACCTGGTACAATAAAGCAAATGGAAGAATATTGTGACCAGTATGCCACGGCACACCCTGACATGATTCTTAGTAACTCTAACATTAAAGAGAGTATGCCAGTTGCTTCGGCAACAGAGTATAATCAGAATTACTCACATAAATTCCAAGGAGCTAAAAATAAATTTGATAAAAAGGTTAATTGGAATAAGTATCAAAACCAAGATAACCACTCAAATCAGGGTTCTTCTTCGAAGAACTGGAATCTAGCTGATAGTCCTCGACACGCGAGGGGTACCCATAATGTTAGAAATTCTCGGAAAGGGAGTAGCTATAGGAACTACCCAAGTGCTTCATGGAGACAACAGAAACAATATTACAGGGATACTCAATATAACGAGCGTGATGATTATGATCATGAATATTATGATTCAAACCCAAATAGGGGTTATAACAGAGGCAATAATAATTATAGAGACAATTATAACCGAGGTAGATCACAACACAAAAGACATGGTAAATCTTATTACCAGGCTAACTCTGCACAACAGGAGTTCCACGACACCGATAATCAGAATAATGATAAAAAAGACTCCAACAGTGTAGCAAATTCCGCTTTCGATTTTGCTAGAGCATCTGAGTGTTCGCAATGCAAAACATTATTCGATCCAACCACAGTGTCTACTTTAAGCTGCGGTCACCCGCTTCCCGCTCTCCATGCGTCAATTGCGCATAATGGAAGGGGTGCTCTTGTCTTTAATAGGGGCCTAATAGATGGTACTCCGGTATCAATTCTTTTCGATTCGGGGTGCACTACCATTGGAGTGAGGCAATCACTCGTAAATCCTTCTCGAGCTACAGGCAATATAGTCAAATGTGTAACATTTGGTGGCACATTGGAGAAGTACTCCACTGCCATTATCAATATTGCTACGCCTTTCTTTACAGGAGAGGTGCAAGCATGTCTCTTGCCGAATCCGATCGCTGATCTTATCATCGGTCGCATTCACGGGTGAAAGAATGCACTCCACAGCAAATTTCTAATTGGGAAAATGTTAATATGCAATCGGCTAATGCAGTAATCACTAGGGCTCAAGCTCTTAATATGCCACAATCTTCACATTCTGAAGATAATGATGCGCAGATCCGAGATGATCCCTTGGAGATTTCCCACGATTCCTTTATCAAACAGCAGGAAGATGATCCTACTCTAAAGAAATTCTTTACTCTGGCAACAAAAGGTGATCCGAATAAGGATACTAATCGTAAATCTTGGATTACGATGAAGAATGGCGTACTTGTACGTATGGTACAAGACTCCGCTAAGTCCATTCATTCTCAAATCCTTGTGCCTAAAAATATGAGAGTTAAAATCTTACAGCACGCTCATGATTCGCAGTGTGCTGGACATATGGGTTTTTCCCGTACTAAAGCTAGAGTTCTTCAATCTTTCTTTTGGCCTGCTGTGAATAAGGACATACGAATCTATTGTCGATCTTGTAAAGTATGTCAAGAGATTAAATCCAGAGGTCCACGCCATGATGCACCTATTCAGGCTGCAGACATTCCCATTCAGCCATTTCAAAAAATGGCGATAGACATCATTGGTCCATTTAAGATAAAGTCTGCTAGAGGACACCAATTTATTTTGACGTGTGTTGATATGTGCACACGTTGGCCGGAGGCTGTTCCTCTAAAGAGCATAACTACTGCTGATGTCGCAGATGCTCTTTGGTTAATATTTTCTCGTCTGGGGTTTCCAGCAGAAATATTATCCGACCATGGTACCCAACTCATATCGGATACCATGTCTCAAGTAATGTCGACTCTGAAGATAGAGAGATCGCTGAGTAGTATTTATCATCCTATGTCCAATGGGATGGTGGAACGTTTGAATAGAACTCTGAAAAACCTACTAGGTAAGATAACAGAAGATCATCCTCAGGATTGGGATAGGGTTTTACCCGCGGCTCTCTTTGCATATAGAGAGGTCGCCAACGAACATACAGGATTTTCTCCCTTTGAACTTGTCTTTGGCGCGAAACCGCGAGGTCCTATGTCCTTACTTCATGATCTTATAACTGCTGATAATATTGTCGATGACACAAAATCCTCTTATGAATATGTCATCGCACTTAGACACAAGATTATTGAAGCATGCAAATTGGCAACTGCTTCTTCTGAATTTGCGAAACAGAAGGCAAGGGAATTTGTCAATAAAAAGAGATGTTTGCGACAACTTTGTCCAGGTGACAAAGCATTTGTCTTGCTACCTTGTAGGGAAAATAGACTTCTCATTTCTTGGAAAGGTCCGTACGATATAATATCAAAAGTTTCCGATGTTGACTATATCGTCGATATTGACGGGAAGCGTAAAACCTTCCACATCAACATGCTCACGGAATTCCATGAACGTCCTGATTATTTACAACCTGTTTTCCAGGCAACGGACGATTTTCCAGTCCAACATGGACAGTACTCATCTCTGTCAGTAATACAGGATGAGGAAACGAGTTTCTCGGATGTAAATTTACCTTTTCCAATGATTCCTCTTCACTCTAATGAATCATGGAAAGATGTTGCAATTTCTCCAGAATTATCTCCAGGAGAGCAGAAACAAGTTTCTACTTTGTTAGAAAAATTTCAGGATGTCCTTACTGACATTCCTGGTCAAACGGATGTCATTCAACATGACATTATTCTTACTGACCATAGTCCTATAAGAGTCAGACCGTATCCTATCCCGATACATTTTCAAGCACAGGTAGAGAAAGAGTTAGATGAGATGATAGAGTTAAAAATTATTGAACCATCCACATCAGCATATTCTTCGCCGATGGTTATAGTACGGAAAAAAGACAATAATATACGTCTTTGCGTGGATTATCGCAAATTGAATCAAGTGACTAAATTTGATGCTGAACCTATGCCTTTACTAGAAGAGCTACTTACGAGACTATCGAATTCTCACTTCTTTACTAAACTCGATTTGTCTAAGGGATATTGGCAAGTTCCACTATCCAAACACGCCAAACCGTTTACTGCTTTTTCGACGCCTAGGGGTCTATTCCAATGGAATTTCATGCCTTTCGGTCTTATGAACGCCCCTGCAACATTTGTACGCATGATGCGTCGAATCCTATCTCATCGCTCAGATGTCATTGCGTATCTTGATGACATCTGTCTTTTCAGTGATACTTGGAACGATCACTATAATGGTATAAATGAACTATTGTCTATCTTACGCGAGCATAACCTGACAGCGAAACCATCGAAAGCATGTATTGGTTTTAGCGAAATATCTTTCTTAGGACACCGTGTTGGTCATGGGTTCCTAAAAACAGAAGACCATAATACAAGTAAGATACTTAACATTTCTATTCCTAAGACTAAAAAGCAAGTACGAAGTCTCTTAGGTCTAATACAATTTTATGGACGATTCATCCCGAATCTGTCCTCCATTATGTCACCTCTTTCTTCCTTGCTAAAGAAAGGGTCTCCTAATGTAGTCCATTGGACTCAAGAATGTCAATCCTCTTTGGATAAGGTTAAAACTATGTTTTCTACTTCACCTATCCTAGTATTGCCTTCTAAGGATAAGACATTTATTCTTCGTAGTGACGCTTCATCCACCGGGATTGGAGCTGCACTAATGCAAGAGTACTCTGGAACTCTGCATCCTGTGATGTATATTTCTCGGAAATTAAATGCCGCAGAGAAGAATTACTCGGTCCTAGACCGTGAATTATTGGCTATGGTTTGGTCAATCCTTAAACTGCAAAGATTTCTTCTGGGCGCGCATTTCATTGTGGAAACTGACCAGAAAGCTCTTACGGCTATTCAGAGTAAAAAATCTGAAGAGCGCGAGATCAACGCGATACGCGATTGCTCTACAGCCATTTCATTTTTCGGTGCGAGCTATCCGTGGGTCAGAAAATGTGATGGCAGATATTTTGTCTAGATGCCCACATGATTCATAACTGTTATACAACTTTGATACAGTTGTTTCTATGTTGAAATGTGTACACATATGTAATATATCATATATTGATTGTAACACTACTTAGCGGTTCATTGATATTTATTCACCGCTGATCTTTCAATGTTTTTCGTCTTTGATGATCATGATGTTAAGATATCTTAGATGAAATTTATGTATAAACTAATGTGGAAATTGGGTCATTGCTAATATTGTAGTATGCGTTGGTGACACCTCTCTGGAAATATTAATACTTAGAGAAGTACCTTCTCTAAGGTCATAAAACTTATGCTTATCATCTGCGCATTGTTATTGGTGCGTTGTGAGCCTATTGTATGTTGCTCCTAGATGTGTTTCCAAAAAAAAAAAAAAAATGTACCATTTTTTTTTTCCGGAGGGGTGTGGTAATCTGTTGCGTGCATATTTTTGACGCACATATTACAAAAATCGATATGGCTATTTAATATGGAAAAAATATAGACATTCATTCATTTGTGTATGAAAATGCTGTCTATGGTAAAAGCGAGAGAATCCATGTTTGATTCACACTTTTGATTATAGGAGTAATCGTTCTTGATATTGATCCGGCGCATGGATTGCTCTTACGTTTGTACTTATTTTTTAGGGCCAGAAAATATATTAATTTGCTTATTGTGTTTATGGCCTGAATTCATATGTATTACATATTATTAGTACAAGTAGAATCAGTCCTATATTGTATATTTTGGATGGGTAGGCGGGACTAGATTCTTATTATTCCGGTCTAGCGGAAGTATGAGTTGTCTTGACAAGTCGTGATGAGTTCCGATGTACCGTGATAATGGCGGGTACGCATTTTTCAAAGGGCTGGTAGATTCTTAAGGAAATACGATTCATGGAGTGGTTTTCTTCTAAAGGAGATGGTATCTCTACTATAGTTTATGTTAGAGACTCTCCTAAGGTACGGTACAATGTATAATTCGGACTCCATGTATTGCCAGACCCTATTTTGATGATCTCATGTCGATTCGACCTAGATGGAACATTGTGCTTCGTATCGCTAGGGTCGTGTTTTGTATCGACAAAGATGACAGACTTTCCTACAGCGGTTATGGCTACGTGAATTAACCTGATCACCGTAGAGCTGTATGGAAACATTTATGAAATCATTTATATACCCATTATAAATTAACTCTGGCTTATATTCTCCTTCCTATGAATGAGTGAACGACAACTCAGGGAGGCAGCCATGTTAGATTTCGGTCATCATATGTTTTGATCACTGCCAAGAGAACAGATTATTTATCCTATTATCGGACAGTGACAGGGAGATCTCAATCTTGCTAGAAACCCTCTTTCGTGGTTTCATAATATATACTACAAACTACGGACGTCAAGTAACTTTAGTTATTTATCGATCTGCCTTCACTGACGCGTTTAGTCAGATAGGGGGATGCGGCCATAATATATCATGACATTGAACTTTTGATGTACTGCCCATTATTTCTGAATGTGTCATGACTTCAGATCTGCTATGTATACCTACAAATTGATATGTCAACATACCATGATGTACTCGTATGTCCCAGTGTGTACGTCTGAATAAATTGAGTAAACAAAGATTCCAGCAGTCTGCATTGGTGCCTTGTAGACACATGTGTATGAGTGGTTATATTGGTCAGCACACGAACAGTACACCATTCGCGGTAATCACACTCTACACTTCTACTTCATACATACACCATCCTGCGTCGGTTGAAGTGACCAAGTTTAGGGCCTGCTTCCCCTGGAGCCTTTGCCTTCCCTAACTCAGGACTAGGGTGAGTTACCCATTTACAGCTGGGTAGACTGGAGCATGCCTGATCTCAACAACACACCACTCTTCCTTACAGAGCATACAGACTGACACTTTACAGAGTGGAAAGAAGAAAAGAAACTTTACATTTCTGTCGTTCATTACCCATCAGCTCCCCAAGAAGCACAGGCCCTTCAATAAATGTACACCAGGTCCTTCTTGTCCGGTTCCATCCTCTCAAGGCCTTCCTCATCCCTTTCATTTCTGTCTTCAGTTTGACAGAGAATACTCTGAATAAATTATTCATGCCATCAGCTCCCCAATGAGGATAGGACTTGAACAAACGTATGACAAGTCTTCCTGTCACGTGACATCAGGTCAAGGTCTTTCATTATTAATTATGTGTGCCAGTGAATGGAAGAAAAAAATGAAAAGCGACGCATTACTAGTCAACATCATGGCACCAAGCACAGTGAGATAGCTGGTGAATGTTTAATGTTCGAAGGCTAACAGAGATGATAAATTTGAGGATCAAGCCAAGTGACAATCCCAAGACCAAAATGGAATTTAAAAAAAAATAATAAGCGGTTGAAGTGCTACACAGAAATATCATTAATATGTCTGGAAAAGCTGAATACAGCAAACTGATCACACAGGATAATGCAGATCATGTCTGCAACCTAGATCACATCTGCAATCCAGATCATGTCAGCAACCCAAAGAAGCAGGAACCTTAAGCAGTTAGGAAAACTCAAGAATGAATAATGTAGAATCAATACAATGTCTGAATTCTAAAGACTTGCACCATGAAGCTTTACTGCAACTCATGCTGCAGCCTTTCCTATAAGGTGCAACAATGTTCTTGTCACTCCTATAGTCAGTGGTTGGTAACTAGATTTGACCAATTTCCCAGTGCCAAAAGCCTGTTGCATCACTGTTATCTCAGCTTGCAGGAACTACTTGTTATGCTGATGAACAAATAACGGGTTGTTATATTTATATACAAGACAAACTGGTTAAAACTATGGAATCAAATTTTAATCCAAGCTAGTCTAATGGCTAAATTGACTTCTTCAAACTGTGATTAGTGTTGAGTGAGTGCACATCTCTCCAGGTTTAGAGTGTTTTAGGACGTGTTGTTGTCTTTATCAATGTTAGTGCCGAAAACCCCTCCTGACACAGGAAAGGCTAATTCTTTCAAGCTGAGCACTAGAAGCAACCGTCCAAAATTGGAAGGAAAAGTCAAGATCTTAGGGAAAAGAGGAAAGAAGTAGTACGGCCCAACTACATTTGCTCAATAGCCAGATAACTCTACTTGATCCCTGCTAGAGTTGTTGAACTATGGCTGCTAAACTTGTTGCTCCTTTTCAGCCAACGCCAAGCTGAAGAATTTGAATGTGTTCTGTAGGTGTTAAGTGGTACTGTATAGTGTTTGTGATTGTTGGGGAGCCCAAGAATAACTTTCTTCTTTCTGCTGACAGCCCTGGGCAAGTGAGCAGCACATGCTGAACTGTCTCATACAGATGGGTACAGCTGCAGCAATTAGGCTCATGTGTTAGGCATAATTTGTTTGTCTGCTAGGGTAATTTACCCCTAGTTGCCGACCACTGCAGTTGGGGGAATGTAAGACCATTCTACACAGGTATTCTCTGCTGGTGATGTTGTTGCTGTTGTTCAACTAGAGCTGCTGAGCTTCTCACTCTTATGCAGCCAATACCAAGTTGAAGACGCCTTGGTATTACCTACACTAGATCTAGGCTTTTCCTGTGGCTTTTCTACCATTCAGAAACATGTTGAGTTGAAGTCATGAACTCCAGTTTCTCCAGCTCAGCTTGCATTTAAAGGATCATCACATCTGGTACCAAACTAGGAGGAAGAAGCATGAGGCATATTGTGCATTCCCCGCAATCCAAGGGGGTTCTCCAACTATGCAGAGCTAAAATACTGTGCTCTGGATCTGGACTCTTCCAAAGAATTGTCACGTCCTACACAGAGCCACTTCTCAGCTACCCCTGCCTATCATGGGGTCCATAGTGAGATCCTCCTGTATGCAGCCAACCAGGTAAAAGCCAGAGTTACGTCTGGGGCCCAAGTGACTCCTCCAAGCTGAGTGTGCAAAGCTGGGTTCTCAACAAGTTTCACCACAGGGGGAATCCCTGGATGTGTTTGAATGATTTCAAGAGTCAATGAGAGTGTAATTAGCCTCACAGACAGAGGTTTACACACTAATCTACATACTATAGCACTTGCATAACTGGTTGTCATATAAGGATGACTCCAGATATGCCTCCATGCATCTATGCTGGTGATGCCTCCATGCATCTCTGCTGGTGATGCCTCCATGCATCTCTGCTGGTGATAAGAATGGTCTTAAATGTGTATATTAGTGGCTGCACATTCTCAGTCACATACATCATCATCATTCTTCAGCTCCCCAATGAGCATAGGCTTCCAATAAACGTTATTAAATGTTACTTGTTGGAAATTAAAGGGAAAATGTGAAGATGGATAGGACATACCCTCAGAAGTCACCTGACCAGTATAACCAATAGAACCCCCCCGTGGAGCACAAGTGTGAGGTGAGCCACAGGCAACCTAGAAAAGAATGGTAGTGTGGATGTCAAAGCAGCCAACTTGGTTATGGGCAGGCTCAAGGGTGATAGCCTAAAACTGAAACCAGCGACAGCAACTACTTAAGCTCTGTGTCTCGTGGGAAATCGTCACTATTCAACTATCCAAATAGAACACCCTTCAACAAACTTACACCAAGTCTTCCTGTCCTGTACCATCAGCTCCATACCTTCTTCATCCCCTTCACGCCTGTCTCCAGTTCTCTTCTCCAGGTGTTCTTTTGTCTGCCTCTACCTCTCTTATCCTGGGGATTCCAGTACAAGTACTGCCTTGTAAGACTGTCAACATGTTTCAGTTGGAAATGGAAAAATGCTGAAAAAGTCAACGCACAGTAGGTATCCTAGTATGCTTAGAGGGAGAACTGCTCTTAACTTCTTCAGTTACTGCATCTGTATTCTCAGTGCCTCCATAGGTTAAGGCGTACTGTGTCCACCTCTCTTCCTTACTGTCACTTGGCCTGAACCTTCCGGATATACTTTGATTATCTCTCGAGTTTTTTCATTATTTCCACATGGCCAAGCCATTTCAGTCAGTGTGCCACCAAGATAAATTACGTTAAGAGGATAATTTTTAGTCATATGTCATTTTCCGTCTTTCTTCATTAACGTTATCTTTAACAGGTGCAATATCATCATCGTATTATGCTCAAAATTATTTTACTCATATCTTGTACCAACTATGGAATTTAAAAAAAACAAAAAAACAAAAAACTCTTCAATTCTGTGTCACCAAAACATTTTGAAATTCTAGAGCACAAACATACACACAAAAATACTTATAAAACATTATTTAAATGTTGAGACAAGCATCTTCTCCGCTTTCAAGCAATAATTTCAAACAGGAATATTTCAGTTCTATATTATGTACATAGAAAAAAAAAACATAAGTGGAGCAAGGAAGAAAACAAAGTTGAAGTTTACATACAATGGCAGTCATGTTCCAAAATTATTGATAATGAACATGTGTATGAAGGTGATGAGATAATGAACATGTGTAAGAAGGTGGTGAGATAATGAGCATGTGTAAGAAGGTGAAGAGATAATGAACATGTGTAAGAAGGTGACGAGATAATGAACATGTGTAAGATGGTGATGAGATAATGAACTTGTGTAAGAAGATGACGAGATAATGAACATGTGTAATAAGGTGATGGGATAATGAACATGTGTAAGATGGTGATGAGATAATGAACATGTGTAAGAAGGTGATGAGATAATGAACATGTGTAAGAAGGTGATGAGATAATGAACGTGTGTAAGAAGGTGATGAGATAATGAACATGTGTAAGAAAGTGACGAGATAATGAACATGTGTAAGATGATGACGAGATAATGAACAAGTGTAAGATGGTGACAAGATAATGAACATGGGTTAGATGGTGACAAGATAATGAACATGGGTTAGATGGTAACAGATAATGAACATCTATAAGATGGTAACAGATAATGAACATTTGCAAGATGATAACAGATAACGAAGCTTGTAGATGGTGTGACAGATGAAAATGGGCAACCCTTATCGTTTCTCTTTAATATCATCAAGGGCCCTCACTATTTGGACTCGAGCAAGATTAACACGTTGGATTTTCCTCGCGGGCTAATTAAGTATGCACAGTTAAACACGTGGAACCAGGTTCGCTGTAGCCATCACTCCGATTCTTAGTCTAGCCACGCCTCCTGTCTTTGGTTTCATGCACTAAAAACTCAGATATGTAGATGCATAAACTGTCTTTCCTTTTAAAAGGGGTATTTGTTGTCAGGATTACGTCAGCACGTCAACTGAAACACGGGAAGGGCGGGGCATAAGAGGTTTTGTAGTTCTAAAGAAATAACGGTTTGTTTATGACAGTATAGGGGCGTTAACCGCTTGTAGCGACTGCATTTCCTTTGATCGTACTCTCAGGGGATGCAATTTGCTCACACAGAGAAAGATCTAAAGGCAGCCGCCGGCAAGTGAAATGGTCCACGGGCGGTGATGGTGTGATTTCAGACTTTCATACAAAAATCGACCAGCAAACTTCCCAAAATTGAAATAGGTGTTAAACTCCGCACAGGAGATGAAAGAATAGCCATTTTAAATATATAGTCGGGAGCATCTAATTCAGTGGTCAGTTTGCAAATCAAGATTTCTGGAATGGTCTAGCACGCATTTTCGGAGTCAAAATTTATCAGACTTCCTACAGAAATTCGTGGAGAATTAAAATTCTAGTTTCTTGTGTTTTGCGGTAATAATATAGTTATTAGCATCTAAGTGATTTAATCGTTTAAAGCTTCATTTTATTTCACTGGGATTTCTGTGTGTATTGAAAACGTATTAAATAAACATATAGAAAAATTCTCCAGATATAACGTATTTTAATTACCCGTTTGTTCCCCAGTGACAGATGCTTAAAATAATTTATAAGCCGCTAGGCAATTGATAATTGATTAATGCAGTTTAGTTCTATATATCTTCTTCTTCTTCCGTCCTTAGCCACCGACCGTCAAAGCAGTCAGTGGCCATTATGCCTAGTGGCGTCTTAGGGCAACAGCAGATAGGTTTTCTTTGCCATTGTTTCCCATCACGCCTATTGGCGTCTTTAGGGCAACGGCAAATCAATCCATTTGCTGTTGTTTCCGTAATCGAAGTGACTGTTTTTAAATTTATATAATTAAAAACGGGGATATAGCCCGGAGTTTAGTTGGTATTTTTTTGTTCTAAAATATTCTTTTACATATGCTTAAATTATCTTTATTTTTTTTTACTTGGTAAACATCAGTATACTTAATTTATTGTTTTGTTTTTCTCTGTGGGGTTGTTTAATTTTCTTTTCCCCCCTCCCTTAATCAGCTTAGTCAAGGGATAACATTGAGAATAATAGGAATCTGTTCCTATACCCCATACTGATTATCGTATACCCCATCAGTTAAAAATAAATCTCTCTTTGGGTTAATTACCTCTCTCTGATAGAGATTGTCTTTGGATTGGGTTTTCCTATACAAGAGGGGGAGGGCCTATTGAGATACTATTCCCCCCCCCCCCCCCCCCCCCCGTAACTATGATTTTTTTTAATGTAACATGATTGATGTGATTTTGGTTTAATGATAATAAACGCCATAAACCTTTAATTACTGTGTCGGTCGACCCATTACCCCATATCTGTTATATGTAGTTTGTATTCACGTCTGTGCGTTTGTATCACCAAATTGGTGTGTGTACATGTGTGTAGGATAACTGGCAAAATTGTTTAGCCAGGAGAGTAAGGAGTCTGCAGGTAAATAAATGTCGTAAGATAGGCTGAATTGGAGAAATTACACGATTCAGAGACTGTCCTTCCTCTTACCCCAGCACACTTGTGAATCAACTATCTATTTCTTACCCCTTACTATCACAGAGTTTTCACTATCATCCTCCACTTGGACGGGACCACTATTTCTAAGACCTATCTCAGTAAAATTTACGACAGATGGTGTAAATGAACATCTGTAAGATAGTAACAGTTAAGAAACATAAAAAAAAATTATGTAAGACTGAGGTAAAAAAATATGAATAACTGTAACATGGTAAGAGATAATTAGCAGACTTTAAGAATGGAGGAAATAATGAAGAATTGTAATTATGCAACAAAATGAAGAAATGTAAGACAATGATTGATAATGGTGAGTAAAAGGTCAGCAAAGAAGTTTAGAAAGACATCAGTGACAAGCAGTAAATATCATTATGACCTTTAGTGACCATTAATGACAGGTCAGTAAGAGTAAGACAACAGACAAGACAACAAACACACGAGTGAGAGAGTGTTGGAAAACATGCATAACAAGACAAGAACATGAGACAAGACAACAAACACACGAGTGAGAGAGTGTTGGAAAACATGCATAACAAGACAATGAACATGAGACAAGACAACAAACACATGAGAGAGAGAGTGTTGGAAAACATGCAGAACAAGACAATGAACATGAGACAAGACAACAAACACACGTGAGAGAGAGTGTTGGAAAACATGCATAACAAGACAATGAGCATGAGACAACAAACACATGAGAGAGAGAGTGTTGGAAAACATGCATAACAAGACAATGAACATGAGACAAGACAACAAACACACGAGTAAGAGAGTGTTGGAAAACATGCAGAACAAGACAATGAACATGAGACAAGACAACAAACACACGTGAGAGAGAGTGTTGGAAAACATGCATAACAAGACATTTAACATGAGACAAGACAACAAACACATGTGAGAGAGAGTGTTGGAAAAAATGCATAACAAGACAATGAACATGAGACAATAAACACACGAGAGAGAGAGAGAGAGTGTTGGAAAACATGCATAACAAGACAATGAACATGAGACAACAAACACACAAGAGAGAGAGTGTTGGAAAACATGCATAACAAGACAATGAACATGAGACAAGACAACAAACACACGAGAGAGTGAGTGTTGGAAAACATGCATAACAAGACAATGAACATGAGACAACAAACACACGAGAGAGAGTGTTGGAAAACATGCATAACAAGACAATGAACATGAGACAACAAACACACAAGAGAGAGAGTGTTGGAAAACATGCATAACAAGACAATGAACATGAGACAAGACAACAAACACACGAGAGAGAGAGTGTTGGAAAACATGCAGAACAAGACAATGAACATGAGACAAGACAACAAACACACGAGAGAGAGAGAGTGTTGGAAAACATGCATAACAAGACAATGAACATGAGACAACAAACACACAAGAGAGAGAGTGTTGGAAAACATGCATAACAAGACAATGAACATGAGACAAGACAACAAACACATGAGTGAGAGAGTGTTGGAAAACATGCATAACAAGACAATGAACATGAGACAAGACAACAAACACAAATAATTCATTGACAGACTGCGAACAGTAACAAAAGTAACAGACAACAAAAAACAGCTCAGACAGTGTTTTTAAAACACGCATAACAAGGCAATGAACATAAGTCAGAAAACAATACAAGACAATGAATATAAGTCAAAAAATGAAACACGACAACAAAAATATATAACTGAGTGAGACATTGTGAACAGTAAGACAAGTAACAGACAAGAAAATACAGTTCAAACAGTGTTAGAAAACATGCATAACAAGACATAAGTCAGAAAATGAGACAGGTAACAAAGACAAAATAAAACAAATGTTAGACAACAAGTATGACAATGATATAATTCAAATGTCCATAAAAGTAACAGACAAAGAAAAGTCATACGACATTAATATGAGACACTGACTGACAACAAATATCAAAAAGATAATAAAAGAAAAGAAATATCAGTAAAACAATGACAGATAAGAATAAATAAAATTGTGAAAGATAATAAATGCGGAAGTCCTGAAGCAAATTGCAGCAGAAAACAACTCGGCAAGAACACATAAAATGCTTATTGCAAGATGGCCCACTGTAGTGGTAGCCCCAAGAAGCAATCAAGAAGCAAAAAAAAAAAAAAAATGACAACAAGTAATCCACACTGGCAAAAAAAAAAAAATATGTCAATAAAAATGATAAAATTAATGCAGATCAATATTGAAGGATTCATATCAAAGACAATTTGCAGTTAACCTTATTCAACAATAAAGCAACAATTTTGTTTTTGGTAACAATTAGCTAAATAAGAAGATATGAACTAATATGTACAAACTGGATGAATGATATCTACATCACATTCTTATTCAATGAACAAAAGTTAAAATGAAACAAAACAATAACACCAACTTCAGCATGCTAAGTTATTTAAAGAAAAAAAAAAGTTTTTTTTTCAGCCATCTTATTTTTGTCATATTCCACTGCAGATAGAGAGAAGTTTAAATAAGGTAGAAAAACAGAGCCATTTATTTCAAAAACACATGTAACCCTCTCATACAAACATTACAACAATAACAACATCTGATAAAGCTCAATAAGGTTGTACTGTTTGATTCAGGAAAATATGCTGTATCTTAAGGAGCCAATTTTGGTAGGATTACGATTAAAATAGTTTATATTAACATGGAGATGATTCTCAGTAACCTGGGAGTTCATCACAGTTTGTTCCATCATCATCATCACCTTTCAGCTTCCAGACAAGCATAGGCCTTCAACCAACTTATGCCAAGTCTTCTTGTCTTGTGCCATCAGCTCAAAGTATTTCCGTATCTTCATCCACTTTATATCTGCCTCCAGTTCTCTTCTCTATATTGTCTTTGGTCTTCCTCTCTTACCCTGGGGGTTCCACAACAATGGCTGCCTTGTAATGCTATCAACAGGTCTCCTCAATGTGTGTCTAATCCACCGCCAGCATCTTCTTGTCATCTCTTGTTACACTGGGGCTTGGCTGGTTCTTGTCATCTCTTGTTACACTGGGGCTTGGCTGGTTCTTGTCATCTCTTGTTACACTGGGGCTTGGCTGGTTCTTGTCATCTCTTGTTACAATGGGGCATGGCTGGTTCTTGTCATCTCTTGTTACACTGGGGCTTGGCTGGTTCTTGTCATCTCTTGTTACACTGGGGCTTGGCTGCTTCTTGTCGTCAGTTTCACATTTGTGATCTTATCATCTCTTGTTACACTGGGGCTTGGCTGGTTCTTGTCATCTCTTGTTACACTGGGGCTTGGCTGGTTCTTGTCATCTCTTGTTACACTGGGGCTTGGCTGGTTCTTGTCATCAGTTTCACATCAGTGACCTTGTTATACCACTTTAAACCTATTCTATGCAAGCACCCATTTATGAAAGTCTGTAGCTTTTTTTAGCCGTTGTTTTTCTTGTTCTTTATGTTTCAGAGCCATACAATAGGGCTGACTGATTTAACATCTGAATTGAAGATTCTGATAATTGAGTTTTTAATTTGTAAAAAAAAAAAGAAAAGCAAAACACAACTGACTCTTAGAAACTATTCTTGCGGTAGCAATAAATAATGTCAGAGCAGATTAAAAATACAATCAACCCATTATCATTACATTTTGGCCACGCCACTTCCATGTGAAACTCACTGGCCACTCAAATAAGATCATTATGGCTATAAGATACAAAAATTACAGAATCCAAAATGTAATGAACTATTGCAACTATTGTTTGCATGTTTTCCAGGTACACATTTTCTTTCTTCTAACACTGTATTAAAAAGTACAATGGTAACTGATCCAATGAACTAGACAGCCTACTGTCTGGACCAGCACTGCCAATTCATTGTCCACAGAAAGAATTTAGATAACTTATCGGACTTATCCTGCGCACATGACAAAAATGTAGAGACCCATCACTTAGTGATGCAGCACTGCCAATTCATTGTCCACAGAAAGATTTAGATGACTTATCCTGCGCACATGAAAAAAATGTAGAGACCCATCACTTAGTGCTGCAGCACTGCAGTTACCAAATCAGAAACACTATGCACTGAAAACATGCAACATGTGCTTGGTACCTAGGAGGGGTGCCAATGGAGCACAACTGGTGGCAAAGTGGAGTTCGCAGGGCCATGTCGAACTCTGGTTGGTCTAGATCTGTATGCACCTGGTCAAATTCTGGTTGGTCTAGATCTGTATGCACCTGGATAACAACAATCATTTACTGGGAAACATTCTTCAACTGACAAGGTTACGAGTCTCTCATTTTGGCTTTCCATATTAAAAAAGGACCTTATCATGATGTAAAAATAATTGCCACAGAAACTATCGCTTAAGTAAATAGTTTGATGACTTCCTTAAATGACTTCTTTTCTTGGCAAGATTTCTACCTAGACTATTTAGTAGACATCTTCATAAGGATATTATTTTATTTTGTTACTACATTTTCTCCTTTCATTGTTTCTTGCATTTCTTAAGTTGAAACACTTTTTTGCTTGTTCTGTGTTTAAACATTTTTTCATCTTTCTGTATCACATATCATATCGTGTTTGATTAATTTTTTTCCGTGTATTTGCAGTGTTCGTTGGTTTTTGTCTGTTGACCTGTCTATATTTCCTGTCTTTGCCACCTTTTCACGACTGTGGCTGAAGAAGGGTGATGAGATAATCACCACCATGTTTCCTGTATATGTTAATTTATAATACTGATTCCATACCATTTTATTTGTAAAATTGATATATTAGAAACAACAACTGCTAAAGCACATGAATGTTTGAGTGCAGGTTTCCTGCAAGTGGTGTCCCCAAGCTCCACAGGGAGCGAAAAGGAGACTGATGATGATATTTAAAATACTGACTAGTCACTCAATGTAGATAACAACCTGAAGGCAAAAGGTACCTACAAGTTACTTTTACAGTGAAAACAAAGGTATTTTATGCTCAGTAAATAGTTAATGAAAAATAAGAAATGATTAAAATGCAATTACCTCTAAACATTCTGAACTTTTTTGTGTGTGCGCGCCTAGAATGCTTCTCCTAGCCAAAAAAAAACTACTATAACACCAATGTGTGCAATAGTCAAAACAAGCATTAACTCCATAACTATCAAGAACCAGGCAGATGCTGAAATTACGGGGAGGAGCTACACATTTAAGTCAAAACAGCACAAATATGAAAACAGGGATTAGTCTGTGTTCTAATAACTTATATTATATAATATACATATAATGAAAAGAGTAATGGGGAAATGCGGCAGCGGAACAGTAAACGAGAATGGGGATAAATTAATACGTTTCTGTAGCAATAACAAAATGGTCATTGGAGAAACACTTTTCCCAAACAAAGAAATTCACAAATCAACATGGGAGTCACCAACTGGCCAGGACAGAAACCAGATAGACCATATTATGATTAATGGTAGATGGAGATATTCATTACAAGATGTGAAAGTAAGAAGAGGTGCAGATGTGGGAAGTGATCATCACCTAGTAGTAGCAAAACTGAAGGTGAAACTCAGAAATGCTGGACCAATTGTAACTACACAGAAAAGGTTTGACATCAGCAAATTGAAGGACCCCCTTACCAGAAAAGCTTTTGTGGCTGATATAAAGAAATGATATCAATTTGCCAAAAGCCAGGAAAAGACATCGACTGATGATATTGACCAGAAATTCAACAAATTATTGGAATAATCAAAACAAGCATTAAATCTGTAACTATCAAGAACCGGGCAGATGCTGAAATTAAGGGGAGGAGCTACACATTTTGTCAAAACAGCCCAAATATGAAAACTGGGATTAGTCTGTGTTCTGATAACTTATATTCTCCTGAATCTAAATACAGTAGAACTCCATTTATCCGGACCCCATGGGACCGAGCATCGTTCGGATAATCAAATGTTCGGATAATTGGATTACATGATGTATCGAGTACATGTACACATATTTCTAAAAATAATTAACAATCACAAGGAAAATACACTATAAAACATATTTACTTGTACTGTAATAATAATACCCACACTGTATTAGATCACTGTATCACCAAAATCTTTCATTACACTGCAGTGCATGTACTACTTGTATTAATTATTTTTGTTAAGAAAGAGAAATGTTTTCAAAATAACATTACAAACAATTCAAAACCAGGCGCAACTTACGTATACATGTACTTGCACAGATGTAGCCCACTATTTAAAATAATGAGGAATCCTCTTTTGCGCCAAACTGGATAGTCTGCTTTTGGCTGCTAAGTCCCGCATTCTCTTCAACAGCAGAAGCTGTGTAGGACAGCTGTCATCTTCTTGCTCGTACCAAGCCATCGCTGTTTCTAGTGCTATAAAGGCCTCTTCAGGACTTGGTCGACGTTTTGGGTTTTCTTCATAATCTACAAGTACATCATGTACTTCTGAGGAGTCTTCATCATCGGTCACTACATGTATTTGGTTTTCTTCTTGCACAAAAGACAAAATTTCTTCGTCATTCAAAAACTGAAAACCAGAATCATTATCATCTTCTAGCCAAATGTGTGCATCATCTTTGTCACAGTCCGAAAATCCGGGCATTGCTTGAAACAGTTCCACAACTTCATTTATACAATCATCATTTGTGTCCACTGCAGTAGTTTCATTTCCTCCTTTTTTCCCAAGCAATCTATTCCAAGCCTTGTTGAGATTATCTTGTGACAGGGTGGTCCAAGCATCAGCTTACATATAGCAGCAGTCTTTGAGATTAAGCTTTTTTTGAAAACGCCACCACACTTTCTTCATCTTCAGCCAACAATAAACGACGCAGGACTTCCTTCTTGTACATCTTTTTAAGCTTTGCTATAACACCCTGATCCATTGGTTGAATCAGTGCTGTTACATTGGGAAGCAGAAAAATTACTTTAAAATTTGCATCAACTGCATTCAATGTATCCGTCTCTGGATGAGATGGTGCATTGTCCAGTAGAAGAATTACTTTTCCAGTTTTCTTTTCTTGTTCTTTCAACCTCTTCACATTTGGGATGAACTGATTTGTATACCAATCAAGAAATATTTCACTATTCATCCAAGCACTCTTCTGTGCTTTGTAGCACAATGGGAGACATGTCACATTCTTTAAACAACGTGTTTTTTTGGCTTTGCCGATCATTAGCACCGGTAAACGATGACTTCCACTGGCATTCGCGGCTACCAAAATTGTTACTCTCTCTTTGCACTTTTTAAACCCAGGGGCAGCTGCTTCGCGCTGAGATGCAAGTGATTTTTGAGGCAATGATTTCCAGTATAAGCCAGTCTCATCGGCATTATACACATCATCGAGTAAATAACCTTCTTCTTCCAAAAAAGCCAAGAATGTTTCTTTAAAATTTTCAGCGGCAGTTGCATCGCTAGATGAAGATTCCCCTTGAATCTCCAATTTTCATATGCCATGACGAGATTTAAAGTTTCTTAACCATCCCTGGCTAGCCTTAAAGTCAGGAGGACCGTCAAGTTGACTGTTGAACTGAAGTGCCTTTTCACACAATAGAGAGCCAGAGATAGGTTCCCCTTTGCTTCTTCTTTGCACAAACCATATATACAAAGCCTCTTCCAATTTCAAATCTTTCGCATTTCTCATGGTTTTATGTTTCTTCGACCCATTTTCACTATCCAATTTCGATGCAAAACTCATAATTTTATCCTTGTTACTTTTGATGTCAGAGACGGTAGCTTTCTCAACATTGAAAATCTCGCAAATGAAGACACAGTTTCACCTTTTCCTAGTCTCTTGATAATTTCTGTTTTCGTTTCAATTGACAAAACATTGCGGTTCCTTTTATATGCTTTAGGCCTACTGGAAGATGCCAGGTCGCACAGAGAAATACGTGTACACCAAAATTATTCTGCTGTAGTAGCAGACACAATTATTTTAAGTTGAACTGTCTGTTTAGCCAGTGTTCTGCCTAGAACTCACACGTACACTGGATTGGTAAACCAGATATTAACGGACTTTATGATCTAACTGACTTCATGTACGTAAGCGACCGTCCATTAGCCCATCTCATTGTCTACAAATTGTTCGCACACATTTGAGCTTGCCGCATCAAAAGATTCTGTAGTTAAGTGACTGGTGGAGACTGATTTTTTTTTTTTCTGAAGTGTTCGGATAATTGGATGTCTGTGACTGATGTTAAAATTAGAACACATTCTAAATCGGTTAAAGTCTGTGATTTCTGATAAATATTTTTTTTGGGGATACAAAACTTTAAGTCTGTGACTACAAAAAAAAAAAATGATCTCGGTTAAGTCTGTGTACTGATAGCTAAATAAATTTTAAAAAGCCTTCGGTTAAGTCTGGTGACTCTTCATATGATATCTGTGATTGATGTAGGTTAAGTCTGTGACTGATGTCGGTTAAGTCTGTGACTGATGTCGGTTAAGTCTGTGACTGATGTCGGTTAAGTCTGTGACTGATATCGGTTAAGTCTGTGACTGATATCGGTTAAGTCTGTGACTGATGTCGGTTAAGTCTGTGACTGATGTCGGTTAAGTCTGTGACTGATGTCGGTTAAGTCTGTGACTGATGTCGGTTAAGTCTGTGACTGATATCGGTTAAGTCTGTGACTGATATCGGTTAAGTCTGTGACTGATATCGGTTAAGTCTGTGACTGATGTCGGTTAAGTCTGTGACTGATGTCGGTTAAGTCTGTGACTGATATCGGTTAAGTCTGTGACTGATGTCGGTTAAGTCTGTGACTGATGTCGGTTAAGTCTGTGACTGATATCGGTTAAGTCTGTGACTGATATCGGTTAAGTCTGTGACTGATATCGGTTAAGTCTGTGACTGATATCGGTTAAGTCTGTGACTGATATCGGTTAAGTCTGTGCATTTTCTTTGAAATCGTGTGATTAATAACGAAAATAGCATTTCAAAGGTAGTTTCTCCCCTTAACTTCCCTATTTAGAATGACACCAGAAATCAGTGACTAAAAGTTATGGTACATCATTCTGAGTCATCACTATGTGCCCTCAAGTTTTGTTGTTGTTGTTGTCAAGCCTGACATTTACTCAATAGCTTGTGTTCATTAAAAGCAATTGGTTTACCTGCCTAAAAAATCTGGACCTCAAGATGCTAACAGACTGGACACTTGCCTGATAGGCAGATTATTTATGATGACTAGACTGCTTCTGCTATGCTGCGCTCAGATTCACATTCCAACAACTAATGTACATTAAAAAAACAAATCATAGCAGTACTCAAACCACAAATATAAGTAGTGATGTCTGAAATGGGTTTATAGTGCCCAAGATAAAGCGATCAACAGAATGTATAGTTTAAAAAATATCACATGACCACATTACACTGCTTACAATGTTGCTCTTTTGTGCTTTCTAGTAAAGGTTCTAAGCAGTTATAGAACTTGTATCTCGCGGTAAAGTTACTGGGTTACGAGATGGAAACTTGGTAGAGCCACATTGTAGCCTACCCAGCTGTAAATGGGTACCGGACTCTGCTCCTGAGTTAGAGAAGGCAAAGAAAGGAGCTGATCACCCCCCACCTTTATGACACTGTGAGAGAAATACTCTGAAGAAAAAAATCACCCTATGCAAAATGCCCAGTTAAAACCCTGTCTACCATTCTCATCATTTATGAAAATAACACAAAAATAACTACTAGTCATCTGTGATAATATTATGAATGTAACAAATAACAGTTAACATAACTACATTCCACTGAAAGTACAACTTTAATATAACAGACACTGATTCTTATGTTGAAAGAATGCAGCCAAAATTTACTTCAAAGCTCACAACAGGATGTCCTTCATGATTATCACATCTGCCTGATTGAACACTCGTAACTGAGCATAATCAATGGCTAAAAACAACAATAAATTTAAATAATATTAAAACTAACAAGAATTGTTTCATTTCCATAACTTCTGAAAGAACAAGTTTTTATGAAGTTTGCTCTTAGATAAGGAACATTATGGTAACATTCAAAACTGGCTGAAGTTTGTGCAACAATATGGCTGGCTGCATATAGATGGCTGGCTAACTTCCGCAGCTAGATCTTTCCTAGCAGAAATAAAAACCTGGCTACATGTCCGTGGGTGTAGAAGCACCCTCCTTTTTTTTCTGTTAGTTTCTGGTAAGTATGTACATAAAATCTTTTCTGATGTATCAATAGAAAGTCACCCAGACCAGACCATGCATCCTCATATGTGCCACTGCTACAACTTTCACCTGGTGAGATAAAAAGACTAACAACAATCAGAAGGAATCTGCCATAAAATTCTGCAATCCTCTGCAGTGACATTGATCACTGGGCATGATTCAATCAACCAATCAATACCCTTTAGCTCCCCAAGGAGCACAGGCCTTCAACAAACACATACCAAGTCTTCCTGTCATGTGCCATCAGCTCAAGTTCTTTCATGAAATATTATATATTTTCTTTTGTTTTGAGTGTCTGATTGGCAGTGTGGTTACAGCACTTACCTCTTGTAACAAACTTACCAGGTTGTAGATGTGAAACCTGGTAGTGTCACACTCTAGTTTACCCAGCTGTAAATGGGTACATGACTCTACTCTTGAGTTAATGCGTGGAGGCATATCTGGAGTCATCCTTATATGACCACCAGATAAGCACAGTGCTATAGTATACAGACATGGAAGTGAACCTCTGTCTGTGAGGCTAATTACACCCTCAATGACTCTTCAAATCATCCACACACTTCCAGGGATTCCTACATTGCACACTTAGCTTTTGGAGGAGTCACTTGAGCCCCAGACGTTACTCTGGCTTTTACAAGATTGGCTGCATGCAGTCACTATGGACCCATCATAGGCAGGGGAAGCTGAGAAGTGGCTCAGTGTAGGCCGTAACAATTCCTTGGGAGAGCCCAGATAAACTTCGTTAGTATTGGAGGTTAGTGGTCTCAATAACTTACTTAGTCGTTCCTCTACCCAGGTGTGTAGAGCCAGAAAGAGCGCCATACTATCCTATTGGCTGTCTTGCTCCTGGCCTGGTTCCAATTTAGTCCTCGGTCCTTCAGAGATTGTCTAATGTTGTCCTCCCATCGGACTCTGTGTGATCCTGGAGGTCTGGATCCCTGGCTCTTAGTTTCCCATACTTGTCATGGTAGCCGATCTTCTTCCACAGGTCTCAATACAATTTTTTAAAATTTGCAGATAGACACAGGAAGTTATAATATATTCAAAAGCTGCTACCTTAACAATCTAAGCATTAACTTACAGTTCAGCAGGAACATCATCATACACTCATTATGAAAGGTTGGTCTGTGACATGCAGTGCCAAAGATCACACTACTTATATGTTTGAAGATAAATTTTCTTCTTTTTTTTTCATCCTGAATATTTATTATACCATTAAATGTGTTACAAGGTGAATTTAAATATTTTGTATTTTTTTTTATTGTAAAAATGAACCCTTTTCTATGAGTCGCGATATTTAGTTGGTGCCTGCAACCTTCTTCATAAATGTAAAATGTGCCCGTGGTGCAGAAACGGTTGAGGACCCCTGGTGTAGATAATATCAAGGAGTCTTCAACTTGGTATTGGCTGTAAAAGAGCAAGAAGCTCAGCAGCCCTAGTTAAACAACAACAACAACAACAACAAATCCCAGGAACTGTACAGTGAGCCATGATACGATATGTAATTTTTCCAAGGGCTGCTATTTTCACTCCTTTGGTTACACAGACTGGTAACCCAGAATCTGAACATCCGAAAACTGAAATACACTGATAATCGAAAGTTATTTTAACCAACTTTTGGGCAATTTTCTAACTGATTTTTAGGTGACTTGAGCTACTTTGGGCAATTTTTTGCCTACTTTGGGTTAAGTTAAAAAAAACCCAATGTCCGAAACACGGCCATCCCCGAGCATTTGGAATTCTGGGTTACCAACCGGTAGTCATATTTCCTCATGTCTGTAACAATTTTATTCATAGACTAGCAAGTAAGCAGCCAAGAAATGTAGGCAAAGCATCACGGTGTGCCTTATCTGTGTCACACCCCATGTAGTTCCTGCGGGGAATGTCAAGACACGATGAACAAACAGGACTACTACACCGTCAAGCATGTCATACAAGGCTACTAATACGAGTCTGTGCATACCTGGCAACTTCATTATGTCAAACAAATTGCACTACAAGACAACTAGGCCATTTTGGACAAAGAACTGGAAGTGGAAACCTTCTTACCTATACCTCATGCTTATTCCTTATTTCTCACACCTATTTGCACTGTTTCATTAAATATTAGTTCTTTTAGCCTTTCCTTGGGTAAGTCGTCCAACTCCATTTCAAATGTGAAAGGTTCCTCTGCTACTGGCTGTGTGCGGAATTGAAAGAAAGAACAATTTTCATCAGAAATTACACAAAGATGAACAGTTAATAAAAGAAATGTTATCAATAAATACAACCTACTGTTAACAGGACTACACATTGAAGAAACCAGCTGATAGCCCTTATAAGGTAGTCTTTGCTCTGGAAACACCAGGGTAAGAAAGACAGATGGAGATAATAAAACAAAAAAATACACACAGAGAAAGGAACTGGAGTAAGACATGAAAAAGACATGAACACATTAAGCAGACGGCACAGCACAGCATGGTTTTTCATGGATTTGTTGAAGGTCTGTGCTCCATGCGGAGCAGAAGGGTAAGGAATGATAGAATTAATAGAAATTATAAATGTGAAAATAATCAAGGATGTCATTTACGGTTGCTATATTTCTCTCTCTCTCTCATTGCTACTAGGTGCAAGTTTGTTTTGTATACAGCAGTGTTTCCCAAACTTTTTCAGGTCACCACCCCCTTGGCTAACAGAGAATGTTCCCAGCGCCCCCTCGATTTCCCATCTTTCATCAACGCCTCATTGATGTCTCAAATCCACAAAATATTTTTCCCGCTAACGCTGCTGCGCAATTTTTGAATAGGGTTTTTTATCAGGCTACATTCTTTTAAGCGTTCACGTCATGGCTCTGTATAATCAAACTTCTTGTACGTGTAAGCGCTATATTAAGTAATTTTGTTGAATTTAGCCTGAAAATTTCTCAACCACTCCCTTACCACTGAACTTAAGTCTTCCAACACCCCCAGGAGGATGGTACCACCCACATTGAGAACCACGTGGAGAGGTTACAGCTCACTTTTTTTATTTCCGGAGTCCACCTTGCCGTGAAGTGTCGCGAGTAGTTGATGGTGTCATTCTTGAGCCAAGTGTGTTAACTGGGCTGGTGTCAGCCCGTGTTGTAGAATTTCTGTAATATTGTCTATCTAGCTGCCTCTTGGTTTTCTCGTGCCCTGTAGGTGCTTTAGTGGTAAGCGATCTGGCTCCATTCTTGTGAGATGGTCAAACCACTTTTTTATACATCCTACAACTGTTCTGATGTCACCATTTCTTATTCTTTCTCTCCTGGTAACATTAATGGCTTTTCTCAAACATCTCACCTCACAGGATGGCATTTTCCTCTCCTGGGCTCTAGTCAGGGATCATGCTTCACACTGACAGCAAAGAGTTGGTAAGAATATAGTTTCCATACTTATATATGAATGTCTGAGTAGTGATGACAACTGGTAAGTCATTGCACTGGCTTGTTGACATCTTGTTTCAGTTTCTCTTGTCTCAATTCTAAATTGGAGGCTCCAGCATTGGCATAGTGGTTACAGCCTCTCGCTGCAATGGTACTGGTTTCAAAACACGGCATCCCACTACATCTACCCAACCATAAACAGGTACCTGACTCTGCTCATGAGTTAGGGAAGGCAAAGGCAGCGAATAATGGCCATCACCAGTACCATTCCTAGAAAAATTCTATGGACATAACAAATAACTTGAAGCTGACCACTGCTGTCTTTGAAAATATTCAAGCAGACGTCTGAGAGTGTACAAAGAAGAATATAAATATTTGTAACTACTGCAATGGTAAAATGCTCCATGCAGTTACTGGGGGGTCTCTGAGGAGACATAGACAGACATGGGACCACTGCTGACGTAGGCATTTTGTTAGAGGCAACTAATGTGAGACTGTGCATGGGCCTGGCAAACTCATCATGTAAAACAAGCTACTACAGAAACTTCTTTCGACGCTTTTGAATAGCCATCCTCAGTGTTTTATTCCAAGGATCTAGCTAAGTGACTTTCTACTTGTTTTAGTAGTTTTGTTTTGTACTCGTTTTAGTAGTTTTGTTTTGTACTCATTTAGTAGTTTTGTTTTGTACTTGTTTTAGTAGTTTTGTTTTGTACTAGTTTTAGTAGTTTTGTTTTGTACTAGTTTTAGTAGTTTTGTTTTGTACTTGTTTTAGTAGTTTTGTTTTGTACTTGTTTTAGTAGTTTTGTTTTGTACTTGTTTTAGTAGTTACTCATTTTAGTAGTTTTGTTTTGTACTTGTTTTAGTAGTTTTGTTTTGTACTTGTTTTAGTAGTTTTGTTTTGTACTTGTTTTAGTAGTTACTCATTTTAGTAGTTTTGTTTTGTACTTGTTTTAGTAGTTTTGTTTTGTACTTGTTTTAGTAGTTTTGTTTTGTACTTGTTTTAGTAGTTTTGTTTTGTACTTGTTTTAGTAGTTTTATTTTGTACTTGTTTTAGTAGTTTTGTTTTGTACTTGTTTTAGTAGTTACTCATTTTAGTAGTTTTGTTTTGTACTTGTTTTAGTAGTTTTGTTTTGTACTTGTTTTAGTAGTTTTGTTTTGTACTTGTTTTAGTAGTTTTGTTTTGTACTTGTTTTAGTAGTTTTGTTTTGTACTCGTTTTAGTAGTTTTGTTTTGTACTCATTTAGTAGTTTTGTTTTGTACTTGTTTTAGTAGTTTTGTTTTGTACTTGTTTTAGTAGTTTTGTTTTGTACTTGTTTTAGTAGTTTTGTTTTGTACTTGTTTTAGTAGTTTTGTTTTGTACTCGTTTTAGTAGTTTTGTTTTGTACTCATTTAGTAGTTTTGTTTTGTACTTGTTTTAGTAGTTTTGTTTTGTACTTGTTTTAGTAGTTTTGTTTTGTACTTGTTTTAGTAGTTTTGTTTTGTACTCGTTTTAGTAGTTTTGTTTTGTACTCGTTTTAGTAGTTTTGTTTTGTACTTGTTTTAGTAGTTTTGTTTTGTACTTGTTTTAGTAGTTTTGTTTTGTACTTGTTTTAGTAGTTTTGTTTTGTACTTGTTTTAGTAGTTTTGTTTTGTACTTGTTTTAGTAGTTTTGTTTTGTACTTGTTTTAGTAGTTTTGTTTTGTACTTGTTTTAGTAGTTTTAGTAGTTTTATTTTGTACTTGTTTTAGTAGTTTTGTTTTGTACTTGTTTTAGTAGTTACTCATTTTAGTAGTTTTGTTTTGTACTTGTTTTAGTAGTTTTGTTTTGTACTTGTTTTAGTAGTTTTGTTTTGTACTTGTTTTAGTAGTTTTGTTTTGTACTCATTTAGTAGTTTTGTTTTGTACTTGTTTTAGTAGTTTTGTTTTGTACTTGTTTTAGTAGTTTTGTTTTGTACTTGTTTTAGTAGTTTTGTTTTGTACTTGTTTTAGTAGTTTTGTTTTGTACTCGTTTTAGTAGTTTTGTTTTGTACTCATTTAGTAGTTTTGTTTTGTACTTGTTTTAGTAGTTTTGTTTTGTACTTGTTTTAGTAGTTTTGTTTTGTACTTGTTTTAGTAGTTTTGTTTTGTACTCGTTTTAGTAGTTTTGTTTTGTACTTGTTTTAGTAGTTTTGTTTTGTACTTGTTTTAGTAGTTTTTTTGTTTTGTACTTGTTTTAGTAGTTTTGTTTTGTACTTGTTTTAGTAGTTTTGTTTTGTACTTGTTTTAGTAGTTTTGTTTTGTACTTGTTTTAGTAGTTTTGTTTTGTACTTGTTTTAGTAGTTTTGTTTTGTACTTGTTTTAGTAGTTACTCATTTTAGTAGTTTTGTTTTGTACTTGTTTTAGTAGTTTTGTTTTGTACTTGTTTTAGTAGTTTTGTTTTGTACTTGTTTTAGTAGTTTTGTTTTGTACTTGTTTTAGTAGTTACTCATTTTAGTAGTTTTGTTTTGTACTTGTTTTAGTAGTTTTGTTTTGTACTTGTTTTAGTAGTTTTGTTCATTTTTTTCTTCGTTTGGTAGATTATTTACTTTCTTGTTTTGATATTTCTTTCAGGTGTCACGATTTTCTTGCTTTATTATTGTTCTTTTTTCACTCATCACCGTTGTTTACATTTTCATCTGCCTGTATCGCTCATTTAGTGTATGTTTCTCACCATCATATGTTTTTGTAGTACCTGTATGTAATTCTTGTCCTTGACACCTGTTTGTAACTGTGGCTGACGAAGGGTCAAACCCGAAACGTCCCATGTTTCCTGTTTACCGTTAACTTGTAAAACTGATTTCATACCATTTTATTTGTTAATTTATATATTTGTTTCCGTACCAGTGTTATGGCAGCCTCCTCACTTATTGTCATATACTATACTACAGAAACCACTGCTACAAGAGGAAATGAATTCTTGCAGGGGGACACACTGCAGTGGTGGGGTCCATAATCAATAATGAGCAAAAAGTACATGAAGAAGAAAGTGTTCAAAAAATTATTAATGAGCTACAAAAAAAAGCAGAACTTTCGAAAGACGTGAATGACGTAACCAAAACTTAGAATGTCTTCAGTGGAAACGTCTGCTACTCCCATAAGCAAATTAGTTTCTGCTTACCTCATCAGCCGGGTCGTAGTACTGCTCAAGATATGGGTGTGCTAGAGCCTGCTCTACCGATATCCTATTATTGGGGTTAAAGGTTAGCATCTTCTCTAACAGGTCAAGAGCTGTGAAGATATATGCCAGATTGTGTATCAGGCATGATGAGGAGTATGCCAATTCATTCATACAGATATAAAGTCAACCAATCAATACCCTTTAGCTCCCCATGGAGCATAGGTCTTCAACAAACACATGCCAAGTCTTCCTGTCACGTGCCATCAGCTCTTGTTCTTTCCATATCTTCGTCATTTTCACTTCAGTCTCCAGTTCTCTTCTCCAAGTGTTTTTTTTTTGCCCTACCTCTGCCTCTCTTACTCAGGGGATTCTAGAACAGGAACTGCCTTGTAATGCTATCAACAGGTTTCCTCAATGTGTGTCCTATTCATATCCATCGTCTTCTTCTCATCTCTTGTTCCACTGGCACTTGTCTGGTTCTTGTCATCAGTTCCACATTTGTGACACTGTCATACCATTTAAATTCTTCTATTCTACATAAGCACCTGTGTATAAAAGTCTGTAGCTTTTTTGGTTATTGTTTTTGTTGTTCTCCATGTTTCAGAGCCATACAATAGGACTGACTTGACATCTGAGATGAAGATTCTTATTTTTGTGTTGGACTTGATTTATTTTGATCATGTTTCCCAGTGCAATGAATGTCTGTGAGCAGGATTTGTGTGTGTGTGTGTCTGTGAGCAGGAGTGAACAGTTAAACAACAAAATCTATTTGTTACAGTAAAGCATCATCCTACCTTTCGCGTCTGCATTAGGGAACAACTTCTGCCAGGGGACTTTTGGTTTGAAAGGCAAAGACTGAATGTACCCTCTTGCCTGGAGATAAATTTATGGACTAAGTTTATAAAGAAATAAAAAACTACACCGACAACACAGCAGCTAGTTTAACAATATTCTACAAAACAGTATAACTCTTTTGCAAGATCTTTACTGATGTATTTATGAGCACAAGATAAAGTCCCCCCCCCCAATCACTGACAATTGTTATTGTCAAAATTAAGGTGCAAAGTAGCAAACAAAGCAAGTGTATTTATTAATTCTTAGGTTAATAAAATTAAAAGCTGTGATCCAGCATAAAAAGACTTCATTTCATCATAAATCAGCCGGATGAAACTAACCTACAAGAAAAAAAAAACCAGGGCTGTAGAAGCGGTGTCTGGAGTTGAGTTGATTGTTTTTGAGTCTGTCTGTAAAATATGTCCAGACTCCAAATGTTATGGCCTATGACTAGTAAAAAAAACTGTAGTCGGAGTCTGAGGTCAAGAGTCAGACTTCTAAAATTCCAAAGCTCGGAAAACTGTTAGGCCTACTCCACAACCCTGGAAACAAACCATGGACACTACACCAGTTATCTTATCATCATCATCATTTTCCTTCAAGTTTTTTAGAGAGCATAGAGCCACCACTACAGCTGATCTCCTTGTAGGGAACCTGCACACCAAACATTCACATACTCTTGTAGTGGTGATTTCTGTAACAATTTGTTACACATGATGATGTTGCTAGCACCATGCACAACCTCATATCAGTCGCTTTGTACGGCACGCCTGAGGGTGCAGCAATCCTATACCATACAAAACTCACCTATACCATACATTTTGTATGTCAAATGGGAAATCTCATTTGAAAGTATTTGTCACGTAGAATTGTATCGGTATAGGTGAGTTTTGTATTGTTAAGTGCTGATACATGATGTTTATACGGGGGATGAACGAGTTGAGTTTTGGAAGTGTTACCTTGCGGGCCTCAATGTTTGAAGCGTGTGTAAAAGTGGGTAATATTTAACGTATTTTCATACTTGATGATCTGTGTGTGGACGGCTAATGCTTGCGAGTCTTGCAAGCAAAATAATAGCAGATTATTCTTGTCTGAAGTTTCAGGATTTTGGAAATGACGTATTTTGAAAATGTCAGTGTGCAGGATGTCTAGATATTTTGAGGATCAGGTGATATTTATGTCTTATCATTTACTAATGGACAATGTGTACCTGAGATTGTTACTGCTGTCACTGAGAAGCCGGAAAGATGCATGATGAAATCATGATTACGTTAAATATTTGAGGATCAATCAGCTAGCGTATGCATGTGTGTGTGTGTATATATGTATGTATTATAAGTGATAAAATACTGTCATTTGCTGTTAGATCGAGGTTACAGTTGCTGGAATGCGAAAGTCTTTTACATCTATACTACCGACAGTCATACACAAAAAAGTGCAAAATATGTAACAACCCATAAGAAACAGTGTGACATTTATTAAATGGAAGTACCAAATTTCAAACCCAATACCAACAAAGGCACATAGAGTTGTAGACATTGTTTATGAGAAAGTGAAGTCCTCAAACAGTAATAATAGTGACTTAACAATAAATAAAGAAATAATGGTAAAACCATCTCTTTTCGGCAGCAGTAATATTTCATATAAATCGTGTGCCGTAAAACCTGATTTAACAATAATCTATCAACAGAGCAAAACAGCTTTTCTAGCAGAAGTAACAATACCATATGATGCACATTTAGATAAATGTTACCAACATAAATTTGATGTACTATCCACTGACTGCGGAAATTAACAAATTTAGATAAATGTTACCAACATAAATTTGATGTACTATCCACTGACTGCGGAAATTAACAAATAACACATGTTATCGTACTGATAATTGGTAGTTTGGGACATGTGCATGCAAAGTGTGTGAGTGAATTAATGTCGCTGGGGTTGCGGAAATTTGAAGCAAAAGTTTTATGTAAATATGTCAGCATCAGTGCAAAGAAAAATGGGTGAAAAAGTGAGTTGAATTTGAATGCACGTGGAAAATGATCATCGGTAAATAGTGTTCACCGTTGGTATGCAATAAATCAGTATGACAAGTGGTCGAAATGATCACTGCATTAGCCATGCCACCAAGGAGAAGTCTCAGCACTGTAGGCCGTGGTCGAGCCATGGCATGGATTCAGGATGGTCAATCTGTTCGTCATGTTGCAAGATGTTTAGCAGTGTCCCACTCTACCATTCAGAGACTTCTTGAGAGATTTCAAGCTACCGGACATTTGGAAAATCGACCCTGCTCACGAAGAATTATATAAACCTTGTCTAAACTGAATGGCAGCCCTTAACTTTTGTCCAGTAGTATATTTTATGGCAAAGAAAGATTCTGATAAAACCCCCATGTAAAAAATTCCCATATTGATCTACTTTAAAGTATTCCACAGAAATTTTGTAAATTTTAATAATACTCCTTTTTGGTATGTTGTACCATATCATTACATGCCAATGTCTTTTAGAAAGCTTAAAGATTGTTATATATGTGTAACACAAACATTCAATGTGTAAAAACACCCACATAGAACTACTTGGGACGTCTTCCACACTTTATGTAAATTCTAATGATTCTCCTATATGCCATGTTGTATTTTATTATATCATGTCAGTACATATCAATGTATTTTCTGGAGAATAAAGATTCTGATATGTATATATATGTATGTAAATATGTATGTATGTATGCATATGTGTCGGCGTCTGTGGCCTAATGGATATGAACGCAGTTTCATAATCCAGATATACCAGGTTCGAAACCTGCTGCAGGCGGTTTGGCGGCAGATCGCTTTGTGTGGATTTTTAACAATGGTATAAGCGCCGTACCGTTCAGAAAGCAATGGCAAACTACTGAATGAAAAAAATTGCCTAGAAAAATCACAAACAGCCAATAAAAGCTGGGGTTGATTGCCACGTCCTGTAAAGGATAAGCAACTAACTTTTATGCATATGTATGTATGTTATTGTTAATCAGAATCGACCTCACTGCACTCTGGGCAAACCTATAGGTGCTCAGTCTCCCTCAGAAAATGTAGAAGAGTATGAATGCTAATTGTACCGGTAGCACGCTGGTTGTACGTATGACAGATGCATTATCTCTCACGTCCATTTCTGCTAGTCTCAAATTTGATGCCAAACTCCAACAGTCTCTGCGTTTTTGATTCATCCATTACAGTGTCATTATTTAGCAGGCAATCATTAATTGCCCTTAGTATCTCTCCCTTATCCATGTCCAGTGTCCCCACTATGGGTGCTCTCGAGGCCAGTCTGTCAGCTCTCTCATTGCCACGTACCCCTGCATGACAAGGACAGCAGATCCACACCAGTTCTTGAAGACTTGAGGATTCTATTGATGTTTTCCATTCCTGCTGCAACCCAACCATCCATTCTGAACTTTCTGAAGCATGGCTTATGAGTCTGACAATATAACTGCCCTGGTTGACAGAATTTCAGATAGCCACCTTAGTGCTGCAGTATATGCCTCTACCATTCTCATGCTGGAGGTTATTGTCATGTAGGCTCCACTCTGTTCAGCAACGACTCTGCCCTTTATTCTCGCAGAGAAGCCCCATTCTGATTTCTCACCACGAACTACATAGCCATCAGTGTACACAATGGTGTCATCATCCCCAGCATGATCACTTATCAGCTATATATATATGTATTTATGTGTGTATATATATGTATGTATATGTATATAACTACGTAACTCACCTTATCATTGATGATACATAATAAATCATCCTGACTAGGTGACCCCAGCACTCCCAGGATGTGGTTTAGTTGATCAAGATCTTGTTGCACGTTAAGGCAAACACATTTTACTTTGACAAATTTTGGCTGAAATATCTAGTGAGAAATGACACTAAGATGGTATGACCAGATCACACTAATGTGGAACTGACAACAAGAACTACACAAGTACCACTTGGAACACGAGATGAGAAGAAGACGCTGGCAACGGATGGGACACACACTGAGGAAACCTGCTGATAGCCTTATAAGGCAGTCCTTGTTCTGGAATCCCAACAGTGAGTTATGGGGAGACAGAAAAACACACGGAGAAGGGACCTGGAGACAGAGATAAAAGAAACAGAGGAGGCATGAAAGGATCTTAAGTTGATGGCACAGACAGGAGGACTTGTTGTGAATTGGTTGAAGACATGCTCCTTTGGGAGCTGAGGTATAATGAATGATCTGATGAGAAGTTATATATATATATAAACTTATATATGAGATGAGAAGGTATATATATATACTTACATATGAGATGAGAAGGTATATATATATATATATATATATATCTATATATATTTTATATATATATATATATGATAATATAATATTATAAATATATATTATATATATATATATATATTTATATATATATATTTAATATATGAGAACATTTATATATATATATATACTTACATATGAGATGAGAAGTTATATATATATACTTACATATGAGATGAGAAGGTATATATATACTTACATATGAGATGAGAAGTTATATATATATATACTTACATGAGATTTGAAGTTATATATATACTTACATACTTTTTTTGGGATGAGATTCCGGTATTTATATAAAATTACATATAGATGAGGGAGTGGTATTATTAAATAGGCCTTAATAAGATTTCTGAGAAGTTATATATATATACTTATATAAGAGATGAGAAGGTATATATATATATATACTTACATATGAGATGAGAAGGTATATATATACTTATATAAGAGATTGTCGCGAGAGGTTCAGATGTTATTGAAAATAAGAAGATATCCTGGACATACAGGTGTATCAGATGATACTATGATAGGGCCAGATAAGAGTCTGGTCTTATCATTAATACCCCCTTCTCTGAAAAAGTAAGGGTGTATAGACAACAAAGGTAGGGTCAAGCTGTGTAAGTTCCCAGAGAAGATGGTGATGTAGTACTCTGAGTCCCTAGCTGCTACCTCCCCTGATCCACCTCTGTGATTATGGTTGATAATATTATTTCTGACTCTGCTAGAGGAAATTTATTTAATTAAAATTTACCAACATTGAATATAAACTTAACTTAAAAGAATTACATAAGAAAGTCTGCTGGTAATATTTACAATTTTTTATACATGTACTGTTTTCTGTTGAAAAGTTTTTTTAAAATTCAAATGTTTTTTACAAAAGTAAATAAATAAGAACCTTTCAACATCTTGAATTGTCTTTCACTTGTGTTAAGATGTCTATCATTTTGTTCTTTGACAGGTTTAGCTTGCTTGATCTTTCACTGAAGAATTATATATTGTTATTAGTACAATTTAAATTCTTCCAAGTTCTATACTGTTCTTGTTCATCACAAACTGGATGCGTTTTAATTTTTATTTTTTTTTCTTTGCTGAGCATAATTTCCTACACAGTTGCAACTTAATTGAGGTCACCGAGATGGCTCCATCTGATGCTGGAGAGAATTTTCAGATGAAAAACTTCAACTGTTTACAACAGGATATGGCTGGCCCTCTTACCATAGACTGGCACTGCATTTGTTGCAACTTCTTTAAGAGAAGCCTCTTCTTATTTGTTGTGTAGGCTTTAGGTTAAGGATTTTAAACCTGAAACGAAGTCAAACGCAAACCCTGTATTTGCTTTTCAGAGGAATATTCTATGACAAAGATGGGGATGATAGACAGTTTCAGACTAGCGTGCTAGCAATTTGCACAGTGGTATAGTTAGTAGCAACAATCATTTTAGTTCAATGTGATCATAATTTTCTTCTACCTTCTTAATTATATTCATTTCCCATGATTCGCCTCCCTACAATAATTTGGTCGCGAAAATAAAAACTACTAAGTTAATGTAAGTCAAATAATACAGTACTCAGCGGAACCTTCCAATCCCTTTCATCTTTCATAAGTATGTTCCTGGTAGGTGTCTCATTCCATTCAAGAAATACTTCTTTTAAATACATTTCTAAAACAAATAGGACACACTTGGCCAACATTCTTCAATATTTTAAATATTTCCCGAAGGCAGGCTTTGCCTCTAGATATTACACATGAATCTGTAAAGTTTCAACAGTACATTACACTGTTCCATTCCTAACACATCTTACAATTCTTTATCGCACAGATGGATTCAATCAATAGAAAAAAGTGCATAAATAAATATGGGATGAATATATATTATTCTTCTTCCTCTTCTTCAGGAGTAACATTCATCCTGAAAGGACGTCATGGTTGATTAAGTGTCTGTTTACGCCGGAGCTGCTGATATCTGATGTTTTGTTAAGTTCGGCCGGAAACTATGACTGAATCAGCACGGGGGGACTATTTTTTTGGGACGGGTGTTGTATTCCCTCTTCGTTTATAATCCCTACTGGCTTGTGGAAACAGCTATAAGATTGCAGTGATGCAGACTGTTTACTGGCAAGGATTATACGTGTTAGGTGGAGTAGGGTCTTGGTCAGCTCTGGTATCGCTGAACCATAGCGTGAGGCGTTGTCCACAAGCAGTCAAGCTATGGGGTCGCTTGACTGCATTCTCATAAATTATCCTGCAATCGTTGTAGTGGGAACCGTAATTTATATATATATATAGATTTCGTTAAAAAAATAAAAAAAAAACCCTCAGGCACACGGGTTGGACGAGCTCCCTATAATGGTTGATTAAGGTCCACATCTTCTAAAAGGTACAGAAGGCAAAAAAAACTTTTTGCATTAAACATTGCTCCTTTTTTGCCGGCTCTCTGTGTTATATTCAAATAATAGTGACCGATAGAATAATTTGTTAGGCAAGTCCCTATTTAATATTTGTGACCTCGGACGTACGAGGTGTAAGGGGAAACCCGAGGATTGTAATCACGATCGGAAAAATATGGGTACCTTTTACTTTTTTGAACAACTATCGTTCAATGGGGGGAAAACTAATTTTTTAATATCCCCGTTATTCTGATGCGGATTTTATTCCCCAAAGCTTAGATTAAGTAACCTGGGATTTTGGCTTTTTATATCTATGTAATTAATCTTTTAGTTTTCCAAATAAACAAAAATAGGGGATTTTATGTTATGCATATTTGTTAAAAAAAAAACTGCTAAATTGAGGAACAAAAACCTGAAGCTTGAGGGATAAATGCATTCAACCCAAGATTTTCTCCCATTCCTATATTAGTATTAGTAAAAGTAATTATTACTTACGGGTAGAGTAACATCCCTAATATTGTGTTGGTACCCTCTTTCAAGTGGTACTTCTTCCAAAATGCTGTAGTAAAATTCTGAAGTTAATCAGGTTACACAGATTGGGCCTTGCCATCTTTATTTTCCCAGCGGTGGTAAACACAGGACCAAGAAAGCGTTTTCATTAGTTAGTGTATCCTATCTTTCTACAATGTATGGCGCGCGGTATGGTCAGAATTATTTAGAATTCATGATGCGAGACAGACGTCATTTCACGACAGAGATAAGAAGTTATATATATATACTTATATAAGAGATGAGAAGTTATTTATATACTTATATAAGAGATGAGAAGTTATATATATATATATATATATATATATATATATATATATATATATATATATATATATATATATATTATATATATTATATTTATATATTAAATACTATATATACTTACTATTATGAGATATAGAAGGTATTTTATATATACTATATATAAGAGATGAGAATGATTATATATATATAACTTATATAATGAGAATGAGAAGTTATAAATATATATATATATATATATATATATATATATATATATATATTTAGTATATATATATATTATATATATATATATATATATTATATACCAATTTTTTATATATACTCCGTACATATGAGCATGAGAAGGTATTTATATATACTTATATAAGAGATGAGAAGTTAGTATTTATACTTATATAATGAGATGCAGAAAAGTACTATATATATAATATATATATATATTATCCCTTATACTATATATTATATATATATATATATATATAGTTCTATTATATATATATTATACACACACTCACACATAGCCTTGCATTTATGAGATGAGAAGGTATATACAGTGTGCCCGGCAGAATCACTACCAATAACAACTGTCAATATTTCTTATACTAATAATAGCAGACCCGACCGGATTTTGATTTTCTGTTAGGCTTTAAACTCATTAAGTTTCAGTAGCAACTCACCAAGTTTCAGTAGATCTCACCAAGTTTCAGTAGATCTCCACATGAGCGCCTTTAGTGGCTCGAAGAATGTCAAGACGGTATTCTATCTCTCTCCACCTGTTTTGCAGCAATCTGAGGTGTAACGGATGCAACAAGCGGTCAATTATTCGCTGCCGAAGATTATCCAGTCCCTGCACCGGGAGTTTGATAGACAAAGCTTTTTACATATCCCCATAGAAAGAAACCTAAGGGTAAGAGAAAGGTCAATATGGGTGACCTTGGTGGCCAATCAATGGGACCTAATCTTCCAATCCATCTGTCTGGAAATTGTTGATGAAGGGTAGTTTCTTACTTCATTGGCATAGTGTGGAGGTGCTCCATTCTTGCTGGAATATGAATTCTTCTGGTTCTTATCCTAGGAACTGCAAAATTTTGCAGCATGTTTAGGTATGTTGCTCCTCTGACTGTGGCTGTCACGCGAAGACAAAAAATGGCCCTGATCACAGCGACAGCCATAATTCGAGGTTAACGCACACCCAACACGTTAAGTTTAGGGCTGTCTCGCTCATGCCTCCATTACGACATGTGGGTTTTCATTTCCAAATATCCTACATTTTATGCCCGGTGAAACTTTGCCACAAGTGTGAAAGGTCACTTCATCGGAGGAATAACCATAACGATTGAGAAATTCATTGTCATCATCGAGGTGACATTGCATTGCATTTGCGAACTCAGCCCGTCTGGGTTTATCATTTGGCTGTAACTTCTGCACTAGCTGGATCTTGTAGGCTCTAAGCCGCAATCTTTTGTGCACAATGTCATGAACAGTAGATTTTGGAACTACCCAATGAGAATTACGATTAGGTTTGGTCCCTTCTGAATAGGTTTGAATAGGTGATAGACTCAGTGAGAGTTAGTGAAAGGTAATAGAATTTCCACACACGTGAGATGATAGATTTGATATAGTGGCTGTCTCTGAAAGCGAAAAGAATTCTTCTCTCTCTCACCTATCTTCTACAACAGTTGTTACAGCGTCAGACAGACTACACCAATATACATATTACGTATATTTCTATCACTCACAGGCACGCACATACACGTGACGACAGGTAAACACACAGACGTGGGAAAACTATAACAATGATATATATATTATCTAGAACGAGCTGACCAAACACGATTATTAAGTTCAAGAGCGATTTTATTATCAGGAAAAATCGGCTCACAACATCAAAGAAAGTACATCAAGGAAAATACATATACACATAGTCATAAAAAAAATCAAGGAAATGTTGCAAGGATGATAGCCCCGTTATAGTGTTAACTCTAGGTTTAGCCCGGCCCCGTTAAGAGAACAGATGATGGCGCCAGAGTCACAGATACATAGGGTTTGAGTCTAAGAGTTTTTCTTTGTTTTATCTCGTAATTATATGCACAGAGTTTGAAAAAAAAAATCTGATTTAACCTAAGACAAAAAAACACAAGAACTCTAGCCTTAGCAACAAATTATGTAGATAGGAAAGAAAATTAGGACAGCAACAGGGTGTCAAAGATATAATAGTGAAAAATATCACTCAGACCAGCGTACACTCATTCATTCCGCCATGGCTTCTCATTCATGTACTCACGACTTTGCTTGCTGCCTCTTGGAACACATTGATTTTAGATTTTCACACAGACTCAAAAAAAAATGCAGTCTTCTGCCAAGAAGTCCCCAGTTCCAAAAGACGTATTTAACTTGGAGTCTCCGGGAACGACTACTTGGGTATGCAAATTTGTTCAAATGTCTGATTAAGTCACCTAACAATTATTCCAGGCGCGGGAGTTAGCAGAGCACAGTGTCAATAGCGTAGGTTTCTAAAAAAAATGATGAATGTCAGGTCGGTGCCTTCCCTCAGTATAGGATTCACTTTAGTCACACCACAGATTTGTCCACAAGATATAATCTAGTCGGGAAATGATTGTTAATATTCACGCCACCAGGCAGCAAATTATATATATAGAGTTTCTAGAAGAAATTAAGTGCTGGCTCCAAGGTCCAGTATTTATCATTACAGTCTTTGAAAACCCGTTATAGGGATATTAGTATTTCTGTCTAACTTGCACCGTCAGATCAGTGTTACTTGAGAAAACCCACGTGGTTCAAAATAAGGACTGTCTATTTCTTCACAAGTATGGAAACTACTACTAGGTGCTGGTAAAGTTAGGGTCACCCCAAAACTTTCACTGTGTGGAGGAAAAAATAACACATATAATATAATAAACAGAATCTGTACTGGTTAAAACTTACATTTAAACTTGCAAGCAGAGAGCTTTGCTTATCATTTAAACTTCCCGTGACGTAAGTTATATTTAAAAATCAGCAATCCTCATAAATTAAGAACACGTGCGTATTCCGTCACCATTCATGAGGCTGGATTCTAGAGTTTATACGTTAGTTTAGAAAAATACACTCGACTGAGTATTAGCAGTTAAATTAAATTTCATAAATAGCTACAATTGCCGTTATAAGCTAGAAATTTTAATTTTTAGTCTGCTTTCCACTGAATGCTTCCCTAGAAAATATAATAGCCTACCACTTTATTTCTCTTCTGCGCTAAAGAAATAGATTTAAAATGAATTAAGCGATTTAACACTTTAACACTCACAAAATCTATATATCTATCATATTAATTACCTCAACCACAGAATTACAGGTAGTCGCACAACTTAAGAATAAAAATGCTGAAAATATTTCTGGAAGTCTAGAAGTTCGACAAATTGCCGAAACAAACTGAGATCTTCGCTAACAGCTATTCTGTTTTTCGAGCGACCTATCTACTGTGGAGTCTATGAGCGAGAATGAAATTAAAGTTTCAAACTTGGCCAATATCTTAAAATCAGACAAAGGGCCCAAACTATTTCGCCACGCGAAATTATCTCCCCTACTCCCAACATTTACGTCCGCTTAACGCGTGTCGTAACTGTCACCTACTGACCACGATGTACGCGTGTCAGTTTCAAATCCCAGACAGCCTGACTCCATTGTAGGGCAGTTTTCACACTACAGCTGACCATGGCCCAAGTGAGCGCCGTGTCAGTTTGGGATTTTCCAGACAAATGTCTGGATACTGACCGGTGCAGATGTAAAGTATCACACCTCACCGGGACTAATGCCGAGAAGAAGCTCGCGCGCTCGGTGAGAAATTTTACTACGTCCTGTGTTCAGCGAACCGACTTATCACGCCTTCTGACGCCCTGCAGCCCTGACATCTACGTAATATCGTCCTAGCGCGATTCTCAGTTTAAGAGAAAGGAAACAGGTAAAGTTTGCGAATTATATGAAAATAATATTCGCAAAACGAATGGATGAAAAATATACAGGAAAAAAAAAGAAATACAGAGATAATAAAAGCACGTGAACTCCGCCATTTTCATTACACGCGTCCTCACATTTCGCGGCTGCGCATTACGTATGCGTTATCTGCAATTTATCAATTATCTCACTTCTCCTAAAAATGTGATGGTTTCTATACGAGGTAACCATAAAAAAATAATTCTAACTTACATGGATGAGGAAATATTGACATTTGTTATTGGTAGTGATTCTGCCGGACACGCTGTATATATACTTATATAAGAGATGAGAATGGGTATATATATATCTTCTTCTTCTTCTTCCATCCTTAGCCACCAACCGGCAAAGCAGTATGTGACCAGTACGCCTAGTGGCGTCTTAGGGCAACAATAAATTGATCAATCTATCGCTGTTTCCACCACGCCTAGTGGCGTCTTTGTGGAACAGAAACAGACCAAACAATCCATCGTTGTTTCCGTAATCAGATTGGTTGGCAAGCAGGTGATCAGCCCACTGTTCCTCAACTCATAATCTGGATCTATTATATGTGTCCCAATCAACTCATAATCTGGATCTATTATATGTGTCCCCTCAATTCATAATCTGGATCTATTATATGTGTCCCCTCAACTCATAATTTGGATCTATTATATGTGTCCCCTCAACTCATAATCTGGATCTATTATATGTGTCCCAATCAACTCATAATCTGGATCTATTATATGTGTCCCCTCAACTCATAATCTGGATCTATTATATGTGTCCCCTCAACTCATAATCTGGATCTATTATAGGTGTCCCAATCAACTCATAACCTGGATCTATTATATGTGTCCCCTCAACTCATAATCTGGATCTATTATATGTGTCCCCTCAACTCATAATCTGGATCAATTATATGTGTCCCAATCAACTCATAATCTGGATCTATTATATGTGTCCCAATCAACTCATAATCTGGATCTATTATATGTGTCCCCTCAATTCATAATCTGGATCAATTATATGTGTCCCAATCAACTCATAATCTGGATCTATTATATGTGTCCCAATCAACTCATAATCTGGATCTATTATATGTGTCCCAATCAACTCATAATCTGGATCTATTATATGTGTCCCAATCAACTCATAATCTGGATCTATTATAAGTGTCCCAATCAACTCATAATCTGGATCTATTATATGTGTCCCCTCAACTCATAATCTGGATCTATTATATGTGTCACCCCAACTCATAAAACTGGATCTATTATACGTGTCACCCCAACTCATAATCTGGATCAATTATATGTGTCACCCCAACTCATAATCTGGATCAATTATATGTGTCACCCCAACTCATAATCTGGATCAATTATATGTGTCACCCCAACTCATAATCTGGATCAATTATATGTGTCACCCCAACTCATAATCTGGATCAATTATATGTGTCACCCCAACTCATAATCTGGATCAATTATATGTGTCACCCCAACTCATAATCTGGATCAATTATATGTGTCACCCCAACTCATAATCTGGAGTATATATATATATATATTTATATACTTAGACAGGAGATCCCGTTCACACTCATTAGTAAGAACTGCTATAACCATTCTCTTTTTATTCTCAAGAGGGGGATTGGGGGGGGACAGTGAAATAACATTTTTATAAATAATTGCAGGATTTTGATACAAATTACAAATGCACAGGGTTAACCTTTAGCACGCTGCGGTCGCAACGTTGCGCCGAACGTAACCTATGTTCTCCATGCTGGAGGCGCAATGTTGCGCCTTACGGATATCACCGTTTCTAGCATGAGGACTTGTGTACACGTGATTTCAGCCCCGGATGTTAAGTTCTAATGTTATTTGCAAGAGAGCTAGCTTCCGTTTCTGATCTTAAAAAAGCGATGGGTGTATCCGCATTTATTTTTTGTAAATTTTTTAAATCGAAATGAATCGGCATCAACATGCGGCCATTTTTGCTCTAATTTTATTGGATTCTGACGCCATGCGGTAGGGATGAGATTTTTGTCTTTATAAGCGCTGATAGCGGTTCTCCGAATATGTTTGATGGCCGAGATGGAAACGAAAGTAAAATGGCGTTTCAAGTATGTATAATTTTAGGGATTAGGATTAGGAATATCGGAAAGGTTTAGAATTTCGGCCGAATGTCACTGCTGACGAGAGTGTTTGTTGCTTTGCTACTGATGATGGGTGTAACGAAAAGATCGTCATTTGATTTGTATTGGTCTGTTGGTCAAATGACTTTCATTGAGATGCAAGGGATATGGACTCTTCGTGTGTTGGTTATTTTTTTATAATTTTTTTTAAATTTTAAAATTAAAAATTTTTTTTTATTATTTTAATTTTTTTTTCGCGTTTTTTTCATCTTTCCTTTCCTCTCTTCCTATCACATCTAACATGTACACAAACAAATTTTATATCATCAGATTCACCATTCATTTATTTATAGAAATTCCAAAAATGATAGCAGTTGACCAAGAAACACAAAAACTATAGACATTACAAGTCACCCACTATAAAAACGGGACGCTGTGAAAAAGAATGCAGTGGTTGGGCAAGTTTTCTGAATTTCTATGCAGCGTGCTAAAGGTTAACTTACAACATTAATAGCTATGCATACCAACATATCTGATCGAATAATGCTACTGGTTGCCATGGAAATGGTGGCCATATTGGATTTTAATATTCTATTTTCTTTCACTAAGGCTTTTTTCTGTTGATGAGCTATGAGCACTGTGACGAAAACAGTTGTGCCCTTTTCATCAATTTCATTCACTTTTGCATATCAACTTATTTCTTCATTTTCCTCGCATATTATATGGCCTATTTTTTGCACTTACAATTTTTGCTCTGACCACTCCCTAGACTTGTTTACGTTTCACCAGGTGAATCGTAGTATTACAAGGCTAATTAGACAGGTCAGCGGTAATACTTTTATCACTTAAGTCATGTAGCCACCTTTGATAGAGATGGTCTTTGTTGACACAAGGTGGTCGTGCACAATCGATGGAAAGCAAGCCAGATTGGCTTTCTAAAAAACCTGTCTGGGAGGTGTATGCCAACACAGGTGATAATATGTAATCACTTCTGCTGGACCATCTATGTAACAATAATACAGATAACTTGTCTGGGGAGATTATAGTGGGAAGACATCAGCCAGGAAATAAGTTCACCGATGTGTTTGTGAGTTTGTACAAATACAATCAGAAGTATTACTGCCCTATTTAAAAGAGGTCACAAGTTTAAATTTTAAAATTGATATTTTAAGACAGGGGGGGGGGGAGATAGATTTTACACCCCGACCTATGTAGTTCTAAAGAGCTTACCATTGGTTTAATTTGAGAGCCGGAATAGACTTTGGCTTTCATTGGCAAGTTCGTCGGAAGTACCATCTGGGACTTTAACTGAGAAAATGGAAATATAATCTAGCGAAATCGGAGAGACAAATCAGACTGCGACGCAACATCAAATTAGCAACTCCCAGTAGCCAGAGAGAAGGAACGGACAAAATATTCCAGAATTAATAGTGACAGATCAAAGTATTGGGGCGTATTTATAATTTAAAAGAGAACCCGCATTTTTAAATACCAAGACTGGAAACTTAAGGAATCAGAGCACCCTTCATAAGAGGAATACTAAAATTTCCGAGACCAAGTGTTCGAAGCATCTAAACAAAGTTGCTGTGTCCATTCTACCATGCCAGGAGATTGTGTTCCCAAGTAATTTGGGGTAAGTTGTAAACATTTATTTTACCATGTGAATTGTGACATGACTGTGGTTATATAAGGCATAGGAGGCTGGCAACCTCAACATATGAAAATAACATGTTCATAAACCACTACAGCAAGCACTGGTGTTTGTTTTATGCTAGTTTGTTCAGGAAAGCAAAAGCAGAAGCGACCCCAGACTCCGAATGGAGCAGTGAGAAGTGATGATTACATCACATGTGCCTAAAGTGTATAGTATCATTTTGTGAGATATGTGTACTTTTATAATGTTAGTTCAGGCAAGCTATTGCACTCGCGCTGTCCAGACACATTTTCCCCATTTAAGTGACCAGAAGAATAACCGTGATTTCTAATCATATTCCCTGAGTTATACTGTGTATACTCAGGGAGAATAATTATTCAGAGAGGCTAACATTGGTTGGTAGACAGCGAGACAATGCGCCTGTTAATCTTTAGCCCACAAATGTACTTAGCAGAAGCATTTGCTCTTTTATTTTTCCTAAAGTTCGTGGTTCAAAGCTACAAGAAGGTTCTTCGTACTAGACCAGTCTGAAGTAAGAATCTTCGCCACTAATTTTGTGATTCAAGAGTTGTGTTCGACACCAACTACCTACAGTGGACATGTTGTGAAGACACCCACCTTGACATGATGAGTGAAGTTATTCTAGACGCCTCTAGAGAAGAGTCCTATCACAAAAAACCTGACAATGACCCATTGCAGGACTCAGCAAGTTAAGTCTTTTGTAAAAGGCACGCAATGGACAATAATAACCATCAGTCCCCAATTAAGTCTCAGTGAAGACAAATTTTAAAAACCTCTAGTCACTTTTATCCATATTTATTTAAATTTGTTAAAGACTAATTGATTATTAAATTTGTTATGTTATTTTTACAAATTCATAGTTGATTCAGTTCTTATAGATAAGAGAGCGCATGTATGATCGAAAATCTTTAATATATACTACTGGACAAAAGTTAAGGGCCGCCATTCAGTTTAGACAAGGTTTATATAATTCTTCCTGAGCAGGGTCAATTTTCCAAATGTCCGGTAGCTTGAAATCTCTCAAGAAGTCTCTTAATGGTAGAGTGGGACACTGCTAAACGTCTTGCAACATGACGAACAGATTGACCATCCTGAATCCATACCATGGCTCGACCACGGTCTACAGTGCTGAGACTTCTCCTTGGTGGCATGGCTAATGCAGTGATCATTTCGACCACTTGTCATACTGATTTATTGCATACCAACGTGGTCGGCATCACGCATAAGCATTCCAACTCACTTTTTCACCTTCTGAACTAGTGGGGCGTGTTGCAAAAACCACAAGTTTTTGCAGCAATAATGGCAATTTTCACGTGCGGGTTAAAGTGACCCAGTTTTTGGACATTTAAAAAAAAATTAACCTAGTGCACACAGAAATGTATACACATTTCTCTGAGCTCAGTTTTAATGACATTTTCACTTGTCTTTACAGTTTGCCAATGCATTATATAAACTTGTCTAACCTGAAATGGCGGCCCTTAACTTTTAGTAGTGTATATATATGTATATATATGTGTATATATATATATATATATATATATATGTGTATATATATATATATATATATACACATATATATACATATATTTACAGCCATAGAGCCAAAAATACTTATAAAAGGAATTTTGCTGGATTAAACCAGCTGGGAGCTCAAACAAGCCAAACCATTGCTTAAAACTTCATAAAAGGTGCCGGATCAGATATAAGTTAATAGTGAGTGCTCTGCCCTATGCAGCATTGTTCTTGACTTCTGAATTATCTTGTGAACACTCCCTTGAGATAGAAGTGTCATTATCCTTCTATCTACAACTCTGCCAAGAGTAATCTTGTGTGAAGGTAGACACCTTTGAAGACCCATTTTAGATACTCTTGAGTTTGGCCACTGGTGGACCACTACTGCAGAGCAAAGAGGAGGCAAATCCCGTGACAAGCACCAAATTTTAAGTGGAACTTTATAATTGTATTTTAAAACTTTTATCAGATCAAATGTTTTATAACTTCAGAAGATTTTGAGATATAGAAGTTTAAAGTCAGTATGTAAAAATAGTAACAAATGTATCAAAATTTTACATCATGTGCAATGAATCAAAATTTTGACAAGAGATCAGAAATCTGATCTGACAAAAAAAAGTTTCACTATCCAATGAAAAATATATGTGCCAAATCTCAAGTTGATTGACTTAGAATTAACTCTTAGTATACGAGCGGCCTTTCATGACTACCATTACAGATTTTGCAATAAATAATTTATTTATAAAGATAACATAAGTGTTATATATCAAAATGTGAAGAAATGAAACCCCTATATCATGCATATAACCAGTGGTTTTAAACATGCGTTCAGCTATAAATTTTCGCTATTGACGGGGATCGATCATCGGCCTCTCTAGAAGGCCGCTCGTATACTAAGAGATAAGAAAGTTATAAAGAAAATTAGTAACACAAAACAAGAAATATACGGTTTTCTTCATAGGAAAAGTACTATATTTTATATTGTGACATTTCTAGCCATTCATCTTGAAACAGACAGCAAGTCATGATTATTGTGCTAAGCTTTTGAGAAGCTTCAGTTATGGGGCTGGAAACCTCACCATGTTAAACAAACTGCCACAGAAACCACGTCTGCAAGATCATGTGACTGCTCGGTGCAGACTTCCTGCAAGGGGACCACACTTTTTTTTAAACTACTAAATTTTTGAGGAGCTTCAGTTACATTGATTTCGCTCCCTTTGCCAACCTTAAAGGAATGAGGTACTTGTTCACTGATCATAAAATTGCATGTTCAAATCTTTAAGGAAAATTCCAGAAGAAGCCCGGAAATAGTTTTAGTGGAAAAAGGAAATAAACAGACTGCAGTAACAGATAATGCCTAAAGAAATACGCCACTAATAACCAAAATGTTTAAGCATACAGCTTTCATTTTGTATTTTTTCATGTTCGAACTGGTAAGTTCAAGGTTTTCAATATTTTTTTCCCATTTTTCAAGGCCTAGAAGTCTTTCCTGGTCATTGCAGGTTTTTCAAGATGGCTACGTTCCCAGACCGATCAATTCATAGTATCCAGACTGATCAATTTAAAACGTACGTTTTTGTTTCAACTCATGTAAATTGAATATGTAGAAAATACTCAAATTAATGGAACACTTCTTAAAACGTACTATAAGAAACTACAGTACAACCCATGTTTTATACGTCACCACAAGTGAAAGACTAATCTAATGCATTATTTGTCCATTTTATTTTTGTCAATGTCTTAAGGTCTATCAGGACACAACAACAGGATACCGGCACCAAAGTACACCCTGTGGTCTTACAGTAATGTGTAGGAAGTCTCATCAATCAATCCCTCCAGTTGCCTCATAAGAAGCAAGGATCGAGATGATGATGATGATATCTGGCAGTTCATGTAAGTAGGATGTTAGCGAAAGATTTAACCAAGAAAAAAATAATAAACAAAAAAAGAATACTGGACTTTGTATATCCTTTGGAGTTGAGCATGATTTCTGGTGCTCGGTACCAACGTGTGGCGACGTACTCTGTCAGAAAACCGGTATGGTCATGGTCGGGATCAGCCACACGGGCCAATCCAAAATCACAGATCTGGTAAATGAAAGAAGTTAAAGAGAGAATTAATTTGTCTATTCATCACCCTTCAGCTCCTAAAGGAGCAAAGGCCTTAAAAAAACTTATACCAAGTCTTCATGTCCGGTGCCGTCTGCTCAACATTTTTCAATGTCTTCCTTATTCCCTTAATGTCTGTCTTCAGTTCTCTAAATGTGTTTTTTGTTCTCCCCTCTGCCTCTCTTACCTGGTTTTATGTGGTGAGACTGTACATCATCAGGACCTGGGGCAGTATTTCTACTGGTTTCCAAAGTGTACATAACGTCTTCTTCAGATATGAGGTGGAAATACATGTCACCTCTTCTGTCACTTTCCAGGACATGATCTTTAATTTCTTGGCGGGCAGCTTTATCACATTTATCTGTCTGAGTAATATAACGCTCGTGTAATGCTTGTCCCTATTCGGCATCGGTCTTCAGGTTTATTCCTGTTGAGCTGAGAATATAAAGAATTTGTTGGCTTGTCCTGTTCCTATTCATCCTTCGATGTAAGAACAAGAATTTCTGTAGTTTTTTCAGTGCCCACCTGTATGACAAAGCCCTCTCACACTGCGTCTTTGGCTTCACTTGCAAAGTTCTTGAATGCATTGCTTTTTCTCCATCTCTTCCATCTCTTCATCATTCATGGTCCTCCCAATTCATGCTCTTCGCCATGACTTTGTCGATCTTTCCTTTTCCATCCATGCTTTCTTCACTGTCTCATTCCATCAGGGAGGTCTGGTATAGGGCGTCTGAGCACTTTTGTTTTGGATTCTGGAGCAATATGTGCACAGGGCTACTACTGTCATGTGATTCTGTATGATGCTGCAAAGTCTGTTTCGGTTTCCTGTGTCTGGTGGTCTTTCCCTTTGCAATGAGCACTACACAGGGTAGGTGATCACTTTCTTGAGCATGCAATAAATCCGAACATGCAAAAGTGGCGATAGCACTAGAAATCATTGCCAGATCTATGACACCATCAGTATCCCCTGGTCTAGTTGCCAGTATTTCCATATGATCCTCCTCCTGGTGTGTCTCGATGAAAGTGGTGTGATCTTATTATACACATTCGCCATAGGCTACCATCTACTGTATCCACATTTCAGTTCTAGCCTACGTATGTTTAACTTATGCAACAAGTATAGACCTAAAGCAGAATTTTGAGCTAAAAATCTTGAGGTCGACTTATAAGCTGCTATTAACAGTAATATATTCTAACAAAATAATCATCAAGTAAATAATTTGCAATTAAACTTCACCCCCTGCTAACAATAAAATCAAATTACTGTACTTGTGCCAATCCTGATGTAAGGAAGCAAGTCATGGACATTTAGCAGGCAGGCAGGAAAGCCCATGAAGGCCAGAGATGCGGTTTTTACAGAAGAATGTTACAAATTTCATGGACAGTTAAAACAGAGTAATGAGGATATCCTGAATGAATCCAGTGTGTAAAGGAAGGGAGCATATTACTCACATTAGAAGGAAGTTATCCAATTTCTTGGGGCACGTTATGACAAAAGGAAAGATTACAAATAAAAGGGACAAGGAATGACAAAGAGAGAAGGTACTGGGCAGTCTAACGTGGCATGGAAAGAAATCAATAACAAACTGATTAGCAATACTGGAGACAGGAGGTTGTGGACAGACATGATCACATATTCCAGCCAGCATGGTACTTGAAGAAGAATATAGATGTATACATTTGTATGCATGCCCCGTATAGTTCCCCGGGGGTCCCTTATGAGATAAAGAAAAAATAAAACCACTGCTCCCTTAGACATGTCACAAAAGGTGACTACCGTATATACTCGAGTATAAGTCGAGAAATTGATTTCTATTTTGGACCTTAAAGAATGTACACCCGACTTATAGTCGAATAAAAAAAACCGATTAATGAAATCAGTGATGCATCCCTCTTCCCCTTTTTACTCTCTTTATGGGGAAGAGCTATTGTGAATTGCTATTTTTGTTATTAACACATTAACTACCGCAAGCCGCTGTCAGCGGCTCACAAAATAATCACATTTGGACCGCAAGCCGCTCAGAGCGCCAATCTAATTTTAGTAATAAAACGAATGAAAAATGTACTGAAACACTCTCTGATCTGGTTCAAGATTTTAAGTTGCCACCGGAAAACAAATTCCCAAAGCATGGTTGTTGTAGAACACTGGAAAATTGATATTATGTTCATATTTTTCAGCGTTTTGGGTTAGTTACCAAATCGTGTAAAACTGGTTACCGTGGCAACTAGTGATAGGACTACAAAAAATGCGTGTACATCTCGTCTAACGGCTGAATAGGATAAAAACGTGTTTCAACAATTGACTGATAGATCTAGCGACGACGACAAGAATGAAAACGGTGTGCACATTGATTGAAATTGTGATTTTGATAGAGATGGGGCGCAAGCAGTTATAATTGTGAAAATATTGCAAGTCCTCGGCTGGAGGGCCGTTAAATAGCAACAACCTCTATTAGAGTTACAACCGGTGTTTATTGTAATAGTACATTCATTTATCTTTAAAATGACGTGTAAATTCATAAAAATCTGTAAACAATTACGAAAACTACAGCTTACTTTGTGCAAACACCTACAGGATGAAAATGGGAAAAAAATTTAATTCGGCCACAGTGTGTTTTTCAATTCGGTAGTTAATGTGTTAACCTCAGGACTTCAATGAAAATGCACAGACTTAACCTACATCAATCACAGACATAACCTACATCAATCACAGATATGCATAATGAAGAGTTTGATGGTATTACATAATTGGTTGCCATTGAAATGGTGGCCATATTGGATTATATTGTTCTATTTCACTTTGCTAAGGCTTTTTTATTTTTTTTTAGCTATCAGTACCAAATTTAGTCACAATGTTTATCATTACATTTTAAAAATTTTGCTAGATTGGATTTTTGCTAACTAAAGTAAATCCTGAGATATAGAACTTTATTTGTATCTAAAAACAATTACAATTTTTTCAGAATTTTATAACATTATTAGCAATACATCAAAATTTTGATAATATAACAAAATGATTGTCTTCATAAGAAAGGCACAATTTCTGAAGAAAATACTATTTACAAAATCAAAATACACTGACTTTGAATGTGTTCTGACAAATAACTTTCACATATTATAGATTCAGGAGAATATAAATTATCACAATACAGATTAATCCCAATTTTCATGTTTGTGCTGTTTTGACTTAAAATGTGGTGTAGCTCCGCCCCTTAAGGGGGGGGGAGCTACAGTGAAATGCTACTACATAAATATTGTAGGATTTCAATACAAATGCACAGGGTTAACTTACAACATTAATAGCTATGCATACCAACATATCCAATGGTATAATGCTATTGGTTGCCATGGAAATGGTGACCATATTGGATTTTAATATTATATTTTCTTTCTATTTTCCCCTCCCACCTCATACTAGGCTGTGGTTCGTATGCTGAAATTCGGGACACTAATTCCCCCTTCTCGCACAAAGCCTCCCACCCGTTTCATTGTACATGCGCGGAGATCTTGGCTTCTGCAACTTTCGGTTGGCGGTTGTGGAAGGAGACATGGTAGGGATGTGACAAGTTTGGTAAACAAAAATGGCTATGTGCGTGGTTACTGATGTGATGACAGGAATTTTTTTAATGCAAATAGTGAGAAAGAAGTTGATATAATATGATGTGGTTAAAATACTGCATGACTTCTTGATGAGAATGTATGCAATGATATTTAATATATGGGTTTGTGATGTCATTATCATGTGATGTCATTATCATGGACAACGAGGTGTATAGTTGTATATTATGGCGTAGAAAGAAAAAAAAGCACATATATATGACGCGGTGCTACAAATAAGCGTGGCAAGTAAAAAAAAAAGTAAAATCAATTTAAAACAAAAACAAACAAACTATCGTTATCAGATTCGCCATTCTGCCCATTCATTCAAAAATTCTAAGCTAAGTCCTTCCAATTTTTGTTCATCTTCATAATTATCCTACCCATTGGGAGCCGCGCTAGCGTAGTGGTTACAACACCGCTCTGGCGACCGGGTGATACAGGATCAAACCCGGGCGACGGCATTTGAGGATTTTTCGTCGACCGGGATTTGGACTGGATTAACTCGAGACCTGGCGATGACATTTGAAGGAGTGTCGTCGACCAGGGACTGGCGGCTCCTGAGCCGACCCAGCTGCAATGGGTACCTCCGAAATCGGCGAGTATTTGCCTGAATGGCGAGGGACACCTGTCTCTGTACAAGAAATAAAGGGATACTCACGTAAAATCAATGTCAGGTTAGACATAAATAATAACCTGAGATTTCGCCTCGAGTATTAGCGGGCGTACGCAAAAAAAAAAAAAAAAAAAAAAATCCTACCCATTCTTCACTCGATTATTACATTTCTTCAATGTAATGCAGGAATTAGGAATGGACAAAAAACGTGTTCCAAGACGGCCGTGAAATAAAAGAATCATGGCAAGAAATGCTGAAAACAAAAACAACAAGGTGAGTGAACACTAAGTCATTTACAGCTCTTCCAAAAAAATAATAAACAAATGTCTCCAGTTCTCTTCTCCATGTCTCTCTCAATTTTTCTTTTGCTCTGGGGATTCTAGAATAAGAACTGGCTTGTAATGCTATCAGCAACTTTCCTCAATGTATGTACCATCCACTGCCAGTGCCTTCTTCTTGCCCCCTTGTTCCACTGGTACTTGTCTGGTTCTTGTCATCAGTTCCACATTAGTGATCTTGTCACTAAATAAGTAAAAAAAACAAATAAATACAGGTAATGTACCAGGCACTCGTTGGACAATAAGGAGGACACCAGACAACAGAAAAGAAATATACGTGATAGGCTTATCGGGAATCGAACTGAGGACCATCCAAACTGCGTCATCGCCATACTGTGAAAGTAAATTTTAACAGGACGCAAAGCCAATTTTGCGCCCCAAAATGTGACCTTGTCATTCCATTTCAGACCTTCTATTCTAGGCACGCACCCATTTAAGTCTGTAACTTTTTGGTTGTCATTTTTGATATTCTCAATGTCTGAGAACCATACAATAGAAATGACTTAACATTTGAGTTGAAGATTCTTACTTCTGTGTTGGACTTGATTTCTGTTGATCTCCATATATTTCCCAATGCAATGACAGCTCCCCTTGTATTTTTGTTATCACTGTCAGTCCCTCTAACTCAGTCTTTATTCCCTTCATCACCCTTCAGCTCTCCAAGGAGAGTACACCTTCAACCAACTTATGCCAAGTCTTCCTGTCCTGTGCCATCAGGTCAAGGTCTTTCCATGTCTTCTTTCCTTTTATGTCTGTCTTCTCCATGTGTCACTTGTCTCCCTCTCTCTTCCCCTGGGGATTCCAGAACAAGGACTGCCTAGTAATACTATCAACAAATTTCCCCAATGTGTGCCCTATCCATTTCCAGCGTTCAGTCTATTTTGCTGTCAAGATACATGTATGACTTTAAATCTTGTAGGACCGTTTCTTCAACAGCAATATTGTTAAGATTTCCTACATTTATTCTCAAAATCATTGTCTTTGCCAGGAGGAAGACAGCTGATAGATAGTATGGCGCTCTTTTTGGCAAACTTCTACACCCAGGGTTGAAGAGGAACGACTAAGTAAGTAAGTACCATTGTCTTTTCCCTGTGTTAACTTCTATAATTAACTGCAACAAAAGAGTTACAAACTGCAAAAATTGGCCAAGTGGAAATACCTTAAATCTATGGTGTCTGCGCCACATCCTCGGTATTTTGTGGAAAGGCAAAGTGACAAATGTCGAGGTGTTGTCACATGCTGGCCTTCAAAGCATGTATACACTGCTTAGACAGCGCAAACTACACTGGCTTGGCCATGTCCGCTGCAAGGAAGATGGTCGTATCCTGAAAAATATCTTCTACGGACAACTGGCAAATATCAGTCGGGCAACCGCAGCTGAGATTCAAAGATGTATGTAAGAGAGACATAAGGGCACTGGACATAAATCCAGCAACCTGGGAGGATGAAGCTGCAGATTGCACCAAGTGGCTATGCTATCTGCAGCGCCACCTCAGATTGGGTGAATAGAAGCACTCAAAGCAAGCAGAAGAAAGGATAAAACGTCGAAAGAAACACCTGGAAAATAAGCATCTGAGGCCTGTCACCTCAGGGGCGGATTTTCATTGTCAGTTATGACTGAAGGGGCTATTATTTTTTAATCTAGCACACTAAAAAGCAAATTGCATACCTCGTTAAGTGTCTATATCCTCTCTTCAAATCTGGCTCGTCAAATAACAGTAATCTTGGTAACTATAGACCAATTTCTCTTTTATCATCGCTTTCTAAACCACTAGAAAAACACATACATAAAGCAACACTACATTACCTAGCAATGACTTGCTAATTGACAGTCAGTCAGGGTTTCGACAAAAGCATTCATGCCACACAGCTCTAAGATGATAGACAACTTGCACCTAAACATAAATAACGATAACATAAGTGGAGCAATCTTTGTAGACTTTAGGAAAGCATTTGATATGTTAGATCACGCTGTTTTAATAAGAAAATTAGAAACAATGAAAGTTAACTTTAAACTAGTGACATTACTTAAATCATTCCTGTCCGACAGACAGCAAGTAGTGTGGTACAATAACTCCTTGTCAAGCCCAACTATTATTAACACTGGTGTTCCTCAGGGTTCTATTCTCGGCCCTCTACTTTTTTCCATTTACATAAATGACCTTCCACTACACATCGAGCACTCATCCTGTGACCTATTTGCCGATGACTGTACCATTTATACTAGTGATAAAAGTTGCAACACGCTAGAAATATTATTACAAAGCGACACAGACAATCTTATTAAGTGGAGCAATGAAAACTGCATGCAAATAAATATCACTAAAACAAAATGTATGATAATATCAACTAGACAAAAATTACAAAACTCGCCGAAAACAACACTTCAGCTCTACATTGGAACCTCTTTAATTGAAAATGTAAATGAATATAAAACACTAGGACTCATAATTGACCAACATTTAAGTTGGAATTCGCATGTACAAGCACTGACCAAACAAACGGCACAAAAAGTTTACCAGTTAGCTAAAATCAAACATTTCCTAGATGAGGAGACACGAAAAATGTTTTATACATCCCAGATACAAACACATCTAGACTATTGTTCCACAATTTGGGATGGCTGCACCATGTCCAACACTAAAAGACTCTATTCATTACAAAAACGTGCAGTGCGCCTAATTTCAGACAAAAACCTCACACAGTGTGTAGACGCATATCCATATCTTAACATATTACCACTAAGAAAGCGCCTTCTCTTCAACAAAGCCAAATTTATTCACAAAATCTTGTCACAGAATGCTCCAACGTATCTGTGGCCTATTTTCAAATACAGCGGAAGACGCAGTCAACGCTTAAATAAATTACACATGCCCAAGCCTAGGCTCGACTTATTCAAGAAAAGTTTAGCTTTTTCTGCTGCTCATCTGTGGAATACTCTTCCACACGACTTAAAAAATACTCTTAGTCCATATTCATTCAATCACAGACTTTTCAAATACATCATGAGTGCAGATTATATGCCACCCTAATTTCGTTATGTTCTTAAATAATTACATAACATCATATGTAGGTTTTAAAGTTAATTTTGTCCTGTTTAGTATAAATTATGATACACATCTGTAAATCTGTTTAACTGTTATTGTACTGTTACAATGTTGGGATTTTATTTTATTGTACTTTTTTGTTATTTTATTATTTAAGTAACATTTAGGATACGTGTGAGAATAAATGGATTAACTATGGAAGAAGAGAGAAAGGAAGGGCAGAATGTTAGACGGGCCTGCGTGCCCAATTCTAAACCCTTTGAAAATAAAGTTCGTTCGTTCGTTCTATCTATCTATCTATCTATCTATCTATCTACCTACCTACCTACCTACCTCTCTCTCTCTCTCTATCTATCTATCTATCTATCTATCTATCTATCTATCTATCTATCTATCTATCTATCTATCTATCTATCTATCTATCTATCTATCTATCTATCTATCTATCTATGTATTAATGTTTATTTTTATTTTTATTTATTTTATTTTTACATTCATTATTATTATTATTATTCTTTTTTAATGTTAAAAACGTACTTTAATTATGATGATTATTGCAAATGTAATATTACTTTTATAATGATAAATGCCTTAATTATGCTTATAGTAAATGTGAGGATGAAAGGATATAGTATATATGATGAGAGAGAGAGGAAGGGCAGAATGTCAGACGGGCCTGCGTGCCCAATTCTTAACCCTTTGAAAATAAAGTTCGTTCGTTCGTTCGTTCTATGCTTTGAGCAGCCATTTCAACTGAATGAAGAACATCATTCATTCATTTTCCTTTGCGCTCTTAACGGAGTACAGAGCCACAACTACGGCTGGCTCCCTTGCAGGAAACCTGCATCAAGCATTCATATGCTCTTGCAGCAATGGTTTCTGGGGCAATTTGTTTTACTTGGTGAGGTTGGCAGGCCCTTGCACAACCTCATATTAGTCGTCTTGTATGACATGCCTGGGGGGAAGGGCAGTAGTCTTATTCTATCTGTGACTCTTCAGAGACCCCCGGTACTGCACAGGGCGAATGGAGTACTTGGATATTCTTTATTTTATTCCTCTATGAGTGTTCTCTGGCGAACTTAGCTATTTCTTTATGAGTGTTCTGGTGAACTTAGTTATTTCTTTATGAGTGTTCTGGTGAACTTAGTTATTTCTTTATTAGTGTTCTGGTGAACTTAGTTATTTCTCTATTAGTGTTCTGGTGAACTTAGTTATTCCTCTATTAGTGTTCTGGTGAACTTAGTTATTCCTCTATTAGTGTTCTGGTGAACTTAGTTATTTCTCTATTAGTGTTCTGGTGAACTTAGTTATTCCTCTATTAGTGTTCTGGTGAACTTAGTTATTTCTTTATGAGTGTTCTGGTGAACTTAGTTATTTCTTTATGAGTGTTCTGGTGAACTTAGTTATTTCTTTATTAGTGTTCTGGTGAACTTAGTTATTTCTTTATTAGTGTTCTGGTGAACTTAGTTATTTCTCTATTAGTGTTCTGGTGAACTTAGTTATTCCTCTATTAGTGTTCTGGTGAACTTAGTTATTCCTCTATTAGTGTTCTGGTGAACTTAGTTATTCCTCTATTAGTGTTCTGGTGAACTTAGTTATTCCTCTATTAGTGTTCTGGTGAACTTAGTTATTCCTCTATTAGTGTTCTGGTGAACTTAGTTATTTCTTTATTAGTGTTCTGGTGAACTTAGTTATTTCTTTATGAGTGTTCTGGTGAACTTAGTTATTTCTTTATGAGTGTTCTGGTGAACTTAGTTATTTCTTTATGAGTGTTCTGGTGAACTTAGTTATTTCTTTATTAGTGTTCTGGTGAACTTAGTTATTTCTCTATTAGTGTTCTGGTGAACTTAGTTATTTCTCTATTAGTGTTCTGGTGAACTTAGTTATTCCTCTATTAGTGTTCTGGTGAACTTAGTTATTCCTCTATTAGTGTTCTGGTGAACTTAGTTATTCCTCTATTAGTGTTCTGGTGAACTTAGTTATTCCTCTATTAGTGTTCTGGTGAACTTAGTTATTCCTCTATTAGTGTTCTGGTGAACTTAGTTATTCCTCTATTAGTGTTCTGGTGAACTTAGTTATTCCTCTATTAGTGTTCTGGTGAACTTAGTTATTCCTCTATTAGTGTTCTGGTGAACTTAGTTATTCCTCTATTAGTGTTCTGGTGAAGTTAGTTATTCCTCTATTAGTGTTCTGGTGAACTTAGTTATTTCTTTATTAGTGTTCTGGTGAACTTAGTTATTTCTTTATGAGTGTTCTGGTGAACTTAGTTATTTCTTTATGAGTGTTCTGGTGAACTTAGTTATTTCTTTATGAGTGTTCTGGTGAACTTAGTTATTTCTCTATTAGTGTTCTGGTGAACTTAGTTATTCCTCTATTAGTGTTCTGGTGAACTTAGTTATTCCTCTATTAGTGTTCTGGTGAACTTAGTTATTCCTCTATTAGTGTTCTGGTGAACTTAGTTATTCCTCTATTAGTGTTCTGGTGAACTTAGTTATTCCTCTATTAGTGTTCTGGTGAACTTAGTTATTCCTCTATTAGTGTTCTGGTGAACTTAGTTATTCCTCTATTAGTGTTCTGGTGAACTTAGTTATTCCTCTATTAGTGTTCTGGTGAACTTAGTTATTCCTCTATTAGTGTTCTGGTGAACTTAGTTATTCCTCTATTAGTGTTCTGGTGAACTTAGTTATTTCTTTATGAGTGTTCTGGTGAACTTAGTTATTTCTTTATGAGTGTTCTGGTGAACTTAGTTATTTCTTTATGAGTGTTCTGGTGAACTTAGTTATTTCTCTATTAGTGTTCTGGTGAACTTAGTTATTCCTCTATTAGTGTTCTGGTGAACTTAGTTATTCCTCTATTAGTGTTCTGGTGAACTTAGTTATTCCTCTATTAGTGTTCTGGTGAACTTAGTTATTCCTCTATTAGTGTTCTGGTGAACTTAGTTATTCCTCTATTAGTGTTCTGGTGAACTTAGTTATTCCTCTATTAGTGTTCTGGTGAACTTAGTTATTCCTCTATTAGTGTTCTGGTGAACTTAGTTATTCCTCTATTAGTGTTCTGGTGAACTTAGTTATTCCTCTATTAGTGTTCTGGTGAACTTAGTTATTCCTCTATTAGTGTTCTGGTGAACTTAGTTATTCCTCTATTAGTGTTCTGGTGAACTTAGTTATTCCTCTATTAGTGTTCTGGTGAACTTAGTTATTCCTCTATTAGTGTTCTGGTGAACTTAGTTATTCCTCTATTAGTGTTCTGGTGAACATGGTTATTCACCATCATCATCATCTATCAGCTCCCTAAGAAGCATAGACCTTCAACAAATCCATCCCAAGCCTCTCTGTCGTTCATTCAAGGTTTCTCTATGCCCTTTTTTATAAAAAAAGGTAAAGGTAGTCCCATAGCAGATACTGCCATAGGGTAGTGAAGTGTTAGAGACTTCACCATACATCGAGAGGTGGGGGTGACCAGTCCCCTTCCTCGCTAGATTTTTCTTCCTTGACTCAAAGAGCAAGAGTCAGGTACCCATTTACAGCAGGGTAGACTGGAGTATGTCGGTACCATGATTCGAACTCGGCACCTTTGAGGCGAGAGATCAGCAAGTCTTCTTTATGCCTTTCATATTTATTTCCTGTTCTCCGTGTGTTTTTTAGTATACCTTACTTACTTAGTCGTTCCCCTTCTACCGTGAGGTGTAGAGGTTTGGAAGAGAGAGTGCCAGACTATCCTATCGGTTAATTTTTTTAGTATACCTCTACTTCTTATAAGTATACCATAAGCACCCATTTATGAAGGTCTATAACTTCTTGGCTGTGGTTTTTGCTGTTCTCCATGTTTAAGAGCCATACAGGACTGAGCTGACGTTTCAAATTTTTATTATGAAGGTAAGACTTGATTTCTTTTGATTTTCATACACTTCCAAATGCAATGAATGCTCCACTCACCTTTTAGCATCCTTATTTCGATATCACTGTCTGTCCCTCCAACTTTTTCCATATTGCTGACAAGATCACATGTATGATTCTACAGCTAGTAAGGGTGTTTTTTCAAGTGCCATTTCCCTCATTTATTATTACCTTTGCCTTTTCCCTGCGTATTTTCAGACTCACTTGTTCTGACCTCTCATCAGGTATTTTCACCGTCTTTCATTTGGTTACGGTTATGGGACAGAAGAGCCTGGTCATCGGCAAAAATCTAGATTGTAACACTGTTTAGTCATAAGTCCACTGAATTCCATTTCTATTAGGCTGATGTAAGTGTTTTCATTAACCAATCTACAATCAATCAGAAGATGAATGATGACAAGGAATATCCTTGTGACACTCCAGTCCTTATCTCAAATGGTTCTGTAATGGTTCATCATGAACAACTCTGTATGTTATGCCTACATAAGTTTTCTTTAATAAGTTAATAACCTTCAAGAGGATTCCACAATGCGTCATCAATTTCTAAAGTCATTCTTCGTCTATAATGCAAAATGTCAACAAATCAAATGTAAACTCTATGTTAATGTTACAATCTTCTGTTGTATCTGCTAATGTTATAACTTTGCTTTATCCGCTAATGTTACAACCTTCTGTATCACCTGCTAATGTTACAACCTTTGGTATCATCTGCTAATTTTACAACCATCCGTATCACTGCTAATGTTACAACCTTCCGTAACACCCACTAATGTTACAACCTTCCATATCACCTGCTAATGTTACAACCTTCAGTATCACCTGCTATGGTTACAACCTCCAGTATCAACTGCTAATGTTACAACCTTCCATATCACCTGCAAATGTTACAACCTTCCGTATCACTGCTAATGTTACAACCTTCCATATCACCTGCTAATGTTACAACCTTCCGTATCACTTGCTAATGTTGCTACCTTCTGCATTACCTGCTAATGTTACAACCTTCTGTACTATCTGCTAATGTTACAACCTTCTGCATTACCTGTTAATGTTACAACCTTCTGTATTACCTGCTAATGTTACAACCTTCTGTATAACCTGCTAATGTTGCAACCTTCTGTATTACCTGCTAATGTTACAAACTTCAGTATTATCTGCTGTTACAATCTTCACTAACTGCAACATTCGTTACTTCATGTAACCCATTGAATAGCAAGGATACACATCTTTCATTTCCTCCACTGTTGGTGCTCTCAAGATGTCCCTTATATCAATGATCTGTGTATTTGCGGGAAAGAAAAAGAAAGAAAATAAACTTAAAAATATTGCAATCAACTTCCTTTTTTCTTTCCACTATTGCTGTGGAGTGTAATGGGAAGTTGATGTTTGCCCTGAAACCAGGTCTTCTGCTGTTGAAGGTGCATATTGGTAGTTTATAGTGCTTCATTCTCATGAGGTGGCCAAACTATTAAATTTTCTGTCTCCCTATATACTTGATGCAGTTCCAAAAAGGCACATAGTGGTAGTTCATCAGGCTCCATACTCATGGGATGGCACATAGTTAATCGCGATTTACTCTCATAAGGTGGCCAAACCACTTAATTTTCTGTCCCTCTATATACTTCACGCAGGATGCAGTTCCTACAAGGTGCTTAGTGGTAGTTTATTGGGTTTCATTCTCATGAGATGGCGCATAGTGGTAGTTAATCGAGCTCCATTCTCATAAGGTGGCCAAACCACTTAATTTTCTGTCTCTCTATATACTTGATGCAGGACGTAGTTCCTACAATTCTTCTGATATCATCATGTCTCTCCTGGTAACATTAATGGCTTTTCTTAAACATCTCATCTCACAGGACGTCATTTTCCGCTGGCACTTTTTCTGGTTCTTGTTATCATCTCTTGCTCTGCTAGCACTTTTCTCATTCTTGTTATCATCTCTTGCTCCGCTGGCACTTTTTCTGGTTCTTGTTATCATCTCTTGCTCCGCTGGCACTTTTTCTGGTTCTTGTTATCATCTCTTGCTCCGCTGGCACTTTTTCTGGTTCTTGTTATCATCTCTTGCTCCGCTAGCACTTTTCTGGTTCTTGTTATCATCTCTTGCTCCGCTAGCACTTTTCTCGTTCTTGTTATCATCTCTTGCTCCGCTAACACTTTTCTCGTTCTTGTTATCATCTCTTGCTCCGCTAGCACTTTTCTGGTTCTTGTTATCATCTCTTGCTCCGCTAGCACTTTTCTGGTTCTTGTTATCATCTCTTGCTTCGCTGGAACTTTTCTGGTTCTTGTTATCATCTCTTGCTCCGCTAGCACTTTTCTCGTTCTTGTTATCATCTCTTGCTCCACTAGCACTTTTCTCATTCTTGTTATCATCTCTTGCTCCGTTAGAACTTTTCTCGTTCTTGTTATCATTTGTTGGAGGTCTATGCTCCCCTCTTCTTTTATGTGGAAATATGCTTCCTCCTATAGCTAGTTGATTTGAAGCACAGAAGTTCGCTAATAGTTCCCTATTCTTGTTCATCATACCTAATCCATGCTTTCCCATGATTTCTTCAAAGCCAGTGTTGTCCCTATTTTCGCATTTAGGTCCCCCATTAAAATTGTGATGTCCTTTCTTTTCTTATTGTCCAAGACATTTTGTAGTCTGGTGTAAAAGTCTTCTTTCTCAGATTCTTCTTTATCATTTGTTGGTGCATAACATTAGATGATGTTTATATTTACTTTCTTTTTGGCTGATTTAAAACTTGCTGTTATAATTCGGGGTCCCATTGCTTCCCATTCTATAAGTGCCTTCTGTGCTTCCTTGGACAGCATTAGAGCCACCCCTTCACTGTGGTGGGCTCTTTCCTCCTCATGTCCTGAGGATAACACCATTTCTCCTATGATCAATCTCCTCTTCTCTATGCCTTTCCACCATGTCTCTCAGAGACCCAGGATACCAATCCTGTAATTTTTCATTTCTGCTGCTACTTGTGCAGTTTTCCCTTGTTCACACAGAGTGCGAACATTCCAGGTGCCAATCCTGGAGATTTTCCTAGACGAAAAAAGGTTAGTCTGCAACCCAGACTCCTTTCGGCTTTCTCTAGGTTGCTTCATGCACCTCCTTTCCAGAGGGGACCTTCTTCTGTCTTGGGCATTTGACAGTGTAGACAGAGAATCGCTTTGGAAATTGATGAGGCATTACAGAGTTCCCATGAAGATCATTAACTTAATAAAGAAGACCTATGAAGACATGACATGCAGAGTTCTTCATGAAGGACAACTTTCAGAACTGTTTAGGATTAGAATGGGAGTAAGACAGGGATGCCTCTTGTCTTTATTTCTTTTCTTAATAGCAATAGATTGGGTTATGAAAACATCGACATCACACAATAGAAATGGAATCCAGTGGAATCTGACTAAACAGCTTGATGATCTGGATTTTGCAGATGACTTGGCTCTTCTGTCCCATAACCATAATCAGATGCAAGAGAAAATGAAAATTCTTGATGAGAAGTCACAACAAGTGGGCCTGCAAAATCCACAGGGAAAAGACAAAGATTATGAGAATAAATGCAAGAAATGATAACAAGGTTAAACTTGAAGAAACACCACTAAAAGATGTAGAATCATACACATATCTTGGAAGTAATATAGACAACGTTGGAGGGACAGACAGTGATATCAAAATAAGAATACAAAAAGCAAGAGGAGCTTTCATTGCATTGGGAAACATATGGAGAACAAGAGAAATCAAGTCCAACACGAAAATAAGAATCTTCAACTCAAATGTGAAGTCAGTCCTATTGTTTGGCTTTGAGACATGGAGAACAACAAAAACAACAACCAAAAAGCTACAGACTTTTATAAACGGGTGCTTGCATAGAATAGAAGGACTGAAATGGTATGACAAAGTCACAAATGTGGAACTATGACAAGAACCAGACAAGTGCCAGTGGAACAAGAGTTGAGAAGAAGACGCTGGTGATGGATAGGACACACATTGAGGAAACCTGCTAATAGCATTAAAAGGCAGTCCTGGAATCCACAGGGAAAGTGAGGCAGATGTAGACCAAAAAACACATGGAGAAGAGAACTGGAAAGAGGTGAAAATTATGAGGAAAACATGGAAAGAACTTGAGCAGATGGAATAGGACAGGAAGACTTGGCATGTGTTTGTTGAAGGCCTATGCTCCTTGGGGAGCTAAAGGGTATTGACTATGCTCCCCTGCGAGGTGATGGGTAATGAAAGAATTAAATCTAATATTGACACAAACAGAATAATAATAAAAAAATTAAAAAAAAACAATTTATGTAATATGAGACGTAGAGAAGTTTTAGGAAAAGAGAATAGCAGAACAATGCATGGATAATAAAGGAAACCATCAATCAGACAAAGGGCAGAGGGAAAAAAATAAAGAAAGCAGATCTAAACAGAAGCAAAATCAGAAGTTCTATGCAATGGCTCATGAAGAACACACAGAAGCAAACAAAGAGGTCTAAAGAAACGTCAGAAAAGGCAAGAGGAAATATACTGATGAGCTAGCAAGGGAGGCAATTACTTGGATGGACATAACTCGAAGGGTCAGTGATACTGAAAAAAAGAGAGAGAAAATAACATAATTGAGCAAAAAAGAAAACAAAACATTACATTGATTGGTTACGTTTGCCTAAAAAATAAGAGAGGCCTGCTAAAACCCACAAATAAGTTTAATACACAAAGCTGTGTCTCATCATCATCATCATCATCAGTTGCCATCTCCACAACGAAGGTTGGCTGTAATGGATCTCCAACGTCTTCTGTCTCTTGTCTTGGTGGTACACTCTGATAGACTCTTTCCCGTCCATCTCTTGATCTTATCTTCCCACTTATAGCGCTGTCTTCCCCTTGCACGTTTGCCTTCAACTCTCCCTTCTGTTATGGTCTTCTGCAAGGTGTTATGCCTTTTTATGTGGCCAAAGTATTTTAGCTGCCGAACTTTGACCTCTCTCATTAGTTCTCTTTTCATACCTAGATTTTCTAGGACCTCCTTATTTGTTTTCATCTCTTTCCATGAGATACGCCCCATTCTTCTATATATCCACATTTCAAGAGCCTCAATTCTTTCTTCCAAATGCTTATTCATCGTCCATGTTTCTGCACCATACAGAAATGCAGAATATATAGCCAGTATGACAAAGCTGTGTCTAGACAGCCAGTATTACAAAGATGTGTCTAGACAGCCAGTATTACAAAGCTGTGTCTAGACAGCCAGTATTACAAAGCTGTGCCTAGACAGCCAGTATTACAAAGCTGTGTCTAGACAGCCAGTATTACAAAGCTGTGTCTAGACAGTCAGTATTACAAAGCTGTGTCTGGACAGTCGGTATGACAAAGATGTGTCTAAACAGCCGGTATTACAAAGCTGTGTCTAAACAGCCAGTATTACAAAGCTGTGTCTAAACAGCCAGTATTACAAAGATGTGTCTAAACAGCCAGTATTACAAAGCTGTGTCTAAACAGCCAGTATTACAAAGATGTGTCTAAACAGCCAGTATTACAAAGCTGTGTCTAGACAGTATTACAAAGCTGTGTCTAGACAGGCATATTACAAAGATGTGTCTAGACAGCCAGTATTCCAAAGATGTGTCTAAACAGCCAGTATTACAAAGCTGTGTCTAAACAGCCAGTATTACAAAGCTGTGTCTAAACAGCCAGTATTACAAAGCTGTGTTTAGACAAGCAGTATTACGAAGATGTGCCTAGACAGCCAGTTTTACAAAGCTGTGTCTAGACAGCCAGTTTTTCAAAGCCAGTAGTGTCTAGAATGCCAATATTACAAAGATGTGTCTAGACTGCCAGTATTACAAAGATATGTGTAGACAGCCAGTATTACAAAGCTCCCTATAATGGCTATGGACAGCCTAACAAGTTAACTCGACATAGAGGCCAATATTCCATACCAATTTTCCCAGGTGCTCGTGATGTTGGTATATTTAACTAACTGTTTGTCTCATATCCCGATTTTATAAATCCTCATTCTAAAGACATTATAATGGAAGGCAGAGTTGAAGGCAAACATGCAAGAGGAAAACAGAACTATAAGTGAAAAGATAACATCAAGAGATGGACAAGAATGAGTCTTCTAGAGTGTACCATGAAGACATGAGACAGAAGACATTGGAGATCTACTGTAGCCGACCTTCGATGTGAAGATGGCACATGATGATGATGATGAATCCTCATTCATTTTCCTTGGGAAGGTTGGAGTGGCTAAGAGGTATGATGTCCTCCACTAGTTCTAATGGGACCGTGTTCGCTCCCAGTGGTTCCTCATGATGTCACATTCCCTTCTGATTTCCTGGGTAATGAAATGAGATCAGATGCCTAGCCTTCTTGGAAAAGGGCGAAAAATAGGAGGTCCCGTATGGAAGTTGCACATGCTAAAAATCCCTCTGCAGTTGGAAATCATAAAGAGTGGACCCTTAAGGCCACTGCCCTGGCAAAAATTTAATAAAAATTGGGAAACCTACCCACCGAAATATATTTATAGAATGTGTGATTCCCGTATACAAACATTGGGATCCTCACTGGTGCTACGGAGTTAGTCCACCATGCTGAGATCCTCCTTGTGTGATCTAACGGAGGAGATCAGAGCACTGGTGTCGTTGTCCGTGTGCAATGAAGATGGTCATTAAAATGAAACCAAACTTTTACGACTAGGTATTATCATACGTTGAAAAAAACAGATAAAACCAACCCTTAAACTTTAATATTATATGAAAATTCAAAGCAATAGAAAATTTCTTGCATCAAACATGGGATAAGTATCATGTCCTTAAAGAGTTAATGAGAAATCTAACACTGAAACTCTTTAAATTAATAAATAAACTATGATGAAAATGTAATCATACTTACATTTTCATGCTTGAATCTTGTTAGAATTTTAATCTCTCTGAGCGTCCTTTGGCAATATGTCTGATGTTCAAAAGGGGAAATCTTTTTTATTGCAACTTTCTGCTTTGTTTCATTGTCCAGTGCTGAGCTAAAAATTAAAATAAAATACATATCAAATTTATAAAGAACAACAAAATAATGCTTAAAATTAGTAGTTTTTTTTTAAACCAACAAATTCAATTTACTTTACACAGTTGTACAGAGCGTCGACCTGGCAGTGCGGTTAGAGAGTTGGCATCTTGCAGCAAAGGTACTAGGTTCAAAACACTGTGGCATCACGCTCCAGTTTACCCAGTTGTAAATGGGTACCTGACTGTTTCTTAGTTAGGAAAAGCAAAGGCAGAGAGTAAGGCAACTGGTCACCTCACCTCTCGAAACTGGACTTAGTATACTGAAGTCTGTAACACTTCACTCCCCTACTTCAGTATCTGCTACGGGATTACCTTTACATTTTTAACCAATCAAAAGTAATAAAGGCTTCCTGCAGTTCCATGCTCCATATGAAGCTCACAAGAAAACGATGCCCCACCAAGCTAGGTACACTGCATAAAATCTGTGGCTGCCAGAGATTTTGCTGGTTTTCTGAATGTCCATGATTCACTTCCATGTGATAGGATTCATGTATTTCCCTTTTCATTCATTATGGAAGATGGAGCCAACTTAGTAGCTACTCTACATTAAAGCATTTATGAGGTTTTGCAATGATGTTTATGTAGCACTTTATTTGACATGGTGAGGTTGGTAACCTCATGCATAGCCACCATGTTTTACAAGCCTGAGGGATTAGTAGTCCTATCCTTTCTTTCTTCCCTCAGAGACTCATGGGAGGTAACCAAGGTACACGACAGGACTGGCTCTATGTATTATGAAGCACCATCTTTCTTACTTCTTAATAACAAAGGTTTCATATAACTATTACATTTTTATAATAGTTGGGCTATTACTTTCATTTATGTTTTGTCACTACAATATCAGCAATTTCTTTTTGCAGCCTATTTTCACTTTAACTATTCTTCTTGGATCCTTCGCCCCTGACTGACGAGGCAGTCAGTGGCCATCATGCCTAGTGGCGTCTTGTAGGGTAGCAACAAACTGTCCCCATTTTACTCGCTCGGTGGCCATCCTTCGTGCCGTGCCCCAACTCTGGTTTATGCTGTGCATCTCAGCCTCCACTGTTCTCCGCCAGGTTGTCTTTGGTCTGCCTCTCATTCGTCGTCCTTCTGGGGTCAATAGCATAGCAGTTCTGGTGATGGTGTCAGGGTCCCTTCTGAGGACATGGCCAACCCGTTTCCAGCATCTGCCCACAACGATGGTGAGACTGCCTTTTTTTCTGCACCATGTAAGCAGTTCCTGGTTGGAGATGGTATTTGGCCAAAAATTCAAAGAATATTCCTAAGGCAGCCTGTTTGCATTTAACTATTACTAGTATGAAATAAACACAAATGATGTTAAGATTGGAAACTTTATACAGAGCAACACAACAGGAGGCAATCTGATCATCGATAAAGTGTTTCAGCCCTTTAATCTCCTTTACACTCTAAGGGAGCAGGCCCACTTGGGTCATGACTGCCAAGTGTCAGCCTCCTGCTGTCTTGTGCTGGGAATTGAACACACTCTTCCTTGGTTGCAGCTTTCAACTTCACTCCTGTGTTTATCCATGCTGCCAGCTGGAGGCAATTATTAAAGTAACCATTAAGTTGTAAATAAACTCCTGTCCTGAATTCCCCAGCCCATTGCGACTGTTCCACAGCCAACATGATGCCCTTTCTGCACTTTCATTGAGCCTCTTTTTTTTTTTTTTTCTATGTAGCGGCACTTGAGCTTTCTGCCCTTCGGCCCAATGACATGAAATAAATTTCATGGCATTGCGAAGCTGGGGAGCCTATGGAGTTTCCTTCCAACCAGGTCAGGAGCTTCACTCCTTCCCATCCACAGAGGGTTTGTGCTCAGGAGCCGCTCGGGTTATTCCGGTCCCCTGGTCGAAGGCACTCTTTCAAATGTCTTCGCCAGGACTCAAATTAATCCAGTCCAAGTCCCGGTCGAAGACACTCTCTCAAATGTTCTCGCCAGGGCGCGAACCTGGATCACCCGATTGCTAGCGCAGTGTGCTAACCATTACACCAGCGCTGGTCCCTCATTGAGCCTCTTAAGTGCCCTTGTTCTTGACTGTCCTTTCAAACCCTGATATAAACTGTACACCCTTTATTTTCTCAGATCTTTATTTTCAATATATAGCATGAGTGCCCCCATGTAGTTTCCCGGGGCATCTGGAGGGGACAAAGGAAGAACAGAGATGCTACTTCATCAAGCATGTTACAAGAAGTGACTAATATGAGGTTGTCCATAGGGCTAGCAACCTCATCATGTCAAACACATTGCTACAAAAACCACCCCTCCCAGACCACATGAATGCTTTAGTGGGGGTTTCCTGTAAGCAAGCCAGCAGCAGTTGTGGCTTCACATTCCATGGAGAGCAGACAGAAATTTAATACAGTTGAAATGAAGAACAGTGGGCCATCTGTTCAATAGGACCTGATAAAAGAATTCAGAGACACTGTCATACATGCCACATGCTATGGTTTATCCATAATATGTACAAGGTGTTTGCGTTTTCAGATGTGTACACCCTGTACATAATTTCTGTACAGGTTTTCTAACCCATTCCCCTTATTACTGTGTCTCAGAGTTCTTTTATAAGGTCCTATTGAACACAGGATTTCCCAGTCTGTTAGTGATAATTAAGCACAGAAATAGACTAAATGATGACATCATCACATTATTTTTACAGTGTAAAATAAACTCAGACATTTGTTTGGGTTTTAAAATAAGTGAAGACCTGCTTTAAAAGGCAAAGTCCCTGTGCCTCATTTATAATGCAGCCCACTGTAATTAAAAATATTTTTACACAAATTAACTCTTTTGATTTGTTTTTTTTTCAGTCTTTGTACAGGTTTTGCGGGTCTTTGTACAGGGTTTTGGATTTTTTTTACAGGTTTTTCATCTCCGAGGTGTGGCATGTATGCACTGTATAAAGGGGTAATTTTAACCAATGATGACACCTAGAGTGAATGGTTGAAATGATGCAGTAATAAGGGGTAAGGGTTAGTAATTCGAAACGTAACGCTGAGGGTCAGAGTGGCTAAGAGGATGGCATCCGCGTGTAACTCTAAAAGTAACAGGTTCGCTCCCAGTACAGGGAATATAATTGATGGAAATTTCTTAATGTCATACTCCTCTAAGCTCCTGGGTAGTGAGGTCGAGTGAATAAGTGAATGTTATCAGGTGACAGAAAAGTTTTCTATTTTATTGGACCTCTGACCTTGCCTTCTGTCATATCAAATATAGCATCTTCAAACACCTGCACAGAGCTCATGTGTTCCGTCACAAGCTACTTTGGTTCATTTTACCCTTTCATCACTATGATCTTGTTCAAGTGTTCGTTGTTTCTTGCTTTACCTCACCCCTTTAATTTCTTATTTCTATTGCAGCTTTTTTTTTGGTTTTAAATAGTGCATTCAACCCTTGATGGGTTATAATTAGGATATATAGTGAAATTAATTCAAGATACTAGTTCTTATTTCCAATACCAAAATAAGACATCATCTTCCCCACTCCACTCAGTCCAAATAGAACAATTAAAAATGTCAAATTGTGTGAATGTATGGGTATGTGCTCTCCCCTTTCCCCCCCAAAAAGTCTCTCACAACTGTAATGTTGTTAATAAGTGGGAGAAGGGTGAAAAAGCTCGGAGGGTCCAGGGATGACACGCAATCCACCAATCCTCAAGAAGCGTTACAAGTCCCCCCCCCCCTTCTGAGTCTCACTTTCCAGTCACATACCTGTCAACTTGTACGAATTTTTCGTACAATGTACGGATTTTTGATACTTTTAGCAGTGTACGGCCGTACAGACTCGTTGTACGGACTTTTCTCCCCGCCAAAAAAAAAAAAAAATTTTTTTGTTTTTTTGTTTTTAAAATTCTAAAAATATTTTCCAACCCAAGTTTTTTTAAATTTTAAATCAGAAAATATTTTCTAGCCCAGGTTTTTTTTAAACCAATTTTTTTTATTTTTAATTCCGGAAATCTCGGCGTTCGTTTTTAAACTGGGGTCTCTCCCAGCAACCAATCAAATCCTATTATACCCAAGAATTCGGCAAACACCTTGAATTCGGCCTCAAGTGCTTTCGGTTTTCAGCGTGACATGATGTATTTTTAAAGTTACCTGTTATCAACGACGACGCTTGCTTTCCACCACACTTCGACGCCATTTTGTTTAAAAAAGCTAAGTACTTATAACTTGTTAAATATTGCTGTTGTTTTGCTTTGTTGCAATTTAATCGCTGCCTTAATCTTTCCAGTTAGGCCTACATCTTGCCCCTCAATGTATTTCCGATAAATTGTCATAATATTCTGTGTAGAATAACTAGAAAAAAAAGTTAGTTTGCGTTGAGTAGGCCTACTTTATGCCAGCTCTTGAGATTCGCTGCTTTATTTTTTAATAAAGTGGCAATGTGTTATCACAGGTCTAGGCTACCAATTCGTAAATAATAATTTTGTAAATTTTTGGTGGTACGTTTTTTCTTCCTAGATTTGATATCTTGCCCTTCAAAATATTTCCGATAAAGTGTCATAATATTTTGTGTAGGCCCTACATAACTATAAAAAAAAGTTTGTTTGCGTTGAGTAGGCCTACTTTATTCCAGCGCTCCAGATTAGCTGCTTTATTTTTTAATAAAGTGGCAATCTGTTATCACTGGTTAGGCTACCAACTTGTAAATAATAATTTTGTAAATTTTTGGTGGTATGTTTTTTTCTTCCTAGATTTGATATTCTGTTCATAATTTTGTTTATTTTATTTTGTTGTTGTTGCTGTTAGCCGTTTGCTTTGTTCGTTGTATTTTTTATTCATTCTCTTTGTCTACAAATATTATTAGTTGAAATATTTCATCCACTGAATGATGGCTGAGCCTAATTCAAAGAAACAAAAGCTTGCAGGTCATGGTAAGTTTCAGATCGAATGGGTTAAACTCTTCCCTGGCATTGTAGATGCATCCAAGTTAGGATCAACCCATGCTTTTTGTAGATTATGCAGCAAAGATATTAAAGTAGTAGCTTCAGGATTATATGATCTGAAAGTACATTTTAAATCGAAATTGCATGAACAAATGTTTGCAATGCAGAAGGGAGCATCTATTAAGACCTTTTTTGCTCAGCCAAAGGAGGAAGAGGGTGGCATTATAAGGGCTGAAGTTTTATTTGCAGGAGGTCCATGAATGCGGACACACTCACTTCTATTTTACAGTGTAAGATTAACATTGATACATGCTGTGCAGGCTTTAAGCCCACAAATGCGATTCTGCAAAGAGCTAAAAGTGCATGTGTTGATTATAATACAAAACACTGTACATCGAAAGAATAGTGTACATCATGATCACTAAGTTTTTTATATGTAAAGAACAGCATGAGACTATTAGCATGTTTTATATCACAACAATTCAAATGCTTTTTTATATGTTTTTCATACTTCCTATATTTTAGAAGGAAATGTTCTACAGGCTATTACTTTCCTCTAGCCCAGTAAGGTTCTTTTATTCTGAAATAGCCCATTCCTAGTTGCAGTGTAATAATGCAGCTATCTAAGAGCAGCGTGTGGTCTTTTGTTAGTTAATTCATTTAATTGTATAGGCTAGCCTACTGGCACAGGTTCATAGCTTATTTTGTTATCTCCAAAAGAACGTTGCAATTCATTCCGCACAGAATATGTCCCTTACAGTTATTTCTAAGACTCACATTCTGTGCGGAACGATTGCAACGTTCTTTTGGGGATTACCGCTTATTTTGTTTGAAATAACTCTTCTAGTTCGTTGCACTTCTGCGTCCTCACACAGCAAATAATTATAGCCTAGGCCTACACAGTACACACGGTTACCACCGGTCGCTAACAACTAACACTAACAGAATCCGGAAGCTATCTCCATTTCGTGCAAAATGCATTTCAAAATATTGGCTTGACTTACACGACCATTCCATAAGCACCTTCTCCGATATAATTAAGATTAGTGTAGCGTGGTCCGACCTCAAAAGTCTGGCCTCGGACCACTTCACCTGGATATTTGCCCGAAGCCTTTCCCTGTATTCCCTGCGCCGCCATCTTGGAAAGTGGCGCACTGTTAGTTCACATATCGATGAGTTGCGATCACGTGACACTCTCGTTTACGTCACACTAGTGTTCGATGGCCTGGTTAAGTCTTATGTTTATGCATCGGTATGCCGTCGGGATTTTCTGCAGACTTTATTCCCACCCCCTCCCCTTTTTTTAAGCATCAGGCTTTGCGGTAAAAGAAATAATTCCATCAAAGCAACATGATCGTAAACATTAGTACGGTAGAATGGACGTATTGTTATTACGACCTGCGCGGAATCGCTGTTTGCACTGCGACCACATCATCACCCTTCAGCAAACGTATTCAATGTCCCGTTCCATCAGTTCAAAGTCTGTCCTTATTTTCTTCATACCCTTCATGTCTGTCACCAGCTCTCTTCTCCATTTGTTCCTTGTTCTCCTACGTTTCTTACCACAAAAACTTGAAATGCAACCTAATAACAAAGAAAGAATACGAGCAGTGGCGTAAGTACAATGTAAGGGGCCCCCAGGTTTAAATTAAAGGGGACCTTTCTTATATTCTTATAACGACAATAACCGATAAATGACATATTTGTGTGTATATATGGATGTGCATATATATATATATATATATATATATCTCTATATATATATATATATATATATATATATATATATATATATATATATATATATATATATGAATATTTGCGAAGGTTCCTTCTGACCACTATTTTCCCGGGGCTCATTCGGTACTAGGGCCCCAGGGACGTGCTCGGCCCAACAGGGCGGTAGTTATACCACTGAATACTCCTCCCGCAGGCATGTCGTACAAGGCGACTAATATGAGGTTGTACAAGAGGATGGCAACCTCGTAATGCAACATAAACTAGTACAAAAGATACCGTTGCAAGAACGTGTGAATTATTGGTGCAGGCTTTCGGCAAGGGCGTGATGCTGACCGCATCACCCCTAGTGTGTCGATGGTCAAGAAAATATGGGCCTAACACCATATTCCCAATATGCCTCAATGGGTGTCTAACGGGATCCTTGCCCTTTACCTCTGTCGGCAAGGAGGACCAGCTAAAGTGGTGGTCGCATTCTTCATAGGGAGTGGTCGCATGCTTCTTCATAGGTAGTGAAAAGGAAAGAGATGACGGGTTAAATTACAACTAAGTAAGCTCGGCAGCGTTGGCGTAGCTGGCGAGTCCTTTTTAGGGCTTTAGGCTAGCAGATAGATAATGTTAGTCCTTTTCAGGACTTAGTATCTATCAACGCTGATCGGGTTAGCAGTGAACGGAGTTCACTTATTTTTGGATGGTACATGCACTCTGATATAACCAAATAGGTTGAAAGGAACGCGCCTCGCCAGAAGAAGGCAAAAACCGAACCAAAGCAAAAAGTGATGATGTTGCGCACATATTTTGGTGGCACGGATTACGCATACAAATGGAAAATGTATTTATTTGTCTGATAAAAATATATTTATCTTTGAATGCACGTTTTTCGGTCTAAAGGGACAGAACTCAGATTAGGCGATGGGTATTCATTCTGTGAGTTACCGCTCCTGGTATCGTTCCTGAAAATCGAACTCAGCGGAGGAATCTAGATTTATTTTGATCTATTCTATGTTTGGTTAGGAATAGATTGTTATTGCTTCAGAATGTCTATGGCCCGAATCTATGTGTAGTTCTTGTCTATGTAGGACGAGTATGTCCTATAGCTTGATATCTTTGTATGTTATGTCGAACTATTTTTCTTGTACTGTACTTTAGGGGTCAGGGGCTTTTCGGCGGATGAAGATACGTTAGAGGGTTCTTCGGTGATGAAGCCTATGGCGGGAGTCATGTCGTAGACCTGCCCAAAGTTTGTGATCTCTTTTTGATTATGGGAACGAAGATAGTTTCTTCTGGGATTGTTAAATCCATGAGTTCCCTAGTGTTCATTCCATAACGCCAGGAGAAGAGCGTTTGTGCTTGCTAGTGTATTCCTATGTCAAGGTAAACGTACTTTTGCTGACTTCGTTCATTCCTAGGCTTTAGATGGGCAGACGTTTACATGAATCTACCTATGTCAGTATGTCAGAACGACATATTATCTAGCAGCACTGATTATGTTTCTATACAGCAATTATTTCATTCATTCATTCATAACCCTCCACTCCCAAAGGAGCATAGGCCTTCAACAAACACATGCCAAGTCCTCCTGTCACGTGCCATCATCTCAAGTTCTTTCCATGTTCTCCTCATCATTTTCACCTCTGTTTCCAACTCTCTTCTCCATGTACTTCTGGGTCTTCCTCTGCCTCTCTTGCCCTGGGGGTTCCAGAACAAGGACTGCCTTGTAATGCTATCAACAGGTTTCCTCAGTGTGTGTCCTATCCATCGCCATCGTCTTCTTCTCATCTCTTGTTCCACTGGCACTTGTCCAGTTCTTGTCATCAGTTCCACATTGGTAACCTTGTCATACCATTTTAATCCCTCTATTCTACGCAAGCACCCATTTATGAAAGTCTGTAGCTTTTTGGTTGTTGTCTTTGTTGTTCTCCATGTCTCCGAGCCATACAATAGGACTGACTTCACATTTGAGTTGAAGATTCTTATTTTCGTGTTGGATCCTATTTCTCTTGATCTCCATATATTTCCCAATGCAATGAAAGCTCCTCTTGCTTTTTGTATTCTTATTTTGATATCGCTGTCTGTCCCTCCAACTTTATCTATATTACTGCCAAGATATGTGTATGATTCTACATCTTGTATTGGCGTTTCTTCAAGTTCAACCCTGTTTTCATTACCTGCATTTATTCGCATTATTTTTGTCTTTTCCCTGTGTATTTTCAGACCCAATTGCTGTGACCTCTCATCGAGTGTTTTCAATTTGTCCTGCATCTGATTACGGTTATGGGACAGGAGAGCCAAATCATCAGCAAAATCCAGATCATCCAACTGCTTAGTCAGAGTCCACTGGATTCCATTTCTGTTGTGTGTTGTCGATGATCTCATAACCCAATCTATTGCCAGCAAGAAAAGAAATGGAGACAAGAGGCATCCCTGTCGCACTCCTGTTCTTATCCCAAATGGTTCTGTAAGCTGTCCTTCATGAAGAACTCTGCACGTCATGTCTTCATAGGTTTTCTTTATTAAATTAATGATCTTCAGGGGAACTCCATAATGCCTCATCAATTTCCAAAGTGATTCTCTGTCCACACTGTCAAATGCTTTTTCGTAGTCCACAAATCCGATGTATAGTGGTGAATTCCATTCCAGACTTTGTTCAACTATTATTCTCAAAGTGGCTATCTGGTCTGTACATGATCTGTTTTGTCGAAAACCTGCTTGTTCATCTCTCAATTTTTTGTCTATGGACTCCTTTAATCTCTCAAGGATAATCCTGTTCAATACCTTTCCTGGCACTGATAGTAACATTATTCCTCTATAATTTGTGCACTCTTGTAGATTTCCCTTCTTAGGCAACTTAACCAGATATCCTTCCTTCCATTCTGCTGGTATCTCTTCTTTTTCCCAGACTTTACCAAGTAATTTATATAACATCTCTGTAGCCGTGTCGATATCTGCTTTGATGGCCTCTGCTGGAATGCCATCAGGTCCAGACGCTTTTCCATCTCTTAGAAGCTTTATGGCTTTCTTTATTTCTTCCTTCGTTGGTCTTTCACCGTTAATTTGTAGCTCTTCTTCTGCTGGCTGGATGTCCGGCGGGTTTTGTGGAGCTGGTCTATTGAGAAGGTCCCCAAAATATTCTGTCCACCTCTTCATTTGCTCTTGTATATTGCTGAGCAGTTTCCCATTCTTATCTTTTATGAGGCAACTTGTTTGCTTGTATTTCCCTGTTAGCTTCTTTGTGCTGCTATACAGTTCTCTCATATTTCCTTTGGCTGCAGCATCTTCTGCCTCTCTTGCCAACTCCTCAATATACTTCCTCTTGTCTCTTTTGATACTTCTTTTTACTTCTTTGTTTGCTTCTGTGTACACTTCTTGAGCCTTGGCTTTGGAACTTCTGGTTTTGCTTGTGTTTAACTCTGCTTTCTTGTTTTTTCTATCTTTTATCTTATTGATGGTTTCTGTTGTTATCCATGCTTTTTGTTGTCTTTCCCTTTTCCCCAGTATTTCTTCACATGTCTCCTTACATACCGTTTTGACCTGCTGCCAATAGTCTTCTGTATTCTCTACATCTTCCAACTGTTGGAGCACTTGGAATTTGTTGGATACTGTGACCGCAAATTTGTCTCTTGTTTCTTGATTTCTTAGCTGTCCTACATTAAACTGTTGTCTATAATTTTGCATTGTTGCATATCTCTTGAGTTTCATTTTTACTTTGGCTATCAGAAGATGGTGATCTGATGCCACATCTGCTCCTCTATATACCTTTACATCCTGCAATGATGATCTAAACTTCTTCTTTATGCATATATGATCGATCTGATTTTCTGTTCTATGGTCTGGTGATATCCATGTTGCCTTGTGTATTCTCTTATGTGGAAACATGCTTCCTCCTATAGCCAGTTGATTTGAAGCACAGAAGTTTGCGAATAGTTCTCCATTTTCATTCATTACTCCTAGCCCATGTTTTCCCATGACTTCTTCAAATCCGGTATTGACTGTACCTATCTTTGCATTCATGTCACCCATCAAAATTGTGATGTCTCTTCTTTTTACTTTATCCATAATTTCATGTAGTTTAGTATAAAATGCTTCTTTCACAGACTCTTCTTTGTCATTAGTTGGTGCATAACATTGGATGACATTGACATGAATTTTCTTTTTAGCTGTTTTGAAAATAGCTGTTATTATTCTGGGTCCCACAGCTTCCCATTCAATGAGTGCTTTCTGTGCTTCTTTAGATAACATAAGAGCTACCCCTTCACTGTGGTGTGAACTTTCGTCTTCGTGTCCTGAGGACAGCACCAATTCACCTGTCTACCCCCCTTCCACTTTGTTTCACACATTCCCAGAACCTCGATTTTGTATTCCCTCATTTCTGCTGCTACTTGTGCCACTTTCCCTTGTTCGTTCAATGTCCGAACATTCCAGGTGCCAAATCTGGAAGTTCTCCTAGAAGAAAGAAGGTTAGTCAGCAACACAGACTCCTTTCGGCTTTCTCTGTGTTGCATCATACGCCTCCCCGCGAGAGGACCTTCCCCTGTCTTGGATGGCTGTGTTTTATTTTCTTTATTTGACTTGTCCATATTTGTTGAAGTTTTTTGTGGTTTAAATTTTTTTTACAGGATGGGGTAACCGGCCCCATGCCCAACCCTCCTTAGTCGCCTTCTACGACATGCTTGGCAGGGGACAGTGTTACTATTCTTTGCTCCCCTTTCGGGCCCCGGTAACACACGGGTGACAGCAATTATGAGGACAGATTATGCTGATGCTTGTGGAAACTTTGATATTCAAGAATTGAATCTTTATTGAAGCTTTGTCGTACATCGTTAGGGTGAGCGATGTTTACAAGACGAGAAGCCATTTTGGAATGCTATTTATTGTTGATCATTTACCAGAGAACAGGGATGCCCTTATTATCCGATGATGATCAAGAGATCACACTTATGAAAGGAAAATCTATTCTTGGGTGATTTAACATTCGCTCAGAAGATATTTGCTGAATGCTATTTAAAGAAATCTCCGCTAGGGTGCAAGCTACACTTATGCTAAAGGAGGTTCTGTCCAGGAGTCACCGTAAACATTATTGATTAACTGACATGACTAGTCAGTAAGGCCTGATGAAGATTTGTTAAACATTATATATTAACTGACATGATCAGTCAGTAAGGCCTGATGAATATTTAGATGAGATATGGAACTCTGAACGTTTGTATACTGACGTTCCATTGTGTTTGTCCTCAACATGAATGCCAATTTATGATTGTACACCGTGGGTCAACAATATGCTATTGATGTCGACCTGTGTTCCTGTAACTGTACCCATTCTGTCAAGTGTATGCGTCAAATTAAACTATTGAAACGTCTACAGTGGTCTGCATAAGTAACTTCTAGATACGCATGAATGAGTGTTTGAACCTTCAGTCAACTCCACAGAACAGTCACACATTCGCGTATTGACATTTATTACAACACTCATTGTCAACACTGTATTCTTGTCAGGGCCTCATTGTGTCCCAGGACAAGGTGACATGTATACCTGACACTGTGCTCGGTTGTTTGAGTTGACTATTCAGTCCCAGTACATCTTTACAATGTACACTGATAAAACACAGTATACCGCATCCAAGAATAACAGCCTTTATCATTATCTATGTGACCACAAACAAAAGGGGTTATCAGATGATGATGCTACATTTTATACGCTGGCGATGGATAGGACACACATCGAGGAAACCTGTTGACAACATTACAAGGCAGTTCTTAGTTTGAAATCCCCAGGGTAAGATAGGTACAGGTAGACAGAAAAACACGTGAAGAGAACTGGAGAGAAATGAAAAAGGGGTGAGGAAAACATGGACAGACATTAAGAGGATGGCACGGGACAAGTGGGACGTGGCACGAGGTTGTTGAAAATATATGCTCCTAGGGGAGCTGAGAGGGGAGGGATAAATTAATGCTACATTATAGACTCTTACACAGAGACTTGTCAACCTTTCACCTGCTTTCACGCCACTGATAAAAGATACGGAATGGTGATCATCAAAGTCGAAAAACCAAAGTAATAAACACTGAATACAATCATGCAGTGGCGGCTGTAGCGCTTTTAGGCTGGTGGGGATATTTATAAACAATGTTGTAGTAACATGTGTTCATACGCACGGGGCGACATTCGTTTATCTATTGTTAGTCTGTTGGTTCCACGACGTGTTGATGCGCCCATTCTTTTATTGTGTTATCAATCTCTCTCTCTTTCTCACCTCTCTCTCTCTCTCTCTCTCTAATTAAATATATCATTGGTTCACACAACATAAATGGAATTTAGTGGAATCTGACTAAACAGCTTGATGATCTAGATTTTCTTTTGCCGATGACTTGGCTCTTCTGTCCCATTATCGCAATAACATTCAAGACTTCTTCTTCTTCTTCTTCTTGCGATCGCATCTTTGATGATTACACCGTCAGACGAGTTCTCATGATGAATTCGACTGTTGTTTGAAGTTCCTCTTTAACTCCATATAGCTTTGAGTTTAGTGTTGAGTCATTGGGCCAGTATATCTTTCTTAACTGGTCATACAGAGGACAGTCCTGTAGAACATGCTCAGCAGTTTGTTCGTTTAATCCACATGTGCACAGTGGTGAAGCAGACAATCGTAGCTTGTGCATGTGTTTATTCAGTTTGTTATGCCCTGTCCTGAGTCGAAAAATAGTTGTCTGTCCCTGCCGGTCGAGAGTGTGATAGTCGTCTTTGGGTTGGTTCTGTTCTCTTCTGATAGTCTGGATAGCTCTCTTTTTCTCAAAGTATGTGACTTCATTATCTTCTTGTTCACATTCTCCTCCCTTTTTTGCAAGTTTATCTGCCTTTTCATTTCCGGGTACACCACAATGAGATGGTACCCACTGAAGTATGGTTCTCTTTTTGGCAGCTACCTTGTTTAGTTCATTTCTCAGATGCGGGAGTTTACCACCCTTGAGAGCTTGCAGGACAGACAGTGCATCTGTGAGGATGACTACCTGGTGGCAGTCAGAGTTGGTGTTATAAATCATATTTGCAGCTTGCTCTAGAGCTTGAACCTCAGCTGTATAGTTGGAACAGAATTTACCAGTGGGAATGTGCCTAGTCTCATAGTGGTTGTCAGGATATGAGATAAAGATACCGGCACCTCCATTCCTAACAGCATTAGTTGCTGATCCATCTGTATAGGCATGTATCCATGATTGATCGGGATAGCTTTCTTGGATCATACTCAATGTAGCAGTTCGTTTTTGCAGATCATTATACTCACATCCACTTGTGAGACCACTGACTGTTGTATTAATTTGGAGGGCACTGCTGGCCTGCTCCCATGGTACAGGGTATAGGGTGGGCTTCAGTGGTGTTGTCTTCATGGATAGGTCTTCTTGATGCTGTCTTATAAGTCTTTTTCCCCGATGCACAAAGCTGCTACGCTTTAGACGTCCCAATGCCAGATCATCTAGTCTTGCCTTCATTGGGTGCATTGGCATACTGTTGTACTTTTCCATCTGGATCATGGTTTTTGTGTCTCTTCTATGGGACAATGTCTGTAATCCAGCAACCTTCTGCATCTCTGTTATTGGTGTAGTTTTCATGGCTCCTGTAATGAGCCTGAGAGCTTGATTTTGCACCTTGTCCAAAGACTGCAGATGTGAGTTAGCAGCTGATGACCATGCTGCTGAGCTAAACTCTAAGTGTGGTCTTATTACTCCATTATAAATCTTCTTTAGATTTCGTTCATTTGCTCCCCAGTTGGTACCTGCTAATTTTCTGAGTATGCCTAGTCGTCTTCGGGCCTTTCCTTCTGCATTTTCAATATGCTTATTCCATGTAAGCCTTTGGTCAAATGTCACCCCAAGATAGGTGGGGTAGCTTTCTTCCTTGATCACGGTTGTCCCTAGGTGTATGTTAGCTGATTTGTCCTTGGGGGCGAGGGAGAACAGTGTTGTGGAGGTTTTGTCTGTGTTTATTGTGATAAGCCATTTCTCTGCCCATGACACTAGCATGTCTGCTGCCCGCTGCATTCTATAATTTGCTGTGGTGACATTTTCATCAGCGCACCAGAGTACTAGGTCATCTGCATATAAGGCAGCTTTAACTCCTGCAGGGAGATCTTTCACCAGGTCATTGATGTAAACAAGGAAGAGTGTTGGGGAAATTACTCCTCCTTGAGGTACCCCCTGATGGAGCAACACTTTTCTGCTCTGCAGACCGTCAAGAGTGACTCTAGTTCTCCTGTTATGCAAGTATGACTGGATCCATTTCATCATGTTGCCTTGGATTCCACTTCTCCTAAGTTTTGCAATGAGGCCATCTTTCCACACCTTGTCAAAGGCCTGCTTGAAGTCGACCCAGATCGTTAGGACCTTTTTCTTCTCCTGGAAGGCATCTTCTATTGCTTGAGACAAGTAAGTAACTTGGTCTTCTATACTGTAGCATTCTCTAAATCCAGCTTGTTCCGGCACCAGGATCTGCTCAGACTCTAAATACCATTTCAATCTGTGGTTGACTATTCGCTCCATAGTCTTCCCAACACAGCTTGTGAGACTGATTGGCCGGTAACTTGCAGCCTCGGTCTTACATTTCCCTTTCTTTAGTATGGGTATTGTGATGGCTTCTCTCCATACTTGGGGTACCGTTCCTTTCAACCAGCTGTGGTTGAATATCTCAAGCAGTTTTGTCTTTGCTGCTGAGCTCAGATTTACTAGCATTTCGTTGCTGATTTTGTCTGGGCCGGGTGACTTTTGAAACTTAAGCTTGGAAATAGCCTTCTGTAGTTCTCCTAGTGTGATGGGTTCCCTCATTGGGGCAGGAGTATCTGTCTGTCCCATGGTTGCCAGTATTTCTTTTCTTATCTCTCTCTGATGGTCTATGTTAATGGGTAAGTTGCTTTCTGAACTGTATCTTCTAGCAAACAAGTCTGCAGCTTGTTTTCCTCTGAAAAGTTTGCCACCTTCATCCAATGTGATAGTCTGCCTTGGTGAGGAATGCTCTTCATTTAGAGACTTGACTAATCTCCAAAGTTTCCTGCCGTCTTTCTCAAGGTTCAGCGATGCCGTTTTAGTTCTCCAGCTTTTCCGCTTTTCTTCTAGCTTTGTTCTCTGAAACTCTGCTACAGCCTTTTTCCATTTGTTGTGAGTTTCAAGTGAAGGCTGAGACTCTGCGTCCTTTCTAGCCTTGTCCATAGCTTCCTGACGTTCTTGGAGTGTGCTGGACCAGTATGGTATGTAGTTACGCCGGCATCCTTTGGGAATGGTTTCTTTTGCAGCTTGTAGTATGCATCTGTTGAAGTCTTTTACCACTTCATTAATGTCTCTGTTCTGTACCTTGAGGGTGGACAGCAGTGGGTTCACCTGATGCCTGAATAAACCCCAGTTGGCTTTTTTGTAGTTCCATCTTGTAATGGCTGGGCCTGTACTGAGAGTTGCACTCTGGACAGTAAGAAAGATTGGGCGATGGTCGCTTTCCCCCTAGTTGGTCTCCTACTTCTCTACTAATAGATCCAGCTATATCTGGTGTGGAGAAGGCAAGATCTGGTGTTGAGGTTGTGTGCCATCCTCTGGAGTAGAAGGTAGGAGTATCTGTGGCATTATTGACTAGGATTAGGGAGTGATCATCTTGCCAAGTTTCAACCTCTTCACCTCTGTGATCCAGATGGTTATAGCCCCCAGCTCTGGGAGTGGCTATTAAAGTCTCCAACTGCTATAAAGTTGGTGGCTGGTACCTGTATAGAGCTGAGACTCAGGGGTTTGTTGTTCGGACAGTAATAGTTCAGGAGTTCTATTTCCATCTTGTCTACCTTTATCTGCAGCAGCTGATATTCTGCTCCATCCATGAAGGTTTTCCTTTCGTGTGCAGGAATGTTATTCCTTACAAGAGTAAGTACTCCTCCTTTTCCTCTATCTTGTCTGTCGGATCTGAAGCATTGATATCCCCTTATTTTAAAGGTTTGATCTGCTTTCAAGTGAGTCTCTTGGATACAGCAAACACTGACTTGCTTCTCATACAAGATGTTTTCCAGCTCTGTCTTTTTGCTGTATCCAGCCTGCTTGCTGTTCACTCCCTCTGCATTCCAGTGCATCATGACAAGTGGCACTCTGGGTTTCTCTTTTTCTGTTTTGTTTTGGTCAGTAGTTCTCCTCCGCCGTCTGTTGACTCCACAAGACGGTCTAGAGGGTCCTCCAGTAGCTGAGGGTGGGCTCTGTCGAGGCTCAGAGCCCGGCACTGCACCTGCCTGGTGGAGCTCCACAGGGCGAGCACCAGAACGAGATTTATTTGACGGTGTACTCTCCATAGAAAAAAAAGCGAGTTGCATGATACTGTGGTTTCCGGTGCGCCTTCTGGCCCAGTATCTACGACTTTAGCACCTGTTCAACGGGAGAGTGGGCTCATCCCTAATCTGTTTATGTTCCCAGTAGTAGACTATTCGCAAGCAGCCTGGGGGTGTCACTGCTCTGCGCGGACCTTGTTTACCGAGGCGGCGTCCGAGCTCGTATGGTGAAAATATGGTTGCGTTATCTTCAAAATAGCCCTGTCTTTCCCGTGGCTTTTCTGCCATCCTGCAACTTTGAGTTAGGGAGTTCTGAGCTCCAGTCTCTTTCCCAGGCATTTTATCCTGGCCTGGCACGCATACAGAGGACCCCACTTCTGGTTCTAAGTTAGCAGTTGGGGATAGGTGGGGTAGCACACTGTGCATTCCCCGTCATCCAGGGGGCTCTCCAACTATGCAGAGCTTGCACAATGCTGTGCTCTGGTTCTGGGCTCTCCCAAGGAATCCTCACGTCCTGCACAGAGCCACTTCCCGATACCCACCACCTGCCAACCCTCCATTGTAGAAATCTCCTGCATGCGGCCATCCAGTCAAGAGCCAGTATTAAGTCTGGTGCCCAAGTGATCCCCCCAAGCTCAGTGTGCAATGCTGGGTTCTCATCATGCTGCAACACAGGAGGGATTGTGATGCTCAGCCATCTCTCTCAATTCTGCACCGATAAGTGACATCGGGGACTTAACTTTGCCTCAGTACTGGGAGGCCCCGTTTCCGGGTACACCACACACAGCCAATTGAGGCAACGGTCGCCATGGGCGTGATAGACGACAAACAGTGAAGAATGAGGCAAGAAAGCATTTAACCCATGAAGTGGGGGTGGATTGGTGCAGACCAGAGCATGTACCACTCGCCGGTGGGTTCTGCATCTACACCTATAGGGTTCCAACCACTCCTCAGCCCATTTAGTCTGGCCCCTCACCCAGGACCTGTCCGGCTTGGGTGACCCTGCCAGGAGTAAAACTCCCGCCGGCATAGCTCCCGGGATCATTGAGGCGCTCAAGCTCTCCAACCACGGCAAGGTAGGCTTACATGTGGAGAGACATTCAAGACAAAATGATAATACTCGATACAATCAAATAATGGATATAAAACGTTAGGACCACATCAGCCTAACAACTTTGTTTTAAATTAAATTGACATTTCAGCGCTAGTGGTTTCGAGTAATTATAAAGGTCTTATAAAATGTAATATTTACATTTGTCAACGTATAACAATGAAATAGTATGTGTTGTTAGCGTAACCTTGACGACGACAAGTCTGTACTCTTTTTTGCTGTGTATGATAGTGTCATTGTAAACCATTGTTGTGGCGGATCGATAGTCAACATCACAGAAGTCCTACAACGACACAGGCTCATAACCGCCAATACAACTCACTTGGCTGAAAAATTGAAAGTAAGTAAGTAATAAATTAACAAAAATTGGCCCGATGCGTATGTTATCTCTAGCGATGAACCAAACGGTATCTTCCACAAGTTCAGTTAAGTGCATTTGTATGATATTGCAATTTGTTTCATCTTTATACATTAGAATATGGTCGTTTTTGGTCACCATGTGGAGTTTATTCTTCGAATTTTCTGACCGAACACCATCACCAAACAAGAACTGCTTACTCGAAGCCACCAAGAAGACATGCGTACCATCTGTCACTGGTTGCCTCCCCTTAGCTCTGCAGTAGTGGCCCAAAAGTGGCCACAACTCAACAGTAACTGATATGGGTCTTCAACGGTGTCTACCTTTGCACAAGATTTCTCTTGGCAGAGTTGTAGATGGATGGATAATGATGCTTCTACCTCCAGGGGGTTTTCACAAGATATTCAGAAAAGCAAGCACAATGCTGCATTGGCTGAGCACGTTAATTCTACTATCTGCCGTCAACTTTTGTGAAGGATTATGTAATATAATTTGTCTCGTACAAGCCCCCAGCTAAGTTAATTCATCGAGTTTCCTCTTATTATTAGATAGCTCTGCTTAAGGGATATTTAAGAAATTGTCTGAGACATACAAATGTAGTACATTCACTATGATTAAATCAACTTTAGATTTTTCTTTATCCAAGTAACAAATGTAATAATCAATTATGTTTTAACAGTTAAAAAAAAAAAAAGAATAATTATTTAACAAAAATGTTCATCATCAATGATGTTATGGAGGTTTTGGATAAGAGTTCACTTGGCAGCTTTTATTTTTCTACTTAGCTGCCAATGAGTTTGTCTGTTGTGCTCCAAATGATGTTTGGGTCTTTGCAGATGGAGGACTAGATCACCTCAAGACGCATCATCCCCATAGTTATGGAGGGGGCTAATACTAAATATAATCTACTAATTATAACCCACCAGGGGTTGAACGGGATTTTTTCTTGATCAATTTAAAAAAGAAAAGAATTCCAGTTAATTAAGCCTTGTTGCAACATCGCATACAAATGAATTGATTTCAAAAAAGCTGCCACATCCAAACATATTTACACTTGAAGATAGAACAAATGAGATCGAAGGGTTGAGTACTTGGAGCCCTTCATTTTTTTACAATTAATAGTAGATACTTGAGCACACGCCCGCACGCACGCACACACTCACGCACACACACACACACGAACGCACACGCACACACATATATGCTTCATCTCATCTGCCGCTGCATACTAGTACATTTAATGTACCAAGATTTAGATTACTCTGTTCTTCGATTTTACGAGTTTTCTCAAGCCTGATTAATGCTAATTATAGTTATATTTAATTTTCTAATTATTGAAGAAAGATATCACGTTCAGCCACTGATGGTTTATAATTAGAATATATGAGCTCTATAATTTTAGATAGTATGTATAATTGCCACCACCTACTAATGACATTATTGTTTCTAGGCAATAATTGGTTCGGTTTTTAAGGACCATCTCCATTGTACACGGACAACTCCATCAGTGCTCCGATTTACTCCCTTAGATTACACAAGGAGAATCTCAGCACAGTGCAAGAACTCCGTAGCACCAACGAAGATCCCAATGTGTGTATACAGGAATCACTTACTTACTTACTTACTTAGTCGTTCCCCTTCTACCGTGAGGTGTAGAGGTTTGGAAGAGAGAGCGCCAGACTATCCTATCGGCTGTCTTCCTCCTGGCCTGGTTCCATTCTAGTCCTCGGTCCTTCAAAGATTGTCTAATGTTGTCCTCCCAGCGGACTCTGGGTCGTCCTGGGGGTCTGGATCCTTGGCTCTTTGTTTTCCATGCTTGTCGTGGTAGCCGGTCTTCTCCCATACAGGAATCACACATACTATAAATAATTTTGTGGGGAATAGGTTTCCTAATTTTTAAATGTTGTCAGGGCAGCAGCCGTAAGGCCTACTCTTTACGATGTCCAAGTGCCGAGGCATTATTAACGTGTGCAACTTGCACGCGAGACCTCCTATATTTTTGCTCTTATCCGAAAAGGCTAGGCATCCGATGTCACTACCCAGGAGATCAGCGGGGAATATGACATCATTAGGAACCACTGTGTCTGATAAACATTTCCATCAATTATATTCCCTGTCCTGGGAGCCAACCCAGTACCTTTAGACCACACCTCTTGGCCACTCCTACCCTCTAACAAATAATGAATATGGGGTAACTGAAAAGTTAATATTTGTGTTTGCTTTTCCTTTGTTATAAAATGGTACATTCTTCATATTGTTATAATGGGGTGCGATCCATGCCAGATATTTTATAAGGTGGGTCATCTTAAATACAGTATAATACACAGAAAAATGTATTTGTATAAAATGGAACAATGCTAAACATGAATTTAATACCGAACCTAAGTCAAATTTTAAAAGTATCATTTATTCAAGCAAAACTGCATAGAAACAGCAGTAGTCCTACAATTGTATCAAAAATGCTGGCAATTATTCATAAAGGGTCGTCCACATGTGACGTCACGCTATTTTACCCCCTCTCTCCCTTTGTCACACTTCGTCACAAAAACTCAGACTCCTTTTTATGTGGCGTCACAAATCTCTGACCCCTCCCCCCTTACCCCCTTACTGATATTAGATGTGAAACATATGAAGCCACTTTGTGTTTTTAGTCCTGCAGAAATCTAAGTCTATATATACTGCTCAAAAAAAGTTAAAGGCCACTTTCAATTTTTAGGTCATTTCAACTAAGATGTTTTTTTTAAAACCTGAACACTCAGTCAAAAATGTTTTGCTGCATTTTGTTGCATGCTTAAACAATGTTTGTTAATCTGACAATAAATCAAATCTGTGTTACGTGTGTGTACCTCCAAGGTCAATCAAATGTACGTGGTGGAAAGGGAAATAATGCATGTTTGAAAATGTTTCCTATGGCAAAGCCTGTTGATAAAATTACTGAAATTTGCTTTTCACGTGCAAGTCGTGACTATAGTGAACACATGTCTCCCACTTTTCGGAAGGAACGGGCAATGGGTATGTTTGTAACATTTACCATTTTAGACATGGCTCAGCGAATACGCTTGACCAATGTTGACAGATGGAGAGCGATGGCATGGCTGCAGGATGATGTAGGGCTGCGAGAAGTTGCTAGGAGATTAGGAGTTGCCCACTCTGTCATACAAACTCTGCGTGATCGTTATAATGCAACCGGCAGTGTCGCAGAACAACGCAGGTCAGGAAGTCCAAGGTCTACCACAAGACGGCAAGACACGCTGAGCCATGGCTAAAATGGTAAATGTTACAAACATACCCATTGCCCGTTCCTTCCGAAAAGTGGGTGACATGTGTTCACTATAGTCACGACCTGCACGTGAAAAGCAAATTTCAGACATGTTATCAACAGGCTTTGCCAAAGGAAGCATTTTCAAACATGCATTATTTCCCTTTCCACTACGTACATTTGATTGACCTTGAAGGTACACACACGTAACACAGATTTGATTTATTGTCAGATTAACAAACATTGTTTAAGCATGCAACAAAATGCAGCAAAACTTTTTTGACTCAGTGTTCAGGTTTAAAAAAAAACAGCTTAGTTGAAATGACCTAAAAAATTGAAAGTGGCCTTTAACTTTTTTTGAGCAGTATATATGATGCTTCGCATCTAATCGGAAAGAAGCTAGCAAAACTTCACAAGATAAGACATCATAAACTTCATAAGTTACAAGGCATTCTCTACGCCCGTGTTTGTAAGCGTCGGTGCCGTAGCATTTTAGCATCTGCTTATCAAGTGCTCACCAATTAAATATATAAAGTTCAATTTACTCTAAAGCTTATCGCCTGAGTAAAGTTAAAGCACACTCTAATTGATTCTCCTATATATCAAGTTAAACTCACTCAAAAGCGTATGTCTTTAATCAAGATCACATATTCACAAGTTGATGAGTCTATCTATATCGAGATCACATAGCCACACTGATTTATCAAGATATCAAGACCAAGTGCTCACTTGATTCGCATATATATATATATATATATATATATATATATATATATATATATATATATATATATATATATATATATATATATATATATATATATATATATATATATATATATATATATATATATACAAGGGGATTGACATAAGTCTTGGGCCTGACCATGAAGGAGTCACAGGATGAAGATGAAACTTGGCACATTTAAAGTTCATCATATTTGCACTGAATGTATGAAGTACGCATTTGTTTCTTCAATGGGTTTTCCCGCTATGGTGCACGGCTCAATATACCCTATTGACCGGATCTGCTGCTCCAAAGATTTGACAAAACAATGGAAAAGAACGAGGCCAGAGCTGTGATAAAATGTCTGATGTTTCATGGAAAAACACGTACAGAAATACACAGGGAGATGGAACCAGTGTTTCGTGATTCTTGTCCTTCATATACTTCGGTAAAAAAACTGGTGTCAACAGTTTAAGTGCGGCCGCAAATGTTGCTGATCTGCCAAGATCTGGTAGACCAGCCTCAGAGTGCAACGATGAAAATGCAACAAGAGTGATGAAAATCATTGACCAGGATCGAAAAATGACATGTGTGGAGATAGCTAGTAGAGTAAAACTAAATGAAAGAACAGTTTATAGAATTTTACACAACAGACTGAACATGAGAAAAGTGTGTGCACGCTGGGTTCCGCGACTGTTGACACGTGAACAGAAGCAAACGAGGGTAAATTGCTGTCAACAGTTGCTCAAAAAGTGTCAGTCAAAAAATTTTTTGGAGACCATGGTGACAGTAGATGAGACTTGAGTACACCATTATGACCCCGAATCCAAAATTGCCAGCATGCAATGGAAAACCCCGGGCTCCCCAACACCTGTCACGCCGAGAGCGCAGAAATCTGCAGGAAAAGTGATGCTGATTGTTTTTTGGGACGGCAAAGGTGTCCTTTTGAAAGATTATCTGCCTCGTGGCAACACAGTTAATGGACAGTACTATGCAGATCTTCTCACCAAACTAAGCAAAGGTTGTGACCAGGAAACGAGGGATAACGCGCACTCAAAATCTTCCTTTGCTTCAAGACAACGCGCCCTCTCACAAAGCACGGCTTGTGCAGCTAGCAGCCGACGATTTGAATATTGAAATTCTTCCACACCCACCATATTCTCCAGATTTGGCTCCATCAGACTTTTTTCTATTCCCAAATCTTAAAAAAACAGCTAAAAGGAAATCATTTTGACAGCGATGAAGAGGTTATACTGGCATGTGATGACTGGTTTAGTTTGAAAAAATAGGGTGTTCTACTCCCAAGGTCTTTTCAAGGTCAAGCAGAGATGGCAGAAGTGTGTCAATTCAGACGGTGGCTATATTGAAAAGGAATAAACACTATACAAAATTTCAGCTCTCTGTGACATGTCCTTCATGGTCAGGCCCAAAACTTATGTCAATCCCCTTGTATATATATATATATATATATATATATATATATATATATATATATATATATATATATACAAAGTTCAAATCACATGAAAGCCTATTGCCAGAACCAAAATGTCAGTGTATGAAGTGAATGCATCTACTCTAAACGAGTAAATTCATTCAATCAAGCTTCATAACACGAAACACACTCGTTACCAGAAGATCATTTCGTGAAGAGCTCTAGTCTAATCAGGGCCTTTTCAAGAACAGACAGCAAACATTTTCTTGAGACAAATGTCAACAGTTTGTTGACGCTAGAGAGATTTTCAAGCTTTGAGGGACATTACATCTTACAAGTTCTCACTACTACACGTGCAAAACTTTTCATCAATAAGTAATCGTCTTGGAAACCACCCGTGGAACAGATATCTAAATTAGATAGTTGGTGTGTACATGCGTATAACCATAGAGTGGAGAAAATTTGAGAGACTCATGGACAGTGTAGGTGTATCATCAATGTAGTTGTCGTGCTTAGATAGGTTTTAAAGTTATTTAGGGTCCCGCCTGAGCATATGGGATGGTGATAAGTACGTGAGAAGTAAAGGTGTAAGAAATAGATTTTCACGAGTGGATAGTTTAAGGAAAAGATCTGTCTCTGGAATGAGTAGTTTCTCTAGTCCAGCCTATCTATACGACTATAATTTAGTGTAAGACAATCTTGCACCTCCCTATATTGAGAAATATAAGTTACACTAACCACACACACACACACACACAGCTATGTGACAAGAAGACACCCAAACGTGAAAAAAAACTATGGAAAAATTGGGTATGAGTCTGACCAACACACAAAGTTTAGTTATTTTGTTGTTTATTATCATTAAACTTTACAACATCGAATATCTAAAAGAGAAAGATCAAATACATCAGAATTACATATACAGAAAAATAACAGAATACCTTTGCCCTACCCCTTTATTGAGAAGATAAGAACCCACAAGTTAATAACCCCAAAGGTTAAAAGTTTAGCACTAGTTACAGTATAGGCAGTAAAGAAAGAACACAGTTCCCACTAAACGTTATCCAATAAAATTAAACAATAGTCAAACAGAGTGCAGATGATACAATGTTTCCTGTACTAAAGAAAATATTTCACTCTCTCTCTCTGTCATGCGTGGCCACACAATCTCGCTTCTTACCTATTCTTGGTGAAACAATCTGTTGGACGTAAAAATCCATGAATATGTATATAAGGTCTTACTTACTTACTTAGTCGTTCCCCTTCTACCGTGAGGTGTAGAGGTTTGGAAGAGAGAGCGCCAGACTATTCTATCAGCTGTCTTCTTCCTGGTGTATATAAGGTCCAGAGTATTTATCTTCCGAATTGGGACCCAGTCCCTCCACTAAAAATTAAATTTTATAAGGGGGACACCTAATTTGGTGATTGATTCCTGGATATACAATGTCACCTTGAATATTTAATGCCGAGACTCTCTTAGATCTGGTGCTCACAGTAAACAGTAGGAAAACATCTGATTGCTAAAAAAAACTGTTAACTATTGTTACTTGATGATGATGGTAAATCCTATCGGCTGGCTCCGGTGAGTAATAATAATAATAAATTCTTTAAGCACCAAACACGGCGCATAAGGCAGAAACCAGTGCTCTACTGGTTGTTCGTTGTGACGCCACTCCTCTTAGCTCGTGCACATTATTTAGGCCCAACGTTCTTCCTTCTCTTATTATTGTTCTTCTGAGTGTTTCTTTTGGTCTTCCTTTTTTCCTCTTACCCTCAGGAACCCAAGTGAGCGCCTGTAGTGGTATTCTGTTGTTTTGCATTCGTAGGACATGACCGATATATGACCATCGTCTTTTCCTTATATAGTCGGAGACATATTTCTGCCTAGAGTCTTCTCTTATTTGTCGATTAGTCTTGAATTCTTTCCAACTGATGTTCATGAGTTTTCTAAGACATTTGTTCTCGAATGTATTCAGCTTGTTCTCCAATGATTTTGTTATTTTCCAACTCTCACAGCCGTATGTTAACACTGAGATAACATTTGAATTAAACAGACGAAGCTTGGTATGTATATTCAATGATCGTAATTTCCAAATGTTAGATAATCTATTGAAGGCGCTAGCTGCCAAAGCAATTCTAGTATGGATTTCTCTTGTTGTGTCACCATCCTGAGTCATTTTACTGCCTAAATAATTGAAACTTTCAACTTTCTGTAGTTTTTCCCCGTTCAAGATGATATGAAAGGTCTCGTTAGAAAAGTTCATAGCTTTAGTTTTAGAGGCATTTATTTGGAGACCTATTTTAACCGAGAGATGACACAAATTATTTATTGCTTCTTGGGATTGTCTTGGTGTTGAACTTAAGAATGCTATATCATCTGCGAAATCCAGGTTCCCCAGGAATTTTCCATTTGTCCATTTTATACCTAATTGTTCATTGTGGGTATAGTTTCTCATAACCCAATCAATAGCTATTCCAAAAAGTAGTGGTGACATAATACAGCATTGTTTCACCCCTGTTTCTACTGTAAACCATTCTGTATTCCCTTTATTTGTTCTAACACAACATCTTGCATTGTCATATAGCGCTTTGATTATATTCACATATTTTGTTGGAAAACCATAGATTGTAAGTATCTTCCACAATGATGGGCGGTGTAGACTACAACCCATAAAAGCCAGATCCAAACCTCAGAAATGAGGTATCTGAGGAAGGTGGTTGAAGTAACAAGAAGAGACATGGTACGCAACCAGTCGATACGTCTGTGGTGAAGTGGGATGTTATAAATATTTATAGGGGACTTAGGGTACTGACTGAGATCAGCTGTGAAGGTATCTATATCTATTAAAAGTAGTGTATTATAGATAACCTTACTTGCTACCACATATCTCTTTATCTCAGTCAGAATTATTCTGGAATAGTGTGATGCTACGTTATGTGTCTAGGGTATGTGTATGAAGAAGTGTAAGTCACAACAACAGACAGATAAACAATTTAATGTAATCCACTACTCTTGACAACACTGTGACACTCACATACATATAACACTCTATGAGAATATCTTAAAGGAGGCACTGATAACTTTCAAATAACAATATGTATTCATTACTGGCATGAATGAATATGTGTCCTGATTCAACTACAAGGGAATCAGGAATCACAATCAATTTAAATTACAAGTTATGTACAGAATGTATTTAATATGAATATTGTAGTGACATATATTATTACAAATGTTCTATGTGTGTCAGTTGGGTAGTAGTAAAATGAGGTAATACTGGTTTTGTTTTGTTCAAGCTCTGTTGGTATTTGTCATCATGACTTCAATAGTTTGTCTTTAGGGATCAGTATTGGAGATGTTCACAGTTCCTGATTTTAAGACAAGTAAATTCCCCTCTGAATGGTATTTTTATAAAGTTATTTCTAGATGAGGGGACATAATGTTGAGCTCAGCTGGCCAACTCTGCTTATCTTGAGTGATGGCGGCAGGAGAGGACTCCTCTGCTCGAATTCTCTCTGGGCTCTGGAGACACCTCACTGATAGCTAAAAGGACCAAGGAGTATGCTGTCCGACACTGGATTCAGCAAATCTCTGACCAGGTGCTGCTCACTACCATCAAGACCACTGTCCCTGAAATCAAGAAGGATGTACCTTCTACTTCATAACTAATTTATATTCTCTTTTACACTGATCACAATACAGCACAAACATTGCGTTCAGAGCGTTAGGCCAACAGTCAGCTTCATTTGAAATACTTTATTCCAGTATTACCCTTCTTAATGGTTACTACGCCTCTGCACTTCCAGCATTATTTCTTTCTAGTCAATCATCCAGGTGTCAGTGTACTGTTTGGCCATTCCATGCCGTTTTACTTCTCTCCGACACCCTCTGTTCAGGCTGGAGCATTTTAGGCTTTACCTCACGTTTGCCACTGAACTACACATATATATACAGGCATAAATCAACAATTCACATTCAATTTTCATTAAAAGATATTAAATGGTTCAAGCTTACCACAATTCATACGAATAACACAGATACGTTGATTAGCAATGAATTCTGGCACAAACTGGCACAAATTTCCTTCCTTCTGCTTATCTTCCAGGCTTTTATTGAGCCAAATATAAGCTGGCTTCAACGCACTGATGCTTTATCAAGTGTATTTAAACAAGTGGTTTCGAACTAACGCTCCCAAGTGTGTATATCAGCGAGACTGGCCAATGAGCCACGTTTCGACAAGTGTTTGAAAAAATGTTATCTTTTCCCGTCTCCCCTAACAACCAAGATAGTATTTATAGCTCGACCAATCGTGGTTAGGCTTTCATTTGTTGCGCTCCAATCAATTTGGAGTTTACATGGTAGGCTATTTCTGTAACGTAAATTTTTTTCAAACACGTTAAAAAAAAATCTTATGAGCAGAAATGATTTTATGCTGTCAGGCACCCCCAATATTTTATTTTGGGTATAATTTATTAATTCCTGGACTATTTGCGTAACGTTTTACATATTATTTGTCAGCAAGCCCTAAGGAACCAAAAAATACTAATTTAAAGGAGCTACGTGGCTGCGTTCAAAATATGCAATTTCTTCTACCTCCTGTTTGGAAGATGTGCTGTCTGGGTACTGTTATGTTTTCAACCGTAAACCCATCTAATGTTATCTTTTCTAATAAGAGTCTGTTATGATTTATAAACCTAACTCTGGGAAAGGGTAGTGTATTTTATCACTGTCCGTCTGAAAAAAAATTAGTGCATGTAGACTTACACGCGTGATGGCAGCATTTGCGTATCGCGCGAAGCGTGTTTAGTGTTCGGCTTCCTCTCCCTTCTCGCTATCCTTTAGTCCAACTGTTCGTTCGTTTTGGTAACGTAATGTAGAAAAAGACATGAATGGAATTTAAAATTTAGGTCATTACGCAGTCTCTCAATTCTTTTCCAAGAAATACAGCACACGTTTCATTGAAGAAGGCGGGTAATAATACAGTAAGCTTTTATATCAACGTGAAAGCGTTACAATTTGCAGACGAAGCAGAAAACAAGGGGGATTTCGAGTACATTCTTTGTGATAGCACTGTCATTTTACCATTGCTCTTTTCTTTATTATATGTATTTATTAGGCTTTATATTTAATTGATAATTTATATATGTGGATTAGAATATTCCATGACAACGTCAAGGCCTTAAATCCTACCCCCTGCAGACCCAAGTAGAACAGTCCCAATTAAGATGGTTTGGCCATGTCTGCAGAATGGGAGAAGATCGGATACCACGACAAGCATGGGAAACAAAGAGCCAAGGATCCAGACCCCGAGGACGACCCAGAGTCCGCTGGGAGGACAACATTAGACAATCTTTGAAGAATCGAGGACTAGAATGGAACCAGGCCAGGAGGAAGACAGCCGATAGGATAGTCTGGCGCTCTCTCTTCCAAACCTCTACACCTCACGGTAGAAGGGGAACGACTAAGTAAGTAAGTAAGTAAGCAATTTAAGTCTTTCTAACATCATGCAACATAATATTGAGTGAGTGCCGATTCTGAAATAGCGTATCTCTTCTGGATAAAAATCCACTTGGATAGGACTATCAAAAGTCAGGAGAATTGTTATTACTCCACAAAGGGCTGATAAAATTGAATAAATATATCTGGGTATTTGTAAGTCCAGTTAAAATTTACTATTAAAATGTTAGTTAGTCTCTGTGACCGGTCCTGTTCACAGCTGAACTTGGAGACGAGTAAGCCAAAAGAAGACATCTTAAATCCAATCAGTAAATGGAGAAAAGGCCCAAAATATAGACCAAAATAAAGCCAAAATAGACCCAAATAAGACCGTTGGTCGCCGTTTATCAGGTCTTGCCTAAGGATGGAGAATCATCATGAAAAAATGCTACTAATATATATCTACATATAAGCACACGGTGTCTCTAGCCTATTCCTACCTGGTCAGTTTTTTTTGCTCGCACGGCGTCTCTAGATCAGGTGAAGGTATGTGCCTCCCCGCTCATTCTGCGCACGCTAACAATCAGCGTACAATGTCAGTGTCACGAGCACTATATGCTGTGGATTTGCAAAACACACCACCACTAATGATAAACAAGGCTCGTCCTTCTAAAGGTACGACCACCACATATAATGCTGACAATAAGAAATAACACCTTTAACAGGAATTTCCCTTTAATGATCGAATGCACACAATATCGCCACACACGGCTACAAATATATGACTTCTATATAAAGACACATGAATACATGCCAGAGCAAACTTCTCTTAATAGATTTGGCTAACAACCGCATATAACACAATATGGCGGCCTACTATTAGCAATGACTAGAGCACCGCTCTCCGTAGCGGCCCTACTTTATACCAATGAACAAACCTCCCAAACTGGACAAGGTAAACTCTGCGGTATGTAGAAAAATGACACTAGTTAACATCTCAAACTAGAATTACACACTACACTCCAAATACTCCACAGGAAAGCAAAACTCAAAATATGAAACTCATAGCACACTCTTCTCAGGGAACTGCTGGGCAAGGAAAGACTCAGTATGTCCGCTCTCGGACCTGACTAAACGATCACTGCCTATCTTGGCGCCCAAAAAATCCCGCTTCCCGTCCGGTCACCTGACCTGAGCAATCAAGTTATCTCAGGGTCGCCAAAACTCGGCGTTATCAATGTGGCCATACTAATTTTTCGTCACCGCGAAATCGCGCTGTGACAGTCAGTTATTATTTAATTTATCTATATGCGCACTTTAACAAATATCGCCTGTCGCTAAGTACTATTAGATTGTTGGTGTCTGTTTGCTAAGTCGCATGATATTTAAACAACAGTCACTTACTAAAATTACACAACATGAAATACACGTGAATTCTATTCCGTGAATTATCCGTCGCGCCTAGTGTATTAATTAGTCAACTAAACGTCTCTTTCTGTGTGATAAAGCGGGTGATAAAATTATCAATAGACTGCACAACTGGTACACAAATAGCTACCCGTTATTTTCCACTGGTTCTAACACCTACAAAATCACAGTGAATTTAAGATGATAAACACTTTAATACGCTTAAGCAAAAATTTATATTACCAGAAATCCAGAAAGAAATCACCACGAAACTATTAACACATCTATTCCCAATGGTTCTAGATAACGTGTTTAGACTCTCCGAAAAATTCTGAGCGACACTGATAACTGATTTGGGAAAGACGCAGTTTATATACCATCATGTTATTATGATCTCTAGAGGATGTTAATTTTCACACTCTTAGTGCATAGCAGGAAAATCAGGAAACTGCGTTTCCCAGATGAAAGGTCCTCTGAGCCGGCCACCGTTTTTCTCGTCGAGCGCTGGTTGACCAACATCAAAAGGCTCTCGTTACGATAACAGGGTTTCTTTCAAAATCGCTCGCGTCTCAAGATGAAATGCTAATCGACGTCCGAGACTCCCTCGTATCTGAAGATCAAAGGGTTAAGTGTTTATCCCACGTGCGGTCTGTCCGATGTCCGATGATTGACAGATCAGCTTGCGTGAGAAACTTTTGTAAACAAACCCTGTTCGCTGGGAGGTCGCGAAAGTTGGTACTGTGTCTGTTTGTTTACATCTCAAGGAAAAGAGGCGAGGATTAAGGGTGAGTAAGGCAGGCTGTCAAATGCGTGACTTTTCTAACGAATCATAGAACGCCACGAGGTAACGAAAGGCTGTCGGATCCTGTAGGCTATATTTCCATTATACGTCACAGTTGTAACACTTAATATATACCATCATCATTTCACTATTTTACCTAGTTTCACTATCATTTTTAATTTACGATTAAATTACGCTATCCATCTTCGTCTTGTCCTTATCTCGAACAAGTCTCTTTCGTTCTTAACCAGCTGATTTCTGGAGACCTTCTTGATAACGTTTCATAGGCCATCCCGCATCATACTGTAGCGGTGTAACCATTGGTACCCCGCCCAGTAAAAACACAATACGACATTTAGCAGCAAGATCAGATATTCTTCCTCTCCATTCTTTTGGCATTTCTTCTCTCTCCCAGGCGTTACCGAGAAATTTGTGTAATATCTCAGCATCTCTGTGGAGGTGTCTATGTCTGATGTTGTGGTCACTGTTGCAGTGCCATCTCGGCCAGCAGCTGTTCCATCACTTAGAAGATTTTCGGTGTACTTGTTTCTTCCTTACTTAGGGTTTAACAGCTTATTCATAACTCCTTGTCTGTTGGCTGGATGTCTGGGGGATATTGTGAAACTGGTCTATTAAAATTCCCGCAGAATGTTCCGTCCCTCTTTCATTTCCTCTTTTCTTTTCCAAGCAATTTTTTTCTTGTCTTTTAGAGGGCCATTTGAGCGGTCGTACACCAGCTAATATGCTTCTTCGTACTCTTGTATATGTCTTTATTTTCTTTGGTCGCAGGTTCCTCTGCCTCTCTTGGCAATTCGTCAATATATTTCCTCTGGTCTCTTCTGGTGTTTTTTTTTACCTCTTTATTCATTCATTCATTCATAACCCTCCGCTCCCCAAGGTGCATATGTCTTCAACAAACACATGCCAAGTCATCCTGTCACGTGCCATCATATCAAGTTCTTTCAACGTTCTTCTCATTATTTTCACCTCTGTTTCCAGCTCTCTTCTCCATGTGCTTCTTGGTCTACCTCTTTTTACCTCCTAGTATCCTCTTATGAATATTTCATGAGCCTTAGCTCTGAAACTTGTGGTTTCGCTTCTGTTTAAATCTGCTTTCCTGTGTCTTTTTTATTTCCCTCATTGTATTGATGCTATCCATGCTTTGAAATGGCACTCCGTTTTTCCCAGAACTTCTCCTCATATCTTATTCCACATATTTTTATTATCTCTTCCCAGTGGTCTTCTGTATTCATTACATCCTTTAGCTGTTGGAGCACCTAGTACTTACACGATATTGTAATTGTACATTATTTCATTTGTTTCGTGATTCTTGAGCTATCCTTCATTAGACCTTATGCTGTTGTATATCTTGGGAGCGTGTCGTGGTTGAGTTAAAGTTTTAGAGTTTTTGTCGAGTCAGACAATTGTAGTAAAATCGACAATGAGAGTGAACTGACTGAAATATGAAAATAAGTATATCAGCACAACAAGATAAGAAAGGCATCAATGTGACGAGTAGGGTGTATGTAGGTGGATGTGGACGATTAGACAGACAACACTGATACACCGCTCGTATAGCTCATTGTCCAAGAAATAATTCCAACAGCCTGTATCAATCTCCCCTAATGTATTAGATTCACAAATAAATCACAATGGACGCAGGGCCATTACAAATAATGTAGACCTCATCAATTCCGAGTATTCTCTAAGCACTCTGCTTCCCGGAATCACTACACACAGCAACTAGGATTCTTAATAAACAACTACTGCAACATCCACCCTTCTCTGCTCTACACTCTAGGCTGTCTCCTGTCTACTCTCTGCTCTCTACTGTCTGCTCTCTACTGACTCAACACACGTCTCCAACCAGTACACTCCTCCCGCTGACTGACCCTTTCATGCGTATTCCCTAAAACCCGTGAAACCCTTTCACGCTCCACTGATCTTCATTCACGCATCACAAAAGCTAACAGCTTGTCTCAAGCACTGCTCACAAACCTATAGCTAAATTATTACCATGCACGCATTCCCAGCTCACAACAACTCACATAACTAATAAACTCCCGCTGGAGCATGGGAACATTCACACATACAAAATAGCCTCAAAACACTCCGTGACATCCACCCCTTTCCCCACGTGAAAAACCGGGGTTTTTCACAGTGAAGACAAAGATGGGAGTGCTATACATCATCAAACCTAAAATACATTATCAAAGTAAACAATACTTTCATACAAAATACATCAACCCACCCTAATAGCATACAAATTATTCTAGCCATAATCATATTCAATATCTTTAAAGTTAAACAAAATTCATGTTCATTTCAGAGAAATACATGCATCATCTACAAACTTCATGTAAAGTCATCAAACTTATACAAATATAACTACAAGTAAACATGATTTATTATAATCATAATTCTCTTGTCTGGCATCTTGTCCTACATCAAACTGTTGTAAGGTTAATGTTCAGCTGCTTGGTGACTTGGGAGACTGCAGAAAACTTGTTGCAAATCCCTATGATCAATACTGAAGCATTTGCTCTGAGAAAGAAAATTTTGTCTAAATCAAAAAGCAACAAAAGTTGACTAGTTGCAAAAATATTTTCAAATTTTATCTAAGTCACTATGACACTTATTTGTACAAATCACTATATTATGCCTTCCCTTCTGAGTTAGTGATGTTAGTTTTCGGGCTCTGTAATTTCAATATTATATTATCAGAAGCCCCTTCCTGCATCATATTAATCTCAGCCTTGGTCATATTCTTCAGGGTAGCTGCTCCATTTAGGATGATGATATCCTCGGCTACTATCAAAGCTACAACAATAGCTTTCACCAGCATCATTCCATCTACGACGTGTCCTGCTGTAAAGATGGTTACTGTCTCTTTTGTCTGCCCAGCGGCAATCTCGTCTGAAACTACCTCTGTATATTTCTCCAGCTTTTTGTTCACTATAGCTTGGTCTGCTGGAACAAAATCCTCTGTTTATATTTTGTCCTCTGTACCTGTTTCTAAATCCAATCCAACGTTTGCTTTGAAAATTACCACAGTAATTATTACTACTCATGCGGCTTCCTGTAAAGTATCTTGAATTTCTTAAGTCACTAGTTTCTCTTATGTAATGTTTCTCATGTGGCATACGAGCACCATTACCTATTCTGTGATACTTCTCAATCAGCTTTCTGCGCTCTTCTTTCATCCGGTCTGTCTCAGGATATTTGACAGATCCATAACATTCATTTTTTATTGGCATAGTAAAGTTCTCCTTTATTTCATTTACTGCCCTTTCTTGAATATTCATCTTCCGTTCACCCAATTCATTTGCTCTCAATGCACGATCTCCGCACCCCAACTGTCGTACAACCTGTATCCCTTAAGACGGATACAACTTTATGTCCTACGTACCCTGGATGCAAGACTATGTTCCCATCTGTATGAATTGCTGACAAACATGGAAGTGGGTGGCCACAAATCAAAATTGGTGTCTCATCTTTATGAAAAAGTGGTCTACACCCTTCACAACTCTCGTTGTTGAATGTATCTAAGACTACCACTGAACTTGCGTGTTCAAACTTCCTATTAGGACAATCGAATTGAAGGTGACCAATCCCATTACATAGAAAGCATCTGTACTCCTCACGATGGCTCTTTTGTGGACTACCCTGAGTGCTAGTCTGAGGCTCGGCCACCGGCTGAGGTTCAGGCTTGTCACAAAACCTTGCTCCATGGTATGGTGATCCACATTTAAAACAACCAGAAGGTCTTCTACTACCTCTTCTTCTTCTTCCATCCTTAGCCACCAACCGGCAAAGCAGTATGTGGCCAGTACGCCTAGTGGCGTCTTAGGGCAACAACAAATTGATCAATCTATCGCTGTTTCCACCACGCCTAGTGGCGTCTTTGTGGAACAAAAACAGACCAAACAATCTATCATTGTTTCCGTAATCAGATTGGTTGGCAAGCAGGTGATTAGCCCACTGTGCGAAGTTTTTACGGGATGGGGTAAACAGCCCCATGCCCATACCCTCCTTAGTCGCTTTTTACGACATGCGTGGTAGGGTGCAGTGTTACTATTCTTTGCTCCCCTTTCGGGCCCCGGTAACACACGGGTGTTCTACTACCTGACTCTGTCATATTCTGCTGTTTCCTGGGGGATGTACGGAAGTTTCTTTCTGACCAATTTCTACTTACTGCTTTCTTATCATAAGGTCTCTCCTCACTACGAGAATTTTGTCTCCGATATGGTCGTGTTTCATAACTCCGCTTGGCCACACATGTCGTAAATGTTTATGGCACCGCAGATTTATGAATCGGTCTCCCCGGATGTGCGGTTGCGTACTGTTGACCTAACTGAGACATTGCCGAAATATTTTCCGGTTTTCTTTCCTGGAAAAAAGCCAACAACTCCGAGCTACATGAAGACATCACCTTATCACGTAAGATTAAATCACATAGGCGCAAAATCCTATAGATGAAATCAAAACACACATAAATAACATAATTGTCACGTCCAACAACAACACTGAAACAATGATTACCAAGGGAAGCCTATAGAGCAATCTGGACAAATAAATGAAAAATGCCTTAGAATGATGAACCCAAACAAACTAAGGTTACGTAGCTTTTCTGATGCACTGAAATGGCAGGCTATGGCAATAAACTGATCTGATCTGTTGTCTCCAAGTCACCTCTGCAGCAGTAACTTTGAGAAGTCCAAATTCTACAACAGTTCCTGTGAGGAATATGTTTAATACACACTTAGTATATAATTCAAGCTCTTCGAATCTAACTAAAATGGACGAAAGAACTAGAGAGAAAGATGACAGCTAGGATTCACACAGTTATATGTAACGTAGATCTAAGTAATGTGTAAGGCAGATAGGAGTAGTACAGCTAAAGGTACTATAGATATTAGAATTAATTATAAATGTAATCTAATCTAAACCTACATCACATATAAACATACAAAGACAGAGGGAAAATTAACTACAGTAGAACAGCAACACTGAAGATGAGGTAGAAAATAAGTGGTATTATTACAAGAAGAAAATAGCAGAAGTAATGAGAAGAATGTGAAAACAGAAGTACTCAGTATATGAGAAAAACTACTGATTTCTTAGGAAATACACTGTTAGCACTAAATAACATCAAAATTACCCTTTAAACTAGAAACTTAGTAAACACTTTACTAGAACATTAGCCTATTAGAGCACGAAAGAATGTTACGTAACTTTCTTAAACGAATAACAACAAAATAAATTCTAATTAAGTTGTATCTCAAGAAATTATGGCAAAAACTAATTGTTCACGAAACATTGTTCACGAAACAACTACATAATACTTATATCCCAAGCGTGTAGATATGTTTATAATGTCTTCAGCCAGTCCCAAGGTTGATGAAATATGAAGACTCCACACACAGCACGCACAACACACTGAGTTCAGATTCTGTAGCGCCCCCGGCTACACAGATAGTGAAAAACCAAGCACTTGTTTTCCACTTCACACACAGCAACACGACAGCTTCATAGCTTTCACAGCTTTCACAGATCCTCTTCTTCTGGTCATCATAGATTCTCCTGGTCACAACACACTGTTTCACAACCCCAGCAAACGATGTAAACAGACTTGTAAGGCAGCATTCGTATAACACACTGTTTATTCGGTAGCACACACGTACCGTTGACAACTGACCTAGATTTGAACAGTGTCGAATCGTCTGGTTACTGTAAAGTTGTTACATTTCGCTGCGTTGAAAAACAAACCATCGGCTGCTGACCTAATGACCTCAGATTACTTCAACGCTGTACAGCCCTGGGTTCACTTGTAACATCCAAATAGACGAGCCCTCAATGTGACGAGTAGGGTGTATGTAGGTGGATGTGGACGATTAGACAGACAACACTGATACACCGCTCGTATAGCTCATTGTCCAAGAAATAACTCCAACAGCCTGTTTTAATCTCCCCTAATGTATTAGATTCACAAATAAATCACAATGGACGCAGGGCCATTACAAATAATGTAGACCTCATCAATTCCGAGTATTCTCTAAGCACTCTGCTTCCCGGAATCACTACACACAGCAACTAGGATTCTTCATAAACAACTACTGCAACATCCACCCTTCTCTGCTCTACACTCTAGGCTGTCTCCTGTCTACTCTCTGCTCTCTACTGTCTGCTCTCTACTGACTCAACACACGTCTCCAACCAACACACTCCTCTCGCTGACTGACCCTTTCTTGCGTATTCCCTAAAACCCGTGAAACCCTTTCACGCTCCACTGATCTTCATTCACGCATCACAAAAGCTAACAGCTTGTCTCAAGCACTGCTCACAACCCTATAGCTAAATTATTACCATGCACGCATTCCCAGCTCACAACAACTCACATAACTAATAAACTCCCGCTGGAGCATGGGAACATTCACACATACAAAATAGCCTCAAAACACTCCGTGACACACATCAAGTTAACAAATATTCAATTAAACACCAACGAACAAACACCACACCAACACCAAAACCCTCCTGTAGAACACCGAGAAATAAATAAACATAGTTTCCAATCCTTCCGCTTTTGTGGAACCAAATTCAATAACTCCAGTTAGTGTCTTTATATGTATATCCTCCTACAGGTGATGAATTACACTATAAATCCACTGTAGGCGCTATCCGTGCACCGTTGATCACATACTAATAACGAGATAGGCCGTAGATTACTCTGTCTATATTCGGCTGACCGCTAATACGTGCGGAGGTTTTGAATGATCAGAAACACGCACACAAGACGAGGTCAATTTAGGACAAACGGTCCAATGCGCTATTATCCAGCGCGTGAAATTAGGCCTGCGTACTTGATGTTTGAATCCGGTATGGCTGGTTTGGACTTTATTTGTGACTGAGCGCTCCGTTTAAGCACCCAGTCTGTGATAAGGTCTCTTTTTCTTGGAAGGCAGACATCATCATCATCAGTTGATAAGATCTCTATGGTGTTGTCTGCTCCACTGTAGTGTATGGAATGTCAACTTGACCTACGCAGTGGTGTGTAGACATAGATGGAGTGTATAATGTGCGAATGATAGGAAGAGTTCGTGGTGTTGACAAATGTTCTTTTCTCACACTCATGTATGGCTGGAAGTCATCGACACCAACGACTGTGTACCTTTACTAAAGTTTAATTGGACGTACACACTCGACAGCACAGATAGTGACAAATCACAGGTTGGCATAATACATCATGGTACAGTGGATAAATGGTCTTGCAATGTTACATGGGCACTCATGCAGCATAATAGTATAATGGACTGTCAGTAGCCAAGCACTCAGTATCGCCCATACATATATATCATCTGACTTCACTGACTGAGCACGTCAGCTTATAAATAATATTTCAGATGGCTTCTAGACCTAAGCTCGTCTAGCGACGATTCTTTAACATAATGTTCAGCACAGTTTTTTTTTATATAATAATATGGAACCGCTAGCAATGGGTTCTCATGTGTAGCAGTGATCTCTGGACTAATCAAGCGATAATACGGGCATCCCTTTTCTCGTCTTGAAAGTCACTACATGTTTGGTTCCAAGATGGCTTCACTCGTGAGCTGTCACTCACGTTTGGATACAGATAATGAATCTGTCCTAAAGTTAGTCATTTATTAAACATTTCATTGCTCTGTAGATTTGATCATGAACAATTGACTGCATTCTACAGGATATAGTGCTGCTAGGAATCGAAGTCGTTTTCATCGAGTCAAATATATTCTCTTAGACATTCAAATCGTACCTATCGAAAATGGTGGCTTCGTACGAGAGTTCATAAGAGTATCTTTGATTACCTTGGTATCAGAAATATGATTCTGCCATTCCTCGGCAATAAGACTAAACACTGGGGTAAAGCATACACGATAGGTCTAGACGACTATCACTTTCCCCACAAGTACTGAGATCACTTTTTCCGGCGACAAGCCGACATAGGAAAAACACACAGTCCCCATCAGGACGAAGCCAAATCACACCACACTCTAGCGGCACATCCGCCGAATAGCCTTTGACCTCTCTAGAGACAACAGAACATATAGTTCGACTTAGATATGTAAAGATATACAGATATAAGACAAACTCGTCCTACTCAGACAAACAATACACATAAATTCAGGCCATAGATATTCTGAAGCAAGAACAATCTATTACTACCCAAACAACGAATAAATCGCAGTAAAATGGATTCATCCGCGGAGTTCGATCGAAGAGACGACACAACTTTCAAGGGAAGTAACTCAATAATGACTTTTCCTTAAGCACTATTTTGTTTACAAAATATTTGCGAACATAACAAGTATACCAATGTATAATATTGTAAGATATCAAAGACTGCACGTAACAGTCTTACCACACCTCCCGGGGAAAAAAAAAATGGAACATTTTTTTTTTTTGAAATACATCTAGGAGCAACGTACAATAGGCTCACAACGCATGAATAATGCGCAGATGAAAATATCAGGAATACCTATAACGCCTAATATGAGGCTAAGTCGACTTATGGAGCGACTGGTGAGAATGTGTCTCATAAACTGAGAGAAATTATTTCTCTACAAGTATATTTTTCCAGGAAGGTGTCATCAAAGTATAATACAATTCTGGCAATTACACGATGCCTAAAAAATTCATATCATCATTTCGTATTAGATATCTTAAATTTATGATTTATGAAGAAAAAATCATCAAAGCACAGCGGTGAATAAACATCAATGAACCGCTATGTAGTGATACAATCATTATATTATTAAATTACAAATGTGTATCTATCATGATATAGAAAAGGAACTACTATAGAACTAGACATATCAAGAAGTCTAAGCCCTAATAGTTATTTGGAATCATGTGGGCATCTTGACAGAATGTCTGCCATCACATTATCTGATCCACGAATAGCTCGCACAGAGAAATGAAAAGGTTGAAGAGCAATTGCATATCGAGTAGACCTCGAGCTCTTCAAATTCTTACTCTGTATAGCAGTAAGAGCTTTTTGGTCGGTTTCTACTATGAAATGTGCGCCCAGAAGGAATCTCTGTAGTTTGAGAATCGACCAAACCATAGCTAATAGCTCACGGTCTAAAACCGAATAATTCCTTTCTGCCGCATTAAGTTTTCTGGAAATATACATTACAGGATGCAGAGTTCCAGAGTACTCTTGCATTAGTGCCGCTCCAATCCCAGTGGATGAAGCGTCACTACGAAGAACGAATGTCTTATCTTTAGTAGGTAGCACTAAAATAGGTGGTGTTGAAAACAATGTTTTAATCTTATCCAGAGAGCATTGGCATTCCTGAGACCAGTGGACCATATTAGGCGAACCTTTCTTTAGAAGTGTTGAAAGAGGTGCCATGATAGAGGATAGATTCTGAATGAATCTGCCATAAAATTGAATAAGACCTAACAGACTTCTCACCTGTTTTTTAGTCTTAGGGATCGAGATGTTAAGTATCTTACTAGTATTATGGTCCTCTGTCTTTAGGAAACCATGACCAACTCGGTGGCCTAGGAAAGAAATTTCGCTAAAACCAATATAGGCTTTAGAGGGTTTTGCTGTTAGGTTGTGCTCGCGCAAGGTAGACAGCAATTCATCTAACCCTGAATAGTGATCTTCCCAAGTATCGCTGAAAAGACAGATGTCGTCTAGATATGCAATGACATCTGACCGATAAGATAGGATTCGGCGCATCATGCGTACGAATGTAGCTGGTGCGTTCATAAGACCGAAAGGCATAAAATTCCATTGGAACAAACCTCTAGGTGTTGAAAAAGCCGTGAGAGGTTTGGCGCGTTCAGATAAAGGAACTTGCCAATATCCTTTAGACAAATCAAGTTTAGTGAAAAAATGAGATTTGGAGAGTCGAGTAAGTAGCTCTTCCAGTAAAGGCATAGGTTCGGCATCGAACTTCGTTACTTGATTCAATTTTCGATAGTCAACGCAAAGACGTATGTTATTGTCTTTTTTACGCACAATAACCATCGGCGAAGAATATGCAGAGGTGGATGGTTCGATTATTTTCAAATCTATCATCTCATCCAACTCTTTCTCGACCTGTGCTTGAAAATGTATAGGTATAGGATAAGGTCTAACCCTAATAGGAGTATGGTCAGTTAGAACAATGTCATGTTGAATGACATTCGTTTGTCCAGGGATGTCAGTGAGTACATCCTGAAATGTTTGCAACATAGTTGAAACTTGTCGCTGTTCTCCTAGAGACAAATCAGGAGAGACAGTAACGTTCTTCCATGATTCACTAGAATGAAGTGGGATCATTGGAAGAGGAAGATTTACATCTGAAAAACTTGTTTCCTCATCCTGTATCACGGACAGTGATGAGTAATGACCATGCTGTACTGGAGAATTGTCCGTTGCTTGGAAAATGGGTTGCAAATAATCCGGACGTTCATGGAATTCAGTAAGCATATTGATGTGGAAGGTTTTATGCTTCCCATCAATATCGACAATATAGTCGACATCGGAAATTTTCGATATTATATCGTACGGACCTTTCCAAGAAATAAGTAATCTGTTTTCCCTACAAGGTAGTAATACAAATGCTTTGTCACCAGGACAAAGTTGTCGTAAGCATCTCTTCTTATTGGCAAATTGCCTTGCCTTCTGTTTCGCAAATTCAGAAGAAGAAGTTGCTAATTTGCATGCTTCGATAATCTTTTGTCTCAACGCGATGACATATTCGTAGGATGACTTTGTGTCATCGTCAATATTGTCAGATGTAATGAGATCGTGAAGCAACGACATAGGGCCACGCGGACGCGCGCCAAAGACGAGTTCAAAGGGAGAAAATCCCGTATGTTCATTGGGTACCTCTCTGTAAGCGAAGAGGGCCGCAGGTAAAACTCTGTCCCAGTCTTGAGGATGATCCTCAGTTATCTTCCCCAGTAAGTTTTAAGTGTTCTATTAAGGCGTTCGACCATACCATTAGACATTGGATGGTAGATACTACTTAAAGATCTATCTATCTGCAGAGTAGACATTACTTGAGACATGGTATCTGATATTAGTTGGGTGCCATGGTCTGACAATATCTCTCCGGGGAACCCCAGACGAGAAAATATAAGCCAAAGAGCATCTGCAATATCAGCAGTAGTAATGCTCGTCAGAGGAATAGCCTCTGGCCAACGTGTGCACATATCAACACACGTCAAGATAAACTGATGTCCTCTGGCAGACTTGATCTTAAATGGACCAATAATGTCTATGGCCATTTTTTGGAACGGCCGAATAGGAATGTCCGCCGCCTGAATGGGTGCAGCATGCCGTGGACCTTTGGATTTAACTTCCTGACATACTTTACAAGATCGACAATAAATCCGTATGTCCTTGTTTACCAATGGCCAAAAGAAAGCCGCAAGGACTCTTGACTTAGTACGGGAAAAACCCATGTGTCCAGCACACTGAGAGTCGTGAGCGTGCTGCAAAATTTTAACTCTCAAATTCTTGGGAACCAGGATTTGAGAATGACTTGACGTAATGGAGTCTTGAACCATACGTACAAGTACGCCATTCTTCTTTGTAATCCACGATTTACGACTTGTGTCTTTATTCGGATCACCTTTAGTTGCAAGAATGAAGAATTTCTTCAGAGTGGAATCATCTTCTTGCTGTTTTATAAACGAGTCACGAGAAATTACCAAGGGATTATCTTGGTTATGCACTTCATTATCTTCAGTAGATGAAGTTTGAGGCATATTAAGAGCCTGAGCTCTAGTGACTACAGCGTTAGCAAGCTGCATGTTTTGCCTTTCCACCCACGCGGAAATTTGTTGCGGAGTGCATTCTCTGACTCCATGAATGCGACCGATGATGAGGTCAGCGATCGGATTCGGGAGAAGACATGCGTGTACATCTCCTGTAAAGAAAGGAGTAGCAATCCTAATGATAGCAGTAGAGTATTTCTCTAATGTGCCGCCAAATGTTACACATTTGACTACTTGTCCAGTGGCACGGGAAGGATCTACGAGTGACTGCCTAACACCAATTGTGGTGCATCCAGAATCAAATAGCACAGAGACTGGATTGTTATTCACTAAACCCTTATGTAAGACAAGAGAACCTCTTCCATCATGCGCGACTGATGCCGGAAGAGCAGGAAGAGGATGGCCACAGCTTAAAGTAGACACTGTGGTTGGCTCAAATAACGTTTTGCATTGGGGGCACTGAGATGCTCTCCCAAAATCAAAAGCGGCACATGCCATATTACTAGCATCATTATTATCTTTACTCTGTTTATAGGCTTCATGGGACTCTTGTTGTGCAGAGTTTGCCTGAAAATGTGGTTTATGTCTTTTGTTTTGAGATCTACCTCGGTTATTATCACCTCTGTAGTTATTGTTACCTCTATTGTAACCCCTATTTGGGTTTGAGTCATAGTTCCCTTGGTTACCATTATCATATTCATTATAATGAGTATCTCTGTAATTATGATCTTGTTGACTCCAAGACGGATAACCCTGATAGTTTCTATAATTACTTCCTCTACGGAAATTCCTATAATTATGACCACCCCTGTGTCGAGAGCTATCAGCTCGTCTCCAGTTCTTTGAAGAAGAACCCTGAAATGATTGGTTACCTTGGTTTTGATAACTATTATGGTTACCTTTTTTATTAAATCTGTTTTGAGGTCCCTGAAATCTGTGTGAATAATTGGGATTGTATGGTGTTGCTGAAGCAACTGGCATACTCTCCTTAATCTTAGCGTTGCCAAAAGTCACGTCGGGGTGTGCAGTGACATATTGGGAACAATATTCTTCCATTTCCTTTAGAGATTTGGGTTTACGCTCATGTATAAATTCAAGGAATGGTTTGTTCACACATGACATAATCTTATCTCTGAGCAACAAATCCATAAGTCCTTCATACGTTTTTTCTGTTTTGGAAAGCTCAATCCAACGATCAGCTGTGAGACGTGCCTTTGCAGTGAATTCTGAGAATTCTACACCTGTCTCAGGTACCATCGTTTTAAATAAAAGGCGATAGCCTTCCTCACTTAGCTGATATTTTTTTATCAAAGCCGCCCTAATGACATCATAATTATCCTTATCTGCTTCTCCTACAAGGCATAATCTAGTCAAAGATTCACCTTTCAAGTTTTCTGCTAATTGATTAGCGTATTGTGATTTATCCACATTATGTGTACGACAAGAACGTTCAAATCTATCCAGCCAGAATGTAATATCGTCACTGGACTGATTGAACGGTGGAACCTTAACCTTGTAAGTAGAAGGTTTACCATTACCACTAGATGTCTGATTAACATTACTCATACTTGTCAATCTCAATTTCTCCAACTCAAATTCATGTTCTCTTATTGCTTTTTTTTTCTTCAGCCTCTCTGTCTAATCTTTTTTGTTCAGCTTCCCTGTCTAATCTTTTTTGTTCAGCTTCACTGTCTAATCTTTTTTGTTCAGCTTCCCTGTCTAATCTTTTTTGTTCAGCTTCACTGTCTAATCTTTTTTGTTCAGCAGCAGCTTCTCTTTCTAATTTTTTTTGTTCAGCTTCAAATCTCCTTTGCTCTACCTGCATCTGCAATTTCTTTTGTTCAGCAGCAGCCTCAGCTTCTCTTTCTAATCTTTTCTCTTCTGCCATAGCTCTTCTCTCTTCTGCAGCTAATGCTTTGTCATATTGAGCAACTGCCCATTGTTCTAATTGTTGACCAGTCTTATCAAGGGCTTTCCCTTGTATAATGAAGTATTCTAATGTAGACATGGTGTCTAACAATAATACTAATCACCTGAAATAATAATACCACAAGTTCTTAATGACTTGATTAATCAGTATACTATCCCAATATCTGTGGGTCCCAAGCCTTAATAAGGTCTTGTATGACAGTAATAATAATCAGGTACTGGTTTATACCATAATCCAAGTGCAGTGCACAGGCAATAGTGTCTTATGAAATATACCTATATAAAACATATGTCAACCAACAGAATACATAAAGTACAAATAGGACTGACAATACAAGAACGTTTGCAGAAATCAAAATAAATCAAATAGGGAAATCAATGAAAATAATCACTGAATCTGCAAAGAATAACAACACAAATGACGTCACAGTATATGAATATAAATTGTGAATAGAACTGAAAGATAGAAAAGGGTAGACCAACAAATTACAAACAACTCAAAACAAAACTAAAGAACAAAGAAATATTACAAAAATAACAATAATTACAGACTTCACAGCTAACACAAAAGCAACAGTTGTCGCAGCAAATTTTCAATCAAGAAAATTGCACCTATAGAAAACGCCCACAACGGACCCTCTATGACGTGGGATATTCTGTTGTGAGGACTCCGCCCAACCTTAAACACAACCCGCTGACATAGAAACTAACATACTATACAAACAAATAACATGTAAACATAAATATATATAAATTATGTGTATGATAGTATGTGTTGCAAAATAGGCTCAGTTTTACAGTAATGGCAAAGTTATTTTTATGAAAATAAACAAACTGCCACTTTATTCAATTAAACATTCTGGCCTTAAATATTAAAGTTCATATATGGAAAACAAGAAGATCCATCGATGAAAATAGGACTTCTTAGTTCACAAATACTGTCTTCCTGTTAATATTGACAAGAATTGATCCAACTGTTCTGTGAAACTCTGTAATGTCTAATGTAAAATGTCAACAACGTTGACCTACATACTGCATTCACTTGACAGGTCACGTGACGAAGTGTTGACAAAGAGCAAACCAATACTGCAAGTGTGTCGTATCAGCCACAGGAAACGGACTGGTATCGGTAATCTGTTGACTTCTGAACTTCTGCGAGGTCAAACCCAGAAAGCTGGTCCACCAGTTGATAACGTCTCTTTTTCTTGGAAGGCAGACATCATCATCATCAGTTGATAAGATCTCTATGGTGTTGTCTGCTCCACTGTAGTGTATGGAATGTCAACTTGACCTACGCAGTGGTGTGTAGACATAGATTGAGTGTATAATGTGCGAATGATAGGAAGAGTTCGTGGTGTTGACAAATGTTCTTTTCTCACACTCATGTATGGCTGGAAGTCATCGACACCAACGACTGTGTACCTTTACTAAAGTTTAATTGGACGTACACACTCGACAGCACAGATAGTGACAAATCACAGGTTGGCATAATACATCATGGTACAGTGGATAAATGGTCTTGCAATGTTACATGGGCACTCATGCAGCATAATAGTATAATGGACTGTCAGTAGCCAAGCACTCAGTATCGCCCATACATATATATCATCTGACTTCACTGACTGAGCACGTCAGCTTATAAATAATATTTCAGATGGCTTCTAGACCTAAGCTCGTCTAGCGACGATTCTTTAACATAATGTTCAGCACAGTTTTTTTTATATAATAATATGGAACCGCTAGCAATGGGTTCTCATGTGTAGCAGTGATCTCTGGACTAATCAAGCGATAATACGGGCATCCCTTTTCTCTTCTTGAAAGTCACTACATGTTTGGTTCCAAGATGGCTTCACTCGTGAGCTGTCACTCACGTTTGGATACAGATAATGAATCTGTCCTAAAGTTAGTCATTTATTAAACATTTCATTGCTCTGTAGATTGATCATGAACAATTGACTGCATTCTACAGGATATAGTGCTGCTAGGAATCGAAGTCGTTTTCATCGAGTCAAATATATTCTCTTAGACATTCAAATCGTACCTATCGAAAATGGTGGCTTCGTACGAGAGTTCATAAGAGTATCTTTGATTACCTTGGTATCAGAAATATGATTCTGCCATTCCTTGGCAATAAGACTAAACACTGGGGTAAAGCATACACGATAGGTCTAGACGACTATCACTTTCCCCACAAGTACTGAAATCACTTTTTCCGGCGACAAGCCGACATAGGAAAAAACACAGTCCCCATCAGGACGAAGCCAAATCACACCACACTCTAGCGGCACATCCGCCGAATAGCCTTTGACCTCTCTAGAGACAACAGAACATATAGTTCGACTTAGATATGTAAAGATATACAGATATAAGACAAACTCGTCCTACTCAGACAAACAATACACATAAATTCAGGCCATAGATATTCTGAAGCAAGAACAATCTATTACTACCCAAACAACGAATAAATCGCAGTAAAATGGATTCATCCGCGGAGTTCGATCGAAGAGACGACACAACTTTCAAGGGAAGTAACTCAATAATGACTTTTCCTTAAGCACTATTTTGTTTACAAAATATTTGCGAACATAACAAGTATACCAATGTATAATATTGTAAGATATCAAAGACTGCACGTAACAGTCTGGTGTTTCAATTCTGCTGAAGACGCTGTGCTGATAGATATGTTGGAAGCCACTATGCTCTGACTGGTTATCAAGAGGCGAATAGGAAACCACTACTGCAAAATACGATTTCAGATTTGCTATGGCTCGTTATACACTGCATGAGCTCATTTCCCATTAGAGGGATGGACGTTGAAAAAGGGCTGTACTTCAGGTATAGATGACAACTCGTGGTGATAATTGCTTTCAGGAACCGGGAGATCGATGAGAATGTTACGTTCTTCGCCTGACTGGACTCCTGCAGTAGCAATGGTGTTCCCTGAAACTGAGACCCAAACAAACAACCTTTATATCAAGCAAACAATAAAATTACAATAACGTTACAATAAACAGTTATGCCCCACTATGGGATGTATAATTATTTTAATCATTGCTATGATAGTCTCGGGCTGTCTTTATCCATGTGAGTCGCCCTCCCGTTACTTCCACTCTATCAGTTATCAGCATGCGCCCGCATAGACTAATATATCTTGTACGCACATACACCTGTCAGCACATGCCCTGACAGCAAACTCTACTCCGTCCTCTTCCAACTCAACATACGGGAAACCTAACCCTGTAGTTCCAGCTGAGTGGATATGTGATTCATCTTACAACATTAAGTGAATTTACATAAAATACAGCATTAAACATTTAATAATAAATGATATGCGCCCCTTGGGGTCGATACACAAAAAAGGAAAAGTAATAACCTCCCAAAATTGAATACATGGAAAATGCTATGGTATTGCTATAATAATATGTTGTGACTTAAACATAAGATTTTTTTTTTTCGTACGCCCGCTATTACTCGAGGCGAAATCTCAGGTTAGTATGTCTAGCCTGAGAATGATTTTTACTTGAGTATCCCTTTTTCTTGCACAGAGACAGGTGTCCCTCGCCATTCAGGCAGATACTCGCCGATTTCGGAGGTACCCATTAGAGCTGGGTCGGCTCAGGAGCCGCCAGTACCTTGTCGACGACACTCCTTCAAATGTTTCCGCCAGGGCTCGAGTTAATCCAGTCCAAATCCCGGTCGACGAAAAATCTTCAAATGTCATCGACTGGGTTTGATCCTGGGTCATCCAGTCTCCAGCGCAGTGTGGTAACCACTGCGCTAGCGCGGCTCCCAACAAAAGATATAATTATATCTCTGGCTGGTGGCTGCTTTCTGGATTGCCGTGAAAGTTCTAAACTGGTGTCTAACTACAAAAGTAGGCATATAATAATTCCACACAACCACTAGAAGTTTCTCTCAGAAAGTAATAAGGGACTACCTCTTTTAATTCAAGTGTTATAGCGCACGCACATCAATATTCAGTTTTAAGTAAATAACGTACACCACTGACGTTGCCTTAAAGTAATGACATCTTTTTTTAGCTTACTCTTTAACCCATGGTAAGCATTGAACGGACTATGTCTTTCTTCGCTTAGTAAGTATCTATTATCGTAAGTTTACCATTAACCCATTGTAAACAATAACACCCGGAGACACCTAACTGCTTACGCGCCAGTTACTAACGCGGTAGACGGCGCTACATTATCACGGAATTAATTACCGGGGAGAAATCACCTAAAATAGTTCAAGCTACACTACTATTAGTTATATATAATAAGCTAACATGAATATCTATCTATATATATATATATATATATATATATATATATATATATATATATATATATATATATATATATATTTATATATATATATATTATAAAAGATAACAACTTACCCCGAGATGACGAGAATAGGCAACACAATCTAGTTTTGTGCCCACATATGCCTTTGTCTCATTTGGTCATCTACGGGCAGGAAAAATTTATGAGTGTGCTTGACTGAGTACAATTATCAAGTTTATAGTCTACCAGAGACGCTAACTATGGCCACCTGGCATCGCATGTTCCCACAGATGTTCGGCGTATAACGTAATCATGAGTAAGACAAATGTTATTCTAGAGTCTACATCAGAGACAACAACCGCGAGAAAGTTTCGTAGATAAGACATAATATTATTCTAGCACTCACTACGGCGTTCAAGGGCCACAACAAAATCTCAGAACGAACGGGAATTTTGTCTCCCCTGAATCGGAGATGAAAACGGTTACCCAGACCTCAAAGGGTAGCCTCCCCTTTGCTCCCGCTAGCGGTTCGCTTCTTCAAAGAACCTATTTCTCGCTTGAGATCAACGCTGTTACGAGCGACAAGCGTTCCCTAGTCAGACAAACACCAGGTGCAGCTTAGGTAATATTATCGTAAGCTGACCACTACTGACCAAGTGTTGAATTTATAATGAAGGCCAGAACGAAATAAAACCGCGGGGTGGGGTCTGAGAGGGGAATAATGGGCTACGTAGGTAAAATCCGAAAGAAACGAAACCGAAGGTGCCAAAAAAAATTGAGGAAACTAGAAACACAAAAGAAGTAAGAGAGGTGGGACGTGTTGGGAAAATTAAATTATTAGTCACTCTGTGACAGAGCGTCACCTTTATTTTGGCTAACAGAAGATGATGATCTTATGCTACTTCTGTTCCTCTATCGTACCTTTACGTCATGTAATGATGAGCTAAACTTCTTGTTTATGCTCGTGCAATCCCTCTGATTGTCTGTCCTGTGATCTTCCTGATGATTTACGTATTTTTATATGTGAAAAGGGGACCTCAAGACGCAGCAATAGAGACCGCAGTCAGCGACTCATAGCTTGACTGCCTGCGTCAGGACCAGCGATCCAGAGCTGGTCAAGACCGTGCTCCACCTCCACGTGGTGGTCCTGGAAACAGTCTGCAGCAGTGCAGGCTGGCTGAGCGAGTACGGATCGCAATGGGAAGGCAAACCCGGTCCTAAAAAATGCCGTGCAGAAGTCGGATGTGTCGACCGAAAGGTGCAGATATCACAGCTACGTTGGAAACAGACACAACGCAACCACCGTCCTTTTCAGGGCGAACGAAGAAGAAGAAGAAGAATATGTGAAAAGACGTTTCTTTCAGTATCTAGTTAATCTGAAACAGATGGGCCATGGAAAAAACCGGGAGGGAGATTTACAGAGACATGGCCGGTCCTGATCCTAATGATAACATTAGCCATCTTACAAGGAGGAATCAGAGCACCATGTTTCGGCTCCGAACACAACATAGACCACTTAACAATCACATGAACATAATCCAACCACAACAAATTCCTGCGTGCCAGCCACTGGCGCACTAAGGTTGTTCGAGGGGGCGGACATACATATATAAACAGTGCATTGGGAGCCGCGCTAGCGTAGTGGTTACAACACCGCTCTGGCGACCGGGTGATACAGGATCAAACCCGGGCGACGGCATTTGAGGATTTTTCGTCGACCGGGATTTGGACTGGATTAACTCGAGACCTGGCGAGGACATTTGAAGGAGTGTCGTCGACCAGGGTCTGGCGGCTCCTGAGCCGACCCAGCTGCAATGGGTACCTCCGAAATCGGCGAGTATTTGCCTGAATGGCGAGGGACACCTGTCTCTGTACAAGAAATAAAGGGATACTCACGTAAAATCAATGTCAGGTTAGACATAAAAAAATAATAACCTGAGATTTCGCCTCGAGTATTAGCGGGCGAACGAAAAAAAAAAAAAAAAAAAAAAAAAAAAACAGTGCATTGAATAACTCAGTAAACCCTCAGTCTCACATATATTACCACTAAATTGTCCTGTCTACCCGCCCACCCATTCCCGCGCAAAGTTTTCCCTATGATGGTAAGAACAACGCATATTTTCTCCATTTAATCTTAATGTCTTGCGGCTGACTTGATTATACAATAATTAATCGTTGGAGCTAAAATTGTGCAGAATCATGATGTCGATACCATTACTACAGTAACAATAAGTGCAAATGTTAAAGTATCGACTGCAATCATGGACCAGCCAAAGTTAACTAACCCCAGATTTTCTTCTAAAGCTTACTTTCTTTTTTTCTTTCCTGCCGTGCCTTAATTCTTCAAGCTGTTCGCTATTTTAAAACGTTAATATATTCAAGTTTGTTGTCCTGAGTATTAGCAGAGAAATATTATAGTATCGAACCCAACCCGACATCGATCAGTTGGAATCAATGAAGCTTCTGTGAGAGCGAGGCACAGACAACTGAAAAGCATGTCTTGAGCTATTTGCGTCTGCTAGATCATAATGTCTGTAAGTACGAGGAAGTTTCTAGAGTTAGGTGTACAGTAAGATTCCTATTCTATTGTCGGGAACTTGCAGGCAGAACATGATGGCGCTGAGATACGCTGAAATCTGAGTACCAATGAATATCGTTTTTATCAATTACTTTTTGTTTGTTTGGGGGAGGTGGCGTTTAAAGATAAGAATAGTTCTTCTACCACTTCTTTTTCTTTCTTCTTCTTTTCTCATCGTCGTCGTCACCATTATCTTCTTCTACAACTTTATTCTTCCTTTTTTCACTCCTCATTTTAATTCTTCTTTCAACTTCTTTTTCATTCGCTTCCTCATCCTCCACCACCTTCTAATTCTGCTTCATCTTTCTTCTCTTACTTTATCTTTCTTTTCTTACTTCATCTTTCTTCTTTTACTTTTTCTTTCCTCTCTTACGTTTTCTCTTCCCTTACTTTTTCTTTCTTCTCTTACAACTCCTTTCTTTTCTTACTTTTTCTTTCTTCTCTTACTTCTACTTTCTTCTCTTACTTTTTCTTTCTTCTCTTACTTTTTCTTTCTTCTCTTACTTCTTCTTTCTTCTCTTACTTTTTCTTTCTGTTTCTTATTCATCACATTCATCTTCTTCCGCCTACTTTTACGTTTTCCTCTAGTTTTTCGTCGTTTTACTTCCTCCTCCGCATCTTCCTTCCCTCTACATCTGCTGAGGCTTCTTCCTTGTTCTTCCTCCATCTTCATCGTTCTTCTTCTATTTCCATCTTCATCATCTCATCTCCATCTTTCTTCTTCTACTTCCATCTTCATCATCTCATCTCCATCTTTCTTCTTCTACTTCCATCTTCATCATCTCATCTCCATCTTTCTTCTACTTCGATCTTCATCATCTCATCTCCATCGTTCTTCTACTTCCATCTTCATCATCTCATCTCCATCGTTCTTCTACTTCCATCTTCATCATCTCATCTCCATCGTTCTTCTACTTCCATCTTCATCATATCATCTCCATCATATTTCTTCTTCTACTTCCATCTTCATCATCTCATCTCCATCTTTCTTCTACTTCCATATTCATCATCTCATCCCCATCATTTTTCTTCTTCTACTTCCATCTTCATCATCTCATCTCCATCTTTCTTCTACTTCCATCTTCATTCTCATCTCCATCATCTTTCTTCTTCTACTTCCATCTTCATCATCTCATCTCCATCGTTCTTCTACTTCATCTTCATCATCTCATCTCCATCTTTCTTCTACTTCCGTCTTCATCATCTCATCTCCATCTTTCTTCTTCTACTTCCATCTTCATTATCTCATCTCCATCTTTCTTCTACTTCCATCTTCATCATCTCATCTCAATCTTTCTTCTTCTACTTCCATCTTCATAATCTCATCTCCATCATCTTTCTTCTTCTACTTCCATCTTCATCATCTCATCTCCTTCGTTCTTCTACTTCCATCTTCATCATCTCATCTCCATCTTTCTTCTACTTTTATCTTCATCATCTCATCTCCATCTTTCTTCTACTTCCATCTTCATCATCTCATCTCCATCGTTCTTCTACTTCCATCTTCATCATCTCATCTCCATCTTTCTTCTACTTCCATCTTCATCATCTCATCTCAATCTTTCTTCTTCTACTTCCATCTTCATCATCTCATCTCCATCGTTCTTCTACTTCCATCTTCATCATCTCATCTCCATCGTTCTTCTACTTCCATCTTCATCATCTCATCTCCATCTTTCTTCTACTTCCATCTTCATCATCTCATCTCCATCGTTCTTCTACTTCCATCTTCATCATCTCATCTCCATCTTTCTTCTACTTCCATCTTCATCATCTCATCTCCATCGTTCTTCTACTTCCATCTTCATCATCTCATCTCCATCTTTCTTCTACTTCCATCTTCATCATCTCATCTCGATCTTTCTTCTTCTACTTCCATCTTCATAATCTCATCTCTCTTCTTTTACTTCCATCTTCATCATCTCATCTGCATCGTTCTTCTACTTCCATCTTCATCATGTCATCTCCATCTTTCTTCTACTTCCATCTTCATCATCTCATCTCCATCGTTCTTCTACTCCCATCTTCATCATCTCATCTCCATCTTTCTTCTACTTCCATCTTCATCATCTCATCTCCATCTTTCTTCTACTTCTGCGTCTTTATCACCAGCATCACCATCGTAATCTTATATTTTACTTCCTTCTCACTCTTATTGCATCATCTTTTTCATTATCTCACTTACCTTCGTATGTTAGGTAAGTAGGCCCATAGCAGATGCTGCCGTAGGAGAGTGAAGTGTTAGAGACTTCACTGTTCAACTTTCTAAGGTGAGCGATCAGTTCCCTTTTTCGCTGCCTTTGCAAGAGCCGAGTTTGGTACCCATTTACAACTGGTAGGCCGGAACGTTACGGTACCAGGTATTGATCCCGGAAGCCGCGAGAGGAAAGAGCTCCAACCGCTTAGCCAGGCCTTCTTCATCACCAACATCACCATCTTAATCACCATCTTTTTTCATCTTCGTTCTCACACTTCTTCATCACCAACATCACCATCTTAATCACCATCTTTTTCATCTTCGTTCTCACACTTCTTCATCATTTCCTTTATTCTTGTTCGTCTTACACCACCTTCTTCATTATCTTGCTTATCTTCGTATGTTAGTTCTTATTTCTTCTTCTTCGCCATCTTCATTTGTTTCATTATCTTCTTCTTATCCTTCTTTCTTCTTCTTTTAATTCTTCCTTTTATCTTCCTTCTTCTTCTTCTTCTGTCAAAGCAAAATTTGTTCACAACATCCTGTCTCAGAATGCTCCAACATACGTGGCCAATATTCAAATACAATGAAAGACGCAATCAGCGCAAATTACAAATGCCCGAGCCCATGCTTGACTTATTCAAGAAAAGCATATCTTACTCTGCAGCTCATTTTTGGAACTATCTGATACGTGATCTAAAAAACAACCTCAGTCCCTGTTCATACAATCTTAGACCTTTCGAATTCTTCTGAATTCTTATTACATGCCCCACCCACCTTTTTTTTAAATGTGGTCAAGTTTCCGAATAAATATATAATATCGAATGTAGGTTTAATCATGATGTTTGTACTTTTCAATATATTTTCTTTCATGATTATAATTTGATACAGTACTGTAAATGTGAGTATGCTATTATTTTACTTTTACGACGTCGAATTCCTTTAAATTAATTTGTAAAATGTATGTGAGAATTAATGAATTCAGTATAAAGGACGAGAGAAAGGAAGGGCAGAATGTCAGACGGTCCTGCTTGCCCAATTCTCAACCCTTTAAAAATAAAGTTCATTCGTTCATCTTCTTTTTCTTCTGCTTCTTTCTTTTTGTTATTCTTCTTATTTCTATTCTATATATATTTCATCTCTCTCTCTCTCTCTCTCTCTCTCTCTCTCTCTCTCTCTCTCTCTCTCTCTCTCTCTCTCTCTTTCTCTCTCTCTCTCTCTCTATCTATCTATCTATCTATCTATCCATCCATCCATCCATCCATGCCTGCCTCTGCCTGTATTTATATAAATATAAATCTTTATATTCTTTAATAAATGGCTTCTCCATCTGCCGTGGCCTTTGTGAAATCTAAAGAATATCGCTGGGGAACTTCCATAGAGCTGGTAAATTAATAAATATAGACACCGCCCACCAAAAGAAATTGCCAAATCATTCGTTTGGCATATCTGGGGATTTTTGTTGTTGTTGAAGTTTTAGATAATCCCTATTTAAATGTGTTGAAATCCTCCTAATCCGTGCATGTGTGTGAACAGTCCAAATGCCAAATTGAAATATTTACGGATTAGAAGCGTTACTCTTGATTACAATTAGAAGTTGGCTCGCGATTGTCAGTTTAATGTGCACCCAAATCCGAAGACCATGTCTTGTCACATAAACATGACATTTCTCAGAATGAATAATTGAGTGGCTTTTAAATTATCGGTGTCTAGAAAAGCGTGTTGTGCCATTTTTTGATGGTCGTACCGATAATAGCTGGCTGACAAGGATTCGAGAAAAAAAAGAACTTTATTTATTGCATTTTATTTAATTTGTTTTAGCACGTTGAACGAAAAATTTAGTTTAATTTCAAATAATTCTTTCATTCAAAGCATTTAAAATGTGTTACTACATATAGGTAGGGTTTTGAACCCGGCACTTGAAAACTGGTGTTTTTTTTCGTGCAAGGGATACCCGGTTCAACCCCATGTGGGTTATAATTTAGGTATATAGTGTTCATCGTTCCATATAGTGTATTACTTTGTTGTTTGTGTTAGCTCTTCCAGGCTGTAATTTATCTGCCGTTTGCTATGACAATGTTTAATGTTTATGGTGCCTGTAATGTTTCTTCTTCCCTGATACCATATTGCTCTAGCTCGCTATTGACATCTTTTTCCGCTGGGCTTTTGTTGGTTTTGGATTGGTGGTTTTAGTTTTTTTGTTATTTATTTTTTTTTTAAATATAATTCTTCTACTGATATTGAATGGACTTTTAGTTTGTTTTGTTTTTCCTTGTCTTTCTAATTTGTTCTAGTTGTTGTATGTTGGTTCTTGTTCTGGTAATATACAATTTTATTATGTTGTGTAGCTCCCTGGGTAGGTCAACTTTCAGTACATTTTCCGGGATCGAAGACGCAGCAAAAGTGATGAATGCAGTCAGCGACCCGTAGCTTGACTGCTTGCGTCAGGATAAGCGAACCAGAGCTGACCAAGACCCTACTCCACTTCCAAGTGGTGGTCATGGAAACAGGCTGCATCACTACAGTCTGGCTGAGAGAGTAGGGACTGAAGAGGGAAGGCAAACCCGGTCCCAAAAAATGACGTGCTGAAGTCTGATGTGTCGGCCGAAAGGCGCAAATATCGCAGCTTTGCTGTAAACGGACACAGCGCAACGAACGTCCTTTTCAGGACGAACGAGGAAGAAGAAGTACATTTTCCAGTGACAGTGATGTCGAGCTTTTGGTTCTCAAGTATTCCATAAGTGGTTTTCTGTGCTGTTCGTATTTTTTGCATGTTAACACATAATGTGCTATGGTGTTTTTCTCCAGACATGTTGCACAGTAGGGTTCCTCCACCATGAAATAGCCTGTTCCTAGTTGAAGTCTAATTAGTTTTCTGTTGCATAGTATTTTTGGTTCTCTAGATATCTGACATACATGGGAATCACCAAATGATCGGGACAGAAACCAGATAGACCACATTATGATTAACGGTAGATGGAGACATTGTCACGGGATTGTCTCCTCTTGCTTTGCCGTAGTGGTCCACTAATGGTCACCACGCAAGCGTATCTAAAAGTAGGTCGTCCAAGGTATCTATCTTCGCGCAAGTTTACTCTTAGCAAAGATGTAGATAGATGAGAAATGAATTTTCTACCTTAGGGGAGCCTTCACAAGATATTCCCAGAAGTCAAGAACAAAACGCTGCTTAAGGGCTGAACAAATTTGTTAACTTATTATCTGGTCCGTCGCCTTTTATGAAGGGTTTATGCTACGATTCTGGCCGTCAAGTCCCCATTTGGAATAATCCAACGAATGCCCTCTTATAATTGCCCGCATCTTATAGAACCAAGACAAAGATGCGGGCAACTCGTCTACAATGATTCAGGTTATTTCCATGGTTGTTAGACAACCGGACAACTCCGGGGAATGGTTAACTTTTCCTGAAACCTATACTGCTACACTGGCCTCACGTCACTGGCCCACGTCTAAACTATCAGTCAAAATAGTTCTTAAAACGAAACCTAACCAAACCATCTGAAGACGGTTATCGACATAAAAATATCAGCGCTTTTCTCTCATACACAGTTACCGTGTTCTGGGATCAAAAAGTAAATGGGAACCTTATTCTGCTTTAAAGTTAGAGAAGGAAGAGGCAACCAGGAAAGGAACTAGTCATTCTTCTTCTTCTTGGATCTGTGATAGGGTGGGCGAGATGATGATGATGCTGTTGTTCTGTCAGCGAGCACGACTAATGTTCTATTTTTAGATCTTGACTGAGTAACGCAAAAATGGCTCCAAAATCGCCATGTTGTAGTAAAAAGGTAGAGAACGACAGACAAAATGGCGCTGTCACATATTCCCCGCCTGATTTTGTTGTCGTCCCGACAACAGCACTACCTCTGGCACTTCAGTTGTAATTTCTCAGACCGTTGGTGCTGCGCATGACTCTTTCTGAGCGGCGATGCTTTGGGCTGAGCTTCTGTAATAGGTACAACCCGGTTGGGGACCCTCTTGGTCGTCATGTTCTTAGTTGTACGTTGTTGGGCTGGCAGTTGCTGTGGTCTGGAAGATTCGTCTACTTGTGCAGTGCCGCTGCTTGCTTGTGACTTCTTCTTGTCAGTGTATGTAGCTGTCGACTTTGTAGGGGGATTGCTCCTGACGTGTTTTATATTCTCTTTGTGTGGACGGTGGCTTACATTCCCTACAATCTGCTTTAGATGAGTTTCCTCTTCTGAACATTGATGTGCATTTCCTCCTATCTGCTTAGGACGAGTTTCCTCCCCTAAACGACTACCAATTTTCTCGGCGCCCCCAGGGTGACAGTTGTCACGGCCATCTCTTGGCTTGCACCCTAAAGGCAACCTAGTTGTGGCAGTACGCTTAGGGAAAGAGCTCCTTGAGGGACAGGCGGATATCACGTGTTCTGTAGACTTGCACCCAAAGCATCGTTTCGGAAGCGGGCCTTGAGGGCATTTGGCTGCCATGTGGCCTGAGAACTCTCCACAATTGTAGCACCTCAGCCTGGTAGGCTTTCTCTGTGCCATGGGTCGCCTCCTACTACCTTTACATTCTTGACCGCCAATGCCGCACACATAGACTGCTTCCATGCCCTGGACAGATGGCTTGCTATCAAACTCTACTTTCTCGTTCCTTGCCAGACTCCTGAATCCCTTTCTGAAGATCTTGGTCTGATGTACGAATACATCAATACCTCCATCATCTGGCGTGATAAACCCCCATCCCCTATGGACACTATACCACTTGCAAACCCCTTGGCGCCTTCTCGGTGCAACTGCGTTTGTTGGTACTGTCAGCTCACAGCTTTCATTGACAACAGCCTGACTCTCATCTACAAGAAGGTCTAGTTGAGGTTCCTGCTCACACACCCCCTCGTCTTGCGTTGGCTGTTTCCGCGGTTTGCATGGTGCTTTTTTTCTTTGCACTTCCTCTTGTACTGGCGAACTGGTCTGTGATAGCTGTGCTAGCTGGAACTTTAGGAGAGATATTTCTGCCTCGAGTGCGTCCTTTTCAGTGTGGCCTACACTGGCTACCTGCACCAGTGTATCAGGCTTTTTGCCTTCACCGAAAACAGCATATTCCCTAGGCCCCTGACTCACGGCCTGGAAATTCCTAGTCATCTCATTAACTAGTGGTTGCTCACTGTACGCTTCTTCTACTATTTTGAGTAACTGCTCAGGGCTGGCCTTGGCTCCGCCACGTATCCGTATTTCTCTAGATACCACTGGTGTAACGTTATTCCAGATAACGTCTACTTTTCTTCGGCAGTAAAGGGCGCTACCTTCCACACGGCCTCTACGTCTTCCACAAACTCTTGCCAAGTGGGACTTGCCTTTCCACCAAATCTCCTTACCTCCGGCACCTTCACGTATACTACTTTCACTGGTGTTGGATCTGCATCCTCGCTCTCCCCTTTGCTCGGAACACGTGTACTCATTGAAGCCATCTTGCAGCAAGACCGCACTGCTGGGTGTTTACAATACAATATTTGCTCGTTTGCTGTTGGCTCGGGGTCACTGTCTGCCTATCCTGCCGACGACGCCAATTGTGATAGGGTGGGCGAGATCATGATGATGCTGTGGTTCTGTCAGCGGGCATGACTAATGTTCTATTTTTAGATCTTGACTGAGTAACGCAAAAATGGTTCCCAAATCGCCATGTTGTAGTAAAAAGGTAGAGAACGACAGACAAAATGGCGCTGTCACAGATCCTTATCCTCTGACTGACAAGGCAGTCAGTGGCTATCACGCCTAGTGGCGTCTTACAGGGCAGCAACAAACTGTCCCCATTTTGCTCGGTCGGTGGCCATCCTTCGTGCCATGCCCCAACTCTGGTTCATGCTTTGCATATCAGAGTTTACTGTTCTCCGCCAGGTTGTCTTTGGTCTGCCTCTCTTTCGCCGTCCTTCTTGGTCCATAGCATAGCTGTTCTGGTGATGGTGTCAGGGTCCCTTCTGAGGACACGGCCAACCCAATTCCATTGTCTGCCTGCAATGATGGTGTGCATGCCTTTTTTAATGCACCGTGTAAGCAGTTCCTGGTTGGAGATGGTATTCGGTTGAACTGGTCATTACACCACTTAAAACTACATCTATCATAGTGAAGTCTCTAACACTTCATTCCTCAACGGCAGTTTCTTCTATATGACTACCTTCACCTTTTTATAAACATCATTATCACCATTACCTCGTAAATCATTGGCCTTCAACAAATCTCCGACATGTCTCCGGTTCTGTGCCCCCCATTCAAGATCTTTCAATGCGATATTTTATTCCTTTCTTGTATCTCCTCAATTACCTTCTCCGTCTGTTTTTCGGTTTCCCCTTTATTGCTCTTAATCTGGGGATTCCAGACCAAGAACTGTCATGTAAAGCTATTAGCATGTTTCCTCAATGTGTTCCCTATCCAACACCAGTGGCGTCTCCACACCTCTTGTTCCACTAGTATTTGTTTGGTATTTGCATCAGTTCCACTGTGGTGATCTTTTCATCTACAGGGTGTCCAGTCAATCGGGCGATTTTAAAAACGCCACGTATAATCACGACATAAATGTATTTGGTCCTAACATCTATGGACAGAAAGTAGACATCAATTCATTTTGTGTAACCAACTAACAGTCTGGAAACGAAGTCCTACTGTCGGAAAATACAATTTTGAAGACGACTTTCATCATGCTGTAGACACTCGGTCAGTCTGATGCGTAGGGTACCCATCACTCTGTGCAACATGTCCACAGGAATTTGAGCTATCTTCTACTGGATTCGTTGGTTTAACTCCTGAATTGTGCATAGTGTTGGTGCACGGGAGACTTTTGGTTTCAAATACCCTCAGAAAAAGAAATAGCACGGTGACAAGTCGGGTGACCTGGCTGACAACGGAACGTTCCCATTTCTGGAGATGACGTGGTTAGGAAACAAATTCGTTACAACCTCCATGGAAGCCCGTGCTGTGTGACACGTAGCCCCGTCTTGTTGAACAAATGTCTCCTCGTTTACTGGAAGACGAGCATGGAAGGTGTTTAACATGTTAATGTACCGCTCCGAGTTTCCAGCATTCTCTTCGTCATCTTAAATATAAATAAGAATAAGGGCCGATAATACCAAAGGATGAGATCACGCAACACACTGTCACTTTAGAACTGTGAAGAGGTCTCTCGTGAAGTGTTGTAGGGTTTGTGGTGGACCAATGACGAAAGTTCCGCTCCTTCACAAAACCTGAGCTTCATCCCTCATCAATCGGTTGTTTATGATGTCTTCGTTGTAAGTAAATCTGCTGCAAGAACTGTTGGTATAATTTGACTCTGTTATTACGGTCCTGGTCAGTAAGTGCATGAACAATTTAAATTGTGTATGAGTGGAAATTAAGATCTGTGTGTAAAATCCGCCGAAAGATTGTAAAAGACAGCCCAAGTGACACATAGTGTCGACCCGCAGAACGGCGAGGACTGCATTCAATGGCCTCTCTCACGGCATCAACATTCTCTGGTGTACGAAGTTTTCACACGTCCACCTTTTTTCTTTAATACAGAACCGGTCTCTTCGAAGTTCTTTACCCACGTCTTGATAGCATGGGCTGGTGGCACAGGACTGATGCGATGTATCCTGTATTTCTGGGGTCGGAGTGGCTAAGAGGTATGGCGTCTGCCTCGAATTCTAGAGGTACCAGGTTCGATTCCCAGTTGAGGGGAATGTAATTTATGGAAATGTTTTTTCAGAACTAATGGTCCTAATGATGTCATACTCCCCCCTGGTCTCCTGGGTAGTGAGTTCGGATACCTAGCCTTCTCGAATAAGGGCGAAAAAATAGGAGGTCCTGTGTGCAAGCTGCGCGCGTAAAAATCTCACGTTAGTTGGAAATCGTAAAGAGTAGGCCGTAAGGCCGCTGCCCTGACAACATTTAAAAATTAGAAACCTACCTGCCACAAAAATATTTATAGAATGTGTGATTCCTATATGCACACACTGGGCCTCTCGCTGTTGCTACGGAGTTCGTGCACTGTGCTGAGATTCTAGTTGTGTAATCTAAGGGAGGAGATTGGAGCACTGATGGAGTTGTCCGTGTGCAATGAAGATAGTCTTTAACACCAAACCAAACCAAACCTGTATTTTTTCGAAATTCACGCTGAGCGAGCACAATACTCACATCAAAAGCACACTGTGCTCCGGCCCACGACTCCATTGCAATTAAACGCTTTGGAGTGGGCTACAAGATGGCCATATCCGAATGCTCCACGCTCACGCAGAACCGCCTTAAACCAGAGTTGCCAAATCGCCCACTTGACTGACCCGTCTTGTATAACTACTACTTAATCGTTCCTTTTCTAACCTGGGATGTAGAGGTTGTCCACAGAGAGCGCCATACTATCAAATCGGCTGTTTTCTTTTTGGTCTGGTTCGAGTCCACTCGTCGGTCCTTCAGAGATTATCTAATGTCGTCCTCCCAGTGAACTCTGGGTCGTCCTGGAGGTCTGGATCCTTGGCTCTTCGTTTCCCATATTTGTCGTCGCAGTCGAACTTCTCCCATTCTGCAGACATGGCCAAGACATTGTAACTGGGACTGCTCCACTCAGGTCTGCAGGGTGATCTTTTCATACCATTCCATCTTTCTATTTTGTACAAACACCCATTTATACAAGTTCATCATATGCTCGGAGGCATATCTGGAGTCATCCTTATATGACCACTAACTATGCACGATGGTATAATATACATATATGGAAGTGAACCTCTGTCTGTGAGGCTAATTACATCCTCATTGACTTCTGAAATCCTCCACACATTTGCACACTAAGCTTGGAGGAGTCACTTGAGCCCTAGACGCAGCTCTTATATAACCACATCTACGTATTTCTCACATAAAGTTGGCGGCCTGTCTCAGGCTCTTCTTACAGCCAAACAGAATATCCGTCAACGGGGCTGGTGCCTATCGTGCTCTCATCTGCTTCTCTCGTAGAATCGACATTCTTGAATAACATAATGTACTGTTTGCTTGTCTGCCCCACATGGACACATGTCTACCTGTCAGATTTTTAATTTGTTGAAGATTTTCTAAACGAAATATGCGTCAATAACTTTACTCTGGAACTATTTTCTTCCACTTGCTCACGACCCAGTCATAGCAATAGTTCTATGCGTCAATAACTTTACTCTGGAACTATTTTCTTCCACCTGCTCACGACCCAGAGTCATAGCAATAGCTCTTCACGCTTCGCTGACTCATCTTCACACCTTCACGTCCGTACAGGTATGTTAGTTTATAACTTTACCTATGATGTGTAATCGATTTCCTTAACATTGATTTTTTTTTTTTTCAGCTTCAGCTATTCAAAAACGAACTCTCGGTACAGATGTTATTTTCAGTTCTGGTCCTGCAAGAGACATCTCAGTTAAAGCTCTGGGGCGGCTCACATTAAAATTATGATCGTTTATTTCTGCAGCTGTTAAATCGCTCGCGCAGAAATAAATTAAGAGGGGAAACCCAACGCATGTGAAATGTAAACAAGTTATGAAAAAAATTACATTTTAGGCACAAGTTAAATAGAAGAAAGAGGAAAACTCTTGACTACATAAAGTATCTATTACTTCTTTTTAAGTTTCTGTTGTCTATTGTTCTTTCTTTCTTTTTCTTCCAGCTAGCCAGCCAACCAACCAGCTTACCAATCAACCAACCAACCAACCAACCAGCCTCCCAATCAACCAACCAACCAAGCAACTAACCAAATAGCTAACCAACCAACCTGCCTACAAAATTATCTAACTACCTAATTACCTATCTACCTACTACCTACCTACACGCTGACCTATCTGTCAGTCTGTCTACTTGTCTGCCTGTCTGTCTGTCCACCCGTACGTCTTTCTTTCATTCTTTGAACGAACGAATGAACACGATTTACCTGTTGGAAAAAATATCGGAAATGATTTTTTTTTAAATGATGTGAGTACGTTATATCCATATACTTTGAATGTGGCTCTCTTCTTGAGATTTATTTTATTTATTGCCAAGAAGAAATCAAGTGATAATTCTCAGACTCAAAAACCATTAGCTCAACAAATACAAATAGGGCAAACAGACATGTGTCTGTGAGGGGAAGCAGACAGATGTGTGTCTATGCGGGGAAGCAGACAGAACTGTGTCTATGCGGGGAAGCAGACAGACGTATGTCTATGCGGGGAAGCAGACAGAAGTGTGTCGGCGGGGAAGCAGACAGCCGCATGTCTATGCGAGGAAGCTGACAAAAGTGTGTCCGTGCGGGGAAGCAGACAGAAGTGTATCTATGCGGGAAAGCAGACAGAAGTGTGTCTATGCGGGGAGGCAGACAGACGTATGTCTATGCGGGAAAGCAGACAGAAGTGTAAACAAGAAGAAGCAGACAGACGTGTGTCTATGCGGGGAAGCAGACAGAAGTGTGTCTATGCGGGGAAGCAGACAGAAGTGTGTCTATGCGGGGAAGCAGACAGAACTGTGTCTATGCGGGGAAGCAGACAGACGTATGTCTATGCGGGAAAGCAGACAGAAGTGTGTCTATGCGGGGAAGCAGACAGAAGTATGTCTATGCGGGAAAGCAGACAGAAGTGTGTTGGCGGGGAAGCAGACAGACGTGTGTCCATGCAGGGAAGCAGACAGAAGTATGCCTATGCGGGGAAGCAGACAAAAGCGTGTCCACGCGGGGAAGCAGACAGACGTGTGTCTATGCGGGGAAGCAGACAGACGTGTGTCTATGTGGGGAAGCAGACAAAAGCGTGTCTATGCGGGGAAGCAGACAGACGTATATCTACGCGAGGAAGCAGAGAGACGTATGCCTATGCGGGGAAGCAGACAGGTGTATGTCTATGCAGGAAAGCATACAGAAGTATGTCTATGCGGGGAAGTAAAGCAAACAGCAGAAAAAAGTCCCCCGAGAATGCCGGCTCGACGAGAAGAGTAGTTTGTCAGCATAACGTTCAATAACTCTGGTGAAACAAAAAACTGTTTGGTAATGGGAGCGTACTGAGTTAGACCCCTTAAAACCCCTCCTCCTCCAACTTCAAACGAGAAACAGATATGGTTATCAGCTTTGCCGCTCCTAGTTGGATTCACCTAGATATAGGTTTTTTGGTCCCGTCTAGGTGTAATTTTCCTTCATTAGTTGAAGAAAGCCACCTAGATCAACTTCGGTTTTCGGGTTTTCGCCAAAAGTAGCCCAACAAAAGCGTCTAAAGTAGCCCAGGTCACCCAAAAGTAGCCCAAAATTCAGAAATCTAGGTGACTGTAAAGTTCTGTGTATAAAGTCATCTGTGTAAATTGGGGTGTATGGTGTTACTGAGATCTCTTTCTTCTGTAAAGCTCCACTATCAATCACTGTAGCATGTTGTTTGTGGTGCCACTACTGTATATGTCCATTGTAGTGTACAGAGTTGTTGAGATCAGGCATGCTCCAGTCTACCCAGCTGTAAATGGGTAACTCACCCTAGTCCTGAGTTAGGGAAGGCAAAGGCAGCTGTAAACAGTAGTTTCCCTCTAAGGCTCCAGGGGAAGCAGGCCCCTAAACTTGGTCAATTCAACCGACGCAGGATGGTGTATATATGGAGTAGAAGTGTAGAGTGTGATTAACGCGAATGGTGTACTGTTCGTGTTCTGACCAATCTAATCACTCATACACTTGTGTCTACAAGGCACCAATGCAGACTGCTGGAATCTTTGTTTACACAGTTTATTTAGACGCACACACTGGGACATAACGAGTAAATCATGGGTATGTTGACACATCAATTTGCAGGCATACATAGTAGATCCCATGTCATGACACATTCATAAATAATAGGTAGTACATCAATAGTTTCCAATGTCATGATACATAATGGCCGCATCCCCTATCTGACTAAGCGCGTCAGTGAAGGCGGATCGGTAAGTAACTAAAGTTGCTTTAAGTTCACAGTTTATATCATATTATGAAACCTTGGAAGGGGTTTCTATCAAAATTGAGATCTCCTTGCCACTGTCCGAATAGTAAGATACATGCCCCGTTCTTTGGACAGTGATTCAAAAATACGATGACAGGAATGTAACATGGCCGCCTTCCTGAGTTGTCGCTCACTCGCTCACAGGAAGGTATATATATAAGCCAAAGTTAATTCGAAATACATATGAATGATTTCCTAAAGTTTCTCCATACAGTTCTACAGTAATCCAGTTACTTCACGTAGACATAATTGTTGTATGGAAGCCCGTCATCTTTGTCGATACAACCATGACCCTAGCGTTGCGAAGCACAAAATTCCAGCTAGGTCTAACCGACATGAGATCATCAAAAATAGGGTCTGGAATTACCTGGAGTCCGAATCATACATGGTACCGTACATTAGGAGAGTCTCTAACACAAACTCTAGTAGAGACACAATCTCCTACAGAAGAAAAACCACTTCATCAATCATTTTTACTTAAGAATATACCAGCCCTGGAAAATGCGTAACCGCCATTGTAAACGGTACCTCGGAACTCATCACGACTTGTCAAGACAACTCATACTTCCGCTAGAGCGGCATAACAAGAATATAGTCCTGCCTACCCATCAAAAATATACAATATAGGACTGAATCTACTTGTACTAATAATATGTAATACATATGAATTCAGGCCATAAACATAATAAGCAAATTAATATATTTTCTGGCCCTAACAAATAAGTACGGACATGGGTGTCATATCCATGCGCCGAATCAATATCAAGAACGATTACTCCTATGATCAAAAGTGTAAATCAATCATGAGTTATCTAGCTTTACTATAGACAGCATTTTCATACACAAATGAATGAATGTCTATATCTTTTCCATATTAAATAGCCATATCGATTTTTGTAATATGTGCGTCAAAATATGCACGCAACAGTGACGTCTAGGTTGTTCTAAAGTAACACCTAGGTTTTATCAAAATTCAGCGTGGCAACGCTGGTGATTATGCGATAGGAATGTGAGAAGCCGGGCACAGGTCGCCAATTATATGACATGAAATAAATGTGATTATAATCGAGAAATGTTACACACAAATAAAACAGGAAGAACAGGGTTAATATATGTGCAGTTGTCGGTCTGTGTTAGGGTTCTCTCATCGTCATACTGTTTTCTCTCTCAAAGTGGGGTTCGGAGTGGCTAAATGGTATGGCGTCAGCCTCGAATTCTAAAGGTACAGGGTTCGATTCCCGGTAGAGGGAATATAATTTATGGATTTTTTTTTCAGAACCAGTGGTCTTAATGATGTCATACTCCTCCCCCCGGTCTCCTGGTAGTGAGCGGATGCCTAGCCTTCTCGGATAAGGACGAAAAAATAGGAGATCCCGTGTGCAAGTTGCGCACGTTAAAAATCTCTCGGTGGCTGGAAATCATAAAGAGTAGGTCATAAGGCAGCTGTCCTGGCAAAAATTTAAAAATTAGAAACCTACCCACCACGAAAATAGTTATAGAATGTGTGATTCCTATATACACACATTTGGATTCTCGCCGGCGCTACGCAGTTCTTACACTGTGCTGAGAACCACCTTGTGTGATCTAAGGGAGATGATTGAAGCACTAATGAAGTTGTCCGTGTGCAATGAATATAGTCCTTAAAACCAAACCAAACCAATTCTCTCAAAGTGGTTGGGAAAGACATGCTGTCTGTATGTTCTTATCGTGAAGCCGATATTCGTGGAGGTCACGTTCTACTCTGGGCTTGTATTCCACATGGGCACATGTATGTCTCCGATTTTTTCGTCTATTGAGCAGATGATGTTTTGAGTCTGCTGTGACAAGAAGGATTTTGAGGCGACCTCTTCTCTATCTCTCATTCACTACGTAGTAATCAGTTACATTTGTTGTACTGATTATTTGTGTGTTTTCCATGGTCCGCACTTTTTTTCTTTCTCTGCTATGAAGCAGATATTTTGTATTTTTCTTCTTTCACTCCTTTCAGGGATAAGTCGTCTTGTCTGTTTGTTACCCATTTCTCCATGCTTTGCAACGAGCGGCTGAGATAATTAATCGACAGCCATGTCGGTTAATATCGGGTGCGGCCCTAGCGTATTTGGTTAACCGCTGATAAGGCCAGGGTGCGCAACGGATAAGAGATTACTTGTCTGGGTGACACATTTTGGACAGACAAGGATGACCTAATAGTTTCATGTCCGACTTGTAAAGTAATTTTTTTTCCTTGGGCTTTCAGCGCTTCGGCCCAATGACATGTGATTGCGAGGCTGGGGAGCCTGTGGACTTTCCTTCCAACCCGGTCAGGAGCTTCGCTCCTTCCCATCCACAGAGAGTTTATCTCAGGAGCCGTTCAGGTTATTCAGTCAAAATCCGGGTCGATGACACTCCTACAAATGCCCGCGCCCGGGCTTGAACCTTGAACACCTGATCGCTAGCGCAGTGTCGTAACCATTACATCATCACGGCTCCCACTTGTAAAGTAATAAAATGATACATTTTACACACATTGCTGAGAGAGTTTACCGATGTGTTTGTGAGTTTGAACACAAGGCATCGGATGTTTGATTGCCATATATGGGAGACATGACCTTTGCATCACGCGCAAAATTATTCCATGTCGAAATATTTTGAAATTGCCCAACCCAACCAGCATGTTTGAAATGATTGGAGCCCTGAGTAGCTTCATAACAAACAGATGCGGGGGTAGGACAGACAATATAACCTGACCTTTTTCAGTTTTAAGACACTGTGAAAATTCACTATGAGAAATCGCTTGCCAAAGACGACACAACCAGACCGTGCGAGAAGTTAGAATTCAGAATTCCATTTTATCAGGCCGGACCTTTTCTTGGAGAATCTTGACGGACTTACAAAACAGCCCAGGAAATCTCTATCATTTTAACAAGGAAACCGGGACTGGGGAAACTGAAACACACGGAGTCATACAGAGAATTATCTTATAAAAGTAACGATCCCCAAGAACAAGTGTAAGAGGCCTAATCAAGTGCCTTAACTTTATTCATCTGAGCTAAAAGTCTGTGAGCCAGAATTGGCAAAGTTGTCATTTTACATTCTACATTTTTCATTACTAATATGAAAACTAATATGTATATATTACCACGTGAATATGAATATTAAAATGTGAAAATTGCTAGTGAATGTCCAAGTCATTTGAGGCTGACAACCTCAGCGTATAGAATGATGATTTCATTAACCACCACTGCAAGGGCTGGTGGCTGCTTATCGCTAGTTTCTTAAAGAGAACTAAAAGCCTAAGTAGCCCGAAGTTCCATATGGAGCAGGGAGGGAAAAATGAAAGAAATAATGTACATTCTAATTATAATACTTACAGTTTCAAACCAGTGTAAATGTCTATGTTAACATATTCACTTTAAAATTAATGGAAGTTTCTAACTTTTCAATCAGTGTAAATGTAAATGAAAACATATTCAATTTATATTGTAAACACTTTTTAATCAGTGGAGATGTAAATGTAAACATATTCTTTCAGTACTATTAACCTTTTCATTTAAATGTAAAATCAATATAAAGCTATTCAATTTAAAAGTAAAGACAGTTTTCTCTGGATGGATTAAGTTTAATTCTCATCGAGGATAAATTCTGAGATAGATGGGATGGTGGAATAAGAGAAAGGGGACACAAAAGTATGTGTCGGGAAACACAATACTCAGGAGACCGTTTCGTTTCTATTCTTTTACCATAGTTGGTGGTGGTAGATGTTGAGGGTACTATCTCTGGAATAAGAAGGGAACAGTGGCCTGAGCTGAAGAGGGACCAACTTTGTAGACACTCCTTGACACTTCTGGGAACGTGCTACGCCCTACATCCTTGAACAGCGACGAGCGTTTTCAGTGATCAATCTACCAAGAACCAACCCATCATCGGGAGCAGAACCTACCAGTGGCAGATAATTGAAAAATTTAAGCTGCCTCGAGAACTCCTTTAAAAACTAACTTCCCATCACACCAGTGATGATCAACTTTTTTTATAAATCATTATTCATTCTTTTAAACCCTTGTTAAAACTAAATGATTATTAAATTTGTTATTTGTATTTTTACAAATTTAACTTCGATTTAATCATTTTAAATGTACTGCATGCTTGTCTCAGTCAATTTACTAAATGCACTCTAAACAGAGCTATACCAGAATAATAAGAATTTCTCTGTGTAAATCAGAGGTGTGGGCTTAAAGAGCTAAAACTAATCATTGCTTAATTCTTCAGAAAAGTTTTCGGCAGATTCTAGAATTAACGTGCTCAGCCAAAACAGCATTGTTTTCGCTTATCTGAATATCTTGTGAAGACTCATTTTGTGATAGAAGTGTCATTAACCTGCAAAGCAGGCGAGGCAATACCGTCACAAGAACCAATCCTGACATACGGGAGTGAGTCATGGACAATTAGAAAACAAGAATAAAAGACTCTAGAGGCCACACATATATGTTTTTACAGAAGAATGTTAACAATACCATGAGCAGCTAAAAAGAGTATTGAGGATGTCTCAGGACATCTCAGGCTAATGTGCAAAGAAAATTTATTATTTATGTTAGAAAGAAGTAATCCAATTTCTTTGGTCATGTTGTGAGAAGATGAAAACTGGAACACTTCAAAACAACAGGAGAAATTGACAGAAACAAGTTATAGAGAAAGACAAAGAGAGAAGATTCTGGACAGTTTGACATCATGGCACGGCAAGGACTCAAAAATAGTACGGGAGACAGGAAGTTGCGGAGAAATGTGATCGCCGACACCACAAGGCATGGCACTTGAAGAAGAAGACAAAAGTCGGTATCTGACAGAACCGGGGTTGTACAAAAATAAGAACTCTGCATCTATTTGGTTGCCTTTTGTTATGACTTCTGGTATATTGTCAATTATTTCTGGCAATCTTGGTCTCTTCTGTGGTAGAATGTGCTCCTTATATTTACCGGCTGATTCTTGTCTTTGTCTCTGCAGGGTCTGGTAAAATCAAATATTCTTGTCTTTGTCTCTGCAGGGTCTGGTAAAATCAAATATTCTTGTCTTTGTCTCTGCAGGGTCTGGTAAAATCAAATATTCTTGTCTTTGTCTCTGCAGGGTCTAGTAAAATTAAATATTCTTGTCTTTGTCTCTGCAGGGTCTGGTAAAATCAAATATTCTTGTCTTTGTCTCTGCAGGGTCTAGTAAAATTAAATATTCTTGTCTTTGTCTCTGCAGGGTCTGGTAAAATCAAATATTCTTGTCTTTGTCTCTGCAGGGTCTGGTAAAATCAAAGTGAGTTATTTTACTTTTTTTTTTCTTTTGTTGCAAAGCGACTTCGCTGGAGTCCACCCTGGACATTAACTGTCAGTCTGTCATTAAGACCAAAAAAAAAAAAAAAAAAAAAAAAAAACAACAAAGAATTAAAACAAACAAACAAACAAACAAAGTCAATTATCTGTGTGTATGAGAATAAAAACAAACTTCCCACTAACCATTAATTTTTCCGCCATCTGTATGACAGTTTGAACCCCTCTTTGTTGGTTAGAGCGGCTAAGGTACCTGGTTCGAAACACGGTAGCGTCACGTTCCAGTCTACCCAGCTGTAAATGGGTACCCGACTCTCATCCTGAGTTAGGAAAGGCGTGGGTAGCGAGGAAGGGAACTGTTCACTCCATCTCTCTGAACTGGAGCTAGTATTGCGAACTCTCTAACACATGATTTTCCTACAGCAGTATCTGCTATGAGACCACCTTTACCGTATAACTTAACCTTTAAACAGTCCTAAGGAACACCTGCCCCGGTTACAGTTTGACATCATCGCGAGTAAGCGCGGTTCGTTATTGTACGTTGTACAGATGGCGCGCGGATGAACCGTAATGCCACACGTCTGCCGAGAATTAATTATGCTTTATTGTCGTGTACTGGCAGTACTTCGGAAGGAAAGAGCGATGTAAAACAGGAAGAAATGCTGAAGGAACAGACGAGATTGAAGTTATTAGGGGCCACTAGCAAAACATTTGTTGCTACTGTACACGAAATGTCTCTGGACAAACACAGAAAATCACTTAGTGAGACGGGGCTTAACTAGATTGTCGGTCTTTCGCGGACAGCTTAATGATATCGTTTTGTTTCCACAGAGTTAAAAAAGATGTTTTAAAACAAACATCAAGATGACGATTATCTTTGTTTTTCTCTTTAAAGAACATGGAGTGATCATTGCAAGTTGCCCCCGTGATAAAGCCGACAATAAAGCTAAAATCTTGCAACAGTTGTTTATATAGCATTTTTTTAAAAAATGTCTCTGGGATCCATCAGCCCTCTTTACGCCACTGCCTACAACACTGGCCATGCAAATCTAATGTGTAGGTGTGTTCTTCATAGACAGCGATGTTGGTGTCTCGAGATCCCATGCCTTTGACAGATGAAGGGGGATAATTACTCAGATTAAGCAAGCTACTTCTTTATCGCCGTCTGTGCGAGGAAGGAAAAATGGAATAGTCAAGATAAGGTGCTTTGAGAGGAGAAAGAAACTAGAGTTGAACAGCCAACTAGAAACTGGCCTAAAATGTTACAAAGAGAGAGCGACAGGGGTAGGCAGAGAGAAGGCGAAGGAGACTGGGTAATTTTACGATGTCCAGATTACTCTTTAATGTAAGGTAGTGGGTCAAGAATTGTTTGGAAGTACAACAAACTTTTTTGTTGTTGTTGTTGCTGTTCGTTTTTAAATCTCCAATTTTTTGTTTTTTAAAACATTTATTGATTCTCAAAAAATAAAAATTGGTTAATAAATGAAATTATCTGACGAAGGTGGTTGAAGTAACAAGAAGAGACATGGTCCGCAACCAGACGATACGTCAAGGCCTAAAATCCCACCCCCTGCAGACCCAAGTAGAACAGTCCCAATTAAGATGGTTTGGCCATGTCTGCAGAATGGGAGAAGATCGGCTACCACGATAAGCATGTGAAACAAAGAGCCAGGGATCCAGATCCCCAGGATGACCCAGAGTCCGCTGGGAGGAAAACATTAGATAATCTTTGAAGGACCGAGGACTAGAATGGAACCAGGCCAGGAGGAAGACAGCCGATAGGATAGTCTGGCGCTCTCTCTTCCAAACCTCTTCACCTGACGGTAGAAGGGGAACGACTAAATCATCATCATCTCATCTCAACCCATAACCCGTCATGGGTCGTAGGGGTGCCATGGTGGAAGCATCAGCAGACATGGTCCTCCACTGCTCTCTATTCTCAGCAATGCGTACAAGTGTGGAAAAACCGTGTCCTGCCCATTCTTTGATGTTATCAGCCCAGGATTTTCTTTGCCTTCCTCTTCTCCGTTTACCTTCGACTGTTCCCTGGAGGATCGTTTTCGAAAGGGAGTCATGACGAGTTACATGCCCAGACCAGGCAAGCTTTCGACGTTTCACTATTGACAAAAGTGGTTCTTGGTGGCCTGCATAGGTGTTTATCTTCTCTCTAACATAGACATTTGTTTTTGTGCTCTTTATAGCAAATGCGCAAAATTCTTCTATAACATTTATGCTCGAAAGCCTGAATCCTTCGCTCCGTATCTGCAGTGAGTGTCCAGCCCTCACACCCATACAAGAGAATAGATAATACAAGGGATTTGTATAATTTGATCTTCACAGGAAAACTGATGTTACTTTTCCAGATCACATTCAACCTTGTCATGGCAGCTGAGGCCATTTCAAGTCTTGTCTTGATTTCTTTACTTGATCTTCCATCACTACATATAGTGGACCCGAGATATTTAAAGGTGTTAACTTCTTCTAACGTTTGCCCATTTAACATAATATTGGTCGGAACATGTTTCTTATGGCTATTCACCAATATCTTGCTTTTTTCTATATTAATTTCCATCCCATACGTTCTTGTTACTTTCTCCAGTCTAGTTGAAAAAAAACTCTCCAGTCTAGAGGTAAGGTCTTGAAGTTCTGATTCTGTTCCAGCTATCAGATCAATATCATCAGCAAAACGTAGATTACACAGAGGGCGGCCTCCAATCGATATGGTTGATTTATAATCGTAGAGAGCCTCCTGCACAATATGTTCTAGATATATATTAAAGAGCACTGGTGACAGGATGCATCCCTGGCGAACTCCTACAGTTGTTTTGAAAAATTCTCCAATGTCGTTGCTTGCAAAAACAGCACTGCTTGCGTCCTTGTATAGTGCTTCAATGATATCTACGATGTTGGTATCAAAATTGAATTTTCTCATTATTTGCCATAAGCCTTCATGCCAGACTCGATCGAAGGCTTTTGTGAAATCGATGAAGTTATGGTATAAATCATGTTGATGCTGGAGATGTTTTTCGATCAGTAATCTAATATTGAAGATTTGTTCTGAGGTACTTCTTTTTGGTCTAAAGCCAGCCTGTTCCTCTGACAAGATTTCTTCTGATTTCTGTTTTATTCTGTTCAAAAGTATCCTTAACATCACTTTACTTGGATGACTAATAAGGCTAATGGTTCTGTAGTTCTTGCACATTTTTAGATTTCCTTTCTTTGGAAGCGGTATTACTAATGACTGCGTCCATTCTTTTGGCCATTTTTTTTGTACTCCGTATCTTCTGGCAAATTGTTGTCATGATTTTTACTATATCTGGTAGGGAGCCGCGCTAGCGTAGTGGTTACAACACCGCTCTGGCGACCGGGTGATACAGGATCAAACCCGGGCGACGGCATTTGAGGATTTTTCGTCGACCGGGATTTGGACTGGATTAACTCGAGACCTGGCGAGGACATTTGAAGGAGTGTCGTCGACCAGGGACTGGCGGCTCCTGAGCCGACCCAGCTGCAATGGGTACCTCCGAAATCGGAGAGTATTTGCCTGAATGGCGAGGGACACCTGTCTCTGTACAAGAAATAAAGGGATACTCACGTAAAATCAATGTCAGGTTAGACACACAAAAAAAAAATAATAATAACCTGAGATTTCGCCTCGAGTATTAGCGGGCGTACGAAAAAAAAAAAAAAAAAAAAAAAACTATATCTGGTCCTCCATATTTCAAGAGCTTTGCTGGTATATTATCCACACCCGGTGACTTCCCTCCTTTCATCGAACATATAGCCTCTTCCACTTCTTCCCGTAGTATTGCTGCATTTCCGAGTTCCCTGTTTTCGCACTTAATGTTGTTTAATATGCCTAAGTCAGTGTCAAGTTTACAGTTATATAATTCTTTACAATATTCTGTCCACCTTCTCATTACAGCTGTTTTTTCATTGAGCAGAGCCCCATTGCTATCTTCTATGACAGTTACCCTGGGCTGTTGGGGTTTTGATAGTCTTCTTAATGTGTCAAAAGCTGCCTTGCTGTTACCTTTTATTAGCCCCGTATTAATGGACTCACATTGATCAGCTACCCATTTTTCTTTGGCCTGTTTCATTTTCTTTCTAATATTTTTATTCACCATACTGTATTGCCATGCTGCTTCAGGAACCTCTTTCTTAACCTTTTTCATTTCCCGCCGTGTATCACATAACTTCAGAATGTCATCTGTAACCCATGGTTTGTTTATTTTCTTTCTTTTACCAAGTATTTCTGTTGCTGATTCAATGAGCACGTCTTTCATGTTCTCTGTGATTGAGTTGATATCATCCTCCAAAAAGTTGAGAGCTGCGAATTTTCCTCCAACAGTTGCCTCAAAGATTCCCGCGATTTCTGGATCTTTCAGTTTGTCTAAATTGAATCTTAACTGAGAAAATCTGTTTTGATTATAGTTCTTTTTGAGTTTAAGCTTGAGCGTCATCAATACCATGTCGTGATCACTACCAATGTCGGCGCCAGGAAAAGTCCTAGTCTTGGCTTTATTAATGCTGGACTTGAATCTTTTGGATACAAGAATAAAATCAATTTGGCCATGTATCTCAGTTTTTTGGGGCATGCCACGTTGTTCTTCTTGATAACTTATGAGGAAATAGTGTATTTGCAAGGGTTAGTTTATAGTTGCTGGCAAATTCTAGTAGCCTTAGTCCTTGATCGTTGGTTTCTCCTGTCCCAAATTTCCCCACTGTGCCAGCCCAGTGACCGTATGCATCTGGCCCTATTTTAGCATTCCAATCACCTAGCACGATGAGAAGATCTTTCTTTGGAATTTTCTTAATTGCTTCATCCAGATTGTCATAAAATGTATCAATTGCCTCATCCTCATAGTCAGTAGTGGGGGCATATCCCTGTATGATGGAGATGTTCTTTGGATGTGCTGCAATACGAATGGTGATAAGCCTGCTATTTATTGGGGTGCAGCTGATGACAGAGTTCAATCTATCTTTGTGTACGATAAAACCTACTCCATGCTGATGTTTAGACTCATCTCCACTAAACCAAATTTTGTGACCATCATCCATTATTGTTTCTCCTAATCCTGTCCATCTGACTTCTGCTAGACCCAGGATGTCCCACGAGTATCTAACAAGTTCATGTGTTAGTTCTCTGACTTTTCCACACGCATATAGCGTGCGTACATTCCAAGTTCCAACAACAAAATTTTCTCTTGGAAGTTTCAAAACAGGTGTTTGTACCCTATTCGCTAACTTATCACTCTCAAGGGGCAATGAGAGCGCGGTCGTTGTTAATCCGGGCATCGGCCGATCCGGCAAATTATTACTGAGTTGACTTTCCATCATAACATTTCAGTGGGCAAGAGGTTTGCTTGGCGGTGCCCATCTCCTCTCCAAGTATCCTTGCAGGTACATACACAAATGTACCTGGAGCAGTAACAATAGCCCTCAATAAATCTGTAATGTTTTGAAACACTGTCCGGTTAACACATCACAAAACCGCCATCTTGGCTACTCGGTACCAACACAAATAGCGAACTCACATGATAGGCAAACTTGATGTTTTCATCTTTAAAATACTTATCAACATAATCCAGAAAATGTGCCGAACACACTACAAACTCATACAGCATTAATGAGGGCTGTTACCACAGATGCAGACTCCAAAACGACGACATGAAATGCACAACACAAAAGCCATCTTGAACCCCATCATCAAAATACGACTAAATTATAAATAAATGTCACTGCAAAGAAAAGGGAAAAGAATATTCTCGAGCACAAGCACCCGCACGCACCCACACACAACATGCATGTGCCACATGCGATTTACAGATCTGAAAAACCGTTATAGTAAATTTAGTGTCGAATAAGGTACAAAATGTTGATGGGTGCAAATTTCCTATTTGTTTGCTTGTCTTGCAGTTGGAATGAATTAAATGTTTTGTTTTCTGCATGAATATGTGTAGATTAAGTTTTGAGTTAAAAATTCATTTTTGCGCAAACGGCCTTTGCTCTACAAATCCATACTAGACGTCTATATTCTGTCAAGAATGCAAGCAATTAGATGGGCCCTCTTTGGAATTTTTGTTTTGTTTTTTGGGTTATGCCCAAAACAAGATTTTGTTTTTAATTCTCAAAATTAAATTTGTTTATGTGACAGAACGTCTGAACATGTTCTTTTGTGTGATCTCTCACACCTTCAGCCTCCGGCAGAATCATTTCTTTTTCTCCATTTTCTCATCGCTTTTGTTTGGCATAAATCATGCCTTTTCATTCGTTATTTCTATTATTTTGCTCTATGCTGGACATAGCATGGTGAAGTCTCTAGCACGCCACTCCCCTAGGGCAGTATTTACTACGGGAGTAATTCTTATCTTATTGTGTCGCATTCACGCTTCACGAAGACGTGTTAAGTTACGCCAGGTTATTAGACAGTCAGCGACAGTATTTTATCGCATAATCTGTCTTACCATCTTTTGAAGCGAAAGTGTTTTGTTTATTCAAGCTACGTGGGGAAGGAGTGTTTAATTAAAACCATATTTGGTTGTCTGGCGAAACACTGCACGAGGCGGAACTTATGACATAAGCGCTTCCAGGTCATCCTTCATACGACAGATAACAACATTACAGTCTGTGTGACGCATGTGGGCAGACAAATGTGATGTAATTGCTTCCGGTCCTTGGTTAAAAAGTAATCATGGATTTATTACATTTTAGACAATATGAGTCTACAAATGTGTTTGCGAGAGTCTATACAAGGCATCAGATGTCCATATATGGTAATACGTGACCTTTGCAAGCACGCACCTTATTTCACGTGGGACTATTTTGAAATATCACAGCCTATTCTGCATGATTTGAAATGATTGGATCTTTCTGATTAGATCCATAACATCACTGGAGGGAATAAAGGCTGAGAATTTCACAGTTTTATTTCTCTGTGATTTGCACGCTCGCCAAGACAACACTGTAATAATGTGTTTCATGCGATGAGATTCCCAGCCGCACGAGTCGTCACATACGACATGCTTCAGAATGCAGTAACGAATATTGAGATAGACCAGTTGTGAGGTGGTGGTTAATTCTCATTATTGAGATTATTTGTTGTGCATGTATTGAAGAATATTATTTTATGTCCAGTTGATTATTATTGTTGTGTGAACAATGGTTTGTGAGAGCACGTGGGCGTACCAGATGTATATTTCTCTTCTCCGCTCCTGAGGGAGCATGGGGCCACCGGTGTGGTTTACCTCAGCATGGAGCATTCAGATGCTTTTGCAGTAGTGGTTTCGGTAGCAACCTATGTTACCCGGTGCGATTGCCAGCCTCATGCACAACGCCATACTAGTCGCATTGGGCGACACGCATGAGTGTGTGAGATAGTTGATGATGTCAGGTGGGCGCATGTAATAGCATAAAAATGCTTCTGTTGGCTTGTGGTGGACACCAGCCGCATTGGTGTTTCCATGCTCCACCAGAAGCAACCAGAGAAACACATGTCTCAACAAAGGAGTGGCCTCGCGCTCTCCAGAAATCTAAATACATATTCTCACCTCACAGTAACCCATTAAATATACAGTAGAATTATCAATAAACGTGAAATACACTAAATTACTCTTACATAAAGAATACAATATAATTATTCTCGACTTAAGCCAAACTGGGACTAAATACACAACGTGTCGCTCGGCATAACATATTATAGGTTTACCACGCGGAGCGTGTTTAATCAGACTCGCTATCGCCGCCTTTTATCACCACGAGGCTACTATCTTGCGATCGTTAATCTTATCTAAATTTCCAGTGGAATAGCCTTTCTGAAGAATGAAATAATCGCTCTTAAACTCTCACATCTATCTATCTATCTATCCCATTAAACATTAAAATAGCCACATCGATATAATTTCAGAATCCTAGAAAACTAATGCTAATTTAAATTAACTCACGTGCTCAAGGCATTTACAGCTTGGCTCTTGTGTGTCTTCTTAGTCTGCTCTCACTGGGCGGCTCTCTCAAACATAGACAGGTTTCGCCGCTTGCTACCCCTTTTATAAACCCTGGCCTAACCACTCAACTTACTCCGCGCGCGCAGTAATGCGCTACTTAAACAACACTCGCGATATCTTGCTCTAGAATGCATGAAAACACAGATTTACACAACTAGAGCAAAAACACAACTAATTCGTAGGCTTATTATGGCCTTGTAATAAATCTGCTTGAAGATAACGTGATCAAAAAGCACTAAACCACATAGACAATATGACTGACCAGATGGGGCCAGCGCCTAGAATGACAGACCTCAAGATGGCGCTGTCACATATTCCCCGCCTGATTTTGTTGTCGTCCCGACAACTGCACTAAATCAGGCGCTTCAGTCGTATTCTCCAAATCTGGAGGATCACCTTTTCCTTCACTTCGTCTCAGGTCATTGCTGGTTACTCTAATGCTCGGACTCGCTCTGTCCATTCGTTGGATGATATATGGACCCCCTGTCATTGTGGGAGCACGAACTACAACGTACTCGTCTTCTGACCACATATCACGAATCTCGGATCTCTCAGCGTCGTGCATTCTCTTCTTCACCAATTCTCCGACCTGTAGTGGAGTAGAACACGACAGCTTGTCACATCTCTCTTTCCGGACTGCTGCAAAACTCTGCAACGGTGGCTCTGCTCTTACGTGCGCCCCTCGTAGCCTGGAAACGTGTCCTTCAACGAGTTTTAGATGAGTCTCCTCCTCTAAATGTCGACCACTTTTCCTGGCGCCCTTATGGTGACAGTTGCCACGGCCATCTCTTGGCTTGCACTGTGACGGCAATGTAGATGTGTTGGTACGCTTAGAGAGGGCGCTCTTTGATGGGCAAACCGATATCAAATGGTCCGGGGACCTACAATGGAAACATCGCTTAGGAAGCGGGCCCTGGGGACACTTGGCTGCCATGTGGTTCGAAAGGTCTCCACAGTTGAAGCATCTTATTTTCCTAGGCTTCCTTGGTGCCCTGGGTCGCCTCCTGCTACCCTTACATCCCTGGCCGCCTTTGACTTTCTTCCCTGCAATAAGCACCTCACACTCCGGTCGACCACCAACCATCTTTATCTTTGAGCCATTCTGCTCCCCTTCTGTAACCTGACTCCCAGCCGCAGAGGGGTCTAGTTTAATGCCTGTGGACATCGATTCTGTACGTGGCCTAGTTCTCTGCATCTAAAACAACGAACTGTCCTGGTACGTCTCCCCTGCTCCTGAGACATCGCATCAATTTTAGCCTCTAATTGAGCCACCTGTGCTCTCAGCCGCTCTACTTCTGCGTTTAATGCATGCGTATCTGACACAGTCTCTGTTCTTGCCACTTCAACACTGGCAACACCAGCCCCCGAAGCTGCTTCGACACTGGCAACACCAGCCCCAGAAGTGGGCTCAGTCTCCAAAAACCGTAGGGCATAGTCCCTCACCGACGTGAACGATGCTGTTGGCTCCTTGATGATCATTTCCTTTGCAAGCTTTCTTAGTAGGTCATCTCTCAGACAAGCAGCAAACTGGTCACGAAGAAAGGATGGCGCCAAGGGAGTGACGTTGTTCTGCCTTTGTGCCCTTACAACACTTTCAAACACCTCGTGAATGCGATGGGAGAATTCCCAAAGAGACTCCCTTGCACCTTGCCGGGTAGAGTAGAACGCGGCCATTACTTCTGGGAAGCTCCGACGCTCCCCATACACCCTAAGAATGGAATGTAGCATTGCTTCTGGGTCACCGTCATCAGCCTGAATCCTCAGCTCCCTACGGACACTTGGGGTCACACTGTCAAGAATAACATCTGCCTGGTCCTCTTTACTCATCATCCCTACTCTCCAGGCAGCTCTCACCTCTCTGACATATTCCTCGGCCGTAGGACCCGTGCGCTCCCCAAAGCACCGCACCCTCTTGTGAGTAGGTACCACGATGTACTGCACTCGTTCTTGTTGACGATCCAGCCCTACCACAGGGTCATCCACCTCAGCCACATCTTCGTTATCAGTTCTACTAGCAGCGCGTGTGTTGCGTGCCGCCATCTTGTTGCTAGTAGAGTTGACTAGAAATCTTGACAAACTGGATGATCCCGTCCCTCGCCTTGCACTGAACTGGGTGTTCTACTGTTTCGGCTGTTGCTGCTCTGATTGCTGAAGAGTTGCTTCACTGCGTGCTGTCTGTCAATCCTGCAGACGACGCCACTTGTGACAGGGGCGCTAGGGGTACCTCACACCCAAGACCCGTGCACTAAGAAAATTTATAAAGGATCGTTTGACAGGGGTTGCAATTATTGGTTGCTTGCAACCCTCTCAGCAGCAGACTTAACAATTCAAGCAACCCAAAGCCTTATGCAGATCAACATTTAATTCTACCGAACAGAACCGAACACCAAACAAACAATCCAACAAACACCCAGTCAGTGTTCATAGACTGTCTGAAAAATAATAAATAAAACAACGTCTAAGTGAACATCAATAGCATGGATAATAACACTTACCATACAGAAAACATGCGCCCACCTGACATCATCAACTATCTCACACACTCATGCGTGTCGCCCAATGCGACTAGTATGGTGTTGTGCATGAGGCTGGCAATCGCACCGGGTAACATAGGTTGCTACCGAAACCACTACTGCAAAAGCATCTGAATGCTCCATGCTGAGGTAAACCACACCGGTGGCCCCATGCTCCCTCAGGAGCGGAGAAGAGAAATATACATCTGGTACGCCCACGTGCTCTCACAAACCATTGTTCACACAACAATAATAATCAACTGGACATAAAATAATATTCTTCAATACATGCACAACAAATAATCTCAATAATGAGAATTAACCACCACCTCACAACTGGTCTATCTCAATATTCGTTACTGCATTCTGAAGCATGTCGTATGTGACGACTCGTGCGGCTGGGAATCTCATCGCATGAAACACATTATTACAGGAACAACCACTGTAATAGCATAAAAATGCTTCTGTTGGCTTGTGGTGGACACCAGCCGCATTGGTGTTTCCATGCTCCACCAGGAGCAACCAGAGAAACACATGTCTCAACAAAGGAGTGGCCTCGCGCTCTCCAGAAATCTAAATACATATTCTCACCTCACAGTAACCCATTAAATATACAGTAGAATTATCAATAAACATGAAATACACTAAATTACTCTTACATAAAGAATACAATATAATTATTCTCGACTTAAGCCAAACTGGGACTAAATACACAACGTGTCGCTCGGCATAACATATTATAGGTTTACCACGCGGAGCGTGTTTAATCAGACTCGCTATCGCCGCCTTTTATCACCACGAGGCTACTATCTTGCGATCGTTAATCTTATCTAAATTTCCAGTGGAATAGCCTTTCTGAAGAATGAAATAATCGCTCTTAAACTCTCACATCTATCTATCTATCTATCCCATTAAACATTAAAATAGCCACATCGATATAATTTCAGAATCCTAGAAAACTAATGCTAATTTAAATTAACTCACGTGCTCAAGGCATTTACAGCTTGGCTCTTGTGTGTCTTCTTAGTCTGTTCTCACTGGGCGGCTCTCTCAAACATAGACAGGTTTCGCCGCTTGCTACCCCTTTTATAAACCCTGGCCTAACCACTCAACTTACTCCGCGCGCGCAGTAATGCGCTACTTAAACAACACTCGCGATATCTTGCTCTAGAATGCCTGAAAACACAGATTTACACAACTAGAGCAAAAACACAACTAATTCGTAGGCTTATTATGGCCTTGTAATAAATCTGCTTGAAGATAACGTGATCAAAAAGCACTAAACCACATAGACAATATGATTGACCAGATGGGGCCAGCGCCTAGAGCGACAGACCTCAAGATGGCGCTGTCACAGAAGACACTAGGCGCATTCTTCAATCCAAATGGCAATCTGTTAAACTCATAGTGTCCCTCTGAGGTACTAAAAGCTAGGTACGGTCTAACCTCAGGCTTTACTGGAATCTGATAGTATCCTTTACTCAGATCCACTTTTGAGAAATATTTAGCTTTATTTAGCCTGGCAAACAACTGATTTGTGTCCGGCAATGGATCCACCTGTCCTTCTGTAATAGCATTCAGTCTCCTGTAATCTATACAGAGTCTATGTTCTCCAGAGGGTTTCCTTAAGAGCACCACACTGGAACTATACGAAGATTCACTGTGTGAAATTATTCCCTCCTTCAACAAATAGTCTATCTCTTCCTTCAAAGCTTTCTCCTTAGCAAAGGGAATCGAATAGGGTTTCATACAGACAGGTGTGGGGTCTATCAGCTTCATATCATATTCCAATAAGTTTGTATGCCCCGGTCGGTCTGTTAACACCTCTGTATGATTATCTAGAACCTGTTGCACTCTCTCTTTCTGATTTTTCGTTAAATGTGTACTGATTTTCACCTGTGCCGCTGTCTCACAGGGATGTAATGGATATTCAAATGATGAAAGTGATTCCTTTTTCATCTCCATGGCAATGGACAAGGTCAATAAGTGTGTCTCTTCCTGATTTTCTCTTTCCAAATATTTCTTCAGGAGATTCACATGATAGATTTTTTTCCCCTTCTTATCTATCTTATAATTGGTTCTAGACACCTTCTCTAGAACTGTATATGGACCTTGCCATCCAATTTGTAACTTATTCTGACTACCGGGGAGAAGAAGCAGTACCTTCTCTCCCACAGCCAAATCTCTGTCTTTAGACTTCCTGTTATAATAGGCAGCATGTTTCTTCCTGGCTTGTTTCAAATTTTCATTGGCAAGTTTCCAGCCAGTTTTTAAACGAGTGGTCAGCTCATTCACATATTGGTATGAGGATGTAATATTTTCCTCTGCCTTTTCATCAGTCCACGTTCTTAACAGCGCTTCAAGTGGACCTTTTATTGGCCTTCCAAATAATAATGTTGCCGGGGCCATACCGGTTGAACTATGGGGTACCTCCCGATAAGCAAAGAGGGCGGCGTGAAGGTACTGATCCCATGTATCTGGTTTTTCGTGTGCCAACTTTCTCAGGATCGACATCAATGTGCCATTAAATCTTTCCACTTGGCCGTTCCCTTGGGGGTGGTACACACTACAATGGAAGTGTTTGGCCTGGAAGATCCTGAAAACTTCTTCTGTTAATTTCCCCTTGAACTGAGAGCCATTATCAGTCAAGATTTGATTGGGAAAGCCTAACCTTGTGAAAATTGTGAGTAATGCCTCTGCCACATGCTTAGAATCAATCGATGACAGGGCTACCGCCTCTCCCCACATAGAACAAGTGTCCACCAGAGTCAGAATGTAGCTGTTCCTTCTCTTAGTTCGAGTGAGAGGTCCCACAAGATCCACGGCAACTCTCTCAAAGGGTGTTCCCACTATGGGCATTTCCCCCAGAGTTGCTGGTGCAGTCCAATGCTTAGGTGCTACTCGTTGGCACTCTGGACAGGATTTTACATATCGTTTGATATCTTCAGTTATCCCTGGCCAGAAATAGCGACAAGCTATACGCTGTCCTGTTGCACTGATCCCCATATGACCACTGAAAGGAATCGCATGCCCTATTTCCAACACTTTAGTCCTATATGAAGTGGGAAGGACCAGCTGTCCGTGACCATTGGATTCAGATCCAGCCTTCCTATAAATCAGTTTGTTCTTCATATAAAATTCTCCCTTGCCTGGAGGTGTATGAGATTTGGGCAACTTCTTGAAACACGGCTTGAGTGTTTTATCCTCCGCCTGTGCCTTCCTCATCTCATCTGGATGAGTATTTATTGGATTATCCTCCTCCTTTTTATACTGTGATCTGGTCTGCACTGTTGCCAATATCACAGGTCTCTTGGGATTCCCCAAGAAGACATATCTACACCCCAATATCAGAGGGTAGATTGGCTCATTTATCACTGCTGCTTTTATGATTCCTTCCACATATCGCGTTTTCACCTTTATCCGGGCGACGGGAAGTGTCATGGTAGCTACATCCTTGGTTGCAGTTTGAATCTCCACTGTTTCTGTGGTGTATTGATCTGCCTGCACCAGGTGAGAACTCACAACGGAATCATAATCTAAACCTGTATCATATAAACACCTTATGGTGACACCATTACAGATGACATCTTCACACACTGGGGGGTGGTATGGTTCCTGTAGTTTCGCAGGTTTGACCTTTTTTTCCAGATGTCATAGCAGCACAATGAGGAGGTTTCCTTCTACAATGGTCAGTGTCATGATTGTTCATCTTACAATTTTTACACCATCTCTTTCCTTGGTTGAAAGATTTTCTTTCATCATATTTCCTTTCATCTAATTGTGGGGTTTTATTTTTATTGTCATACCGTGGCCTATCAAACTGGTGCTTACTTTTGTTTTGATCTCTAGGATCAAATTTATTAAAGTTCTGTGGTGCCTTAAAATTATCTACCTGTTTCTTTTTATTACCTGATACCTCTGCCTGAGCTGCTTGATACCTTTCTGCAATATTTAGTAACTCACCCAGTCTCTCTGCACCTTGTTCCATGAGAAACTTTCTCAGATCTGGAGCCATGGACTCTCTTAGATGTTCTATAAGGATCATTTCCTTAAGATCTTGGGTTTTCCCCAGAGAAGTCCATTTCTCCAAGTATGTCTCTAACCGTGCAGAGAACTGGTGATAGGTTTCACCTGACAGTAGTTTAGCATTCCTAAATTTTTTCCTATAAAATTCTGCATTCTTTTCATATCTTAACAAAAGAGCCTGCTTTAGCATGTCATAATTTTCTTGATCACCTCTGCTCATTTTGGTAAAAACTTCATAAGCTGCCCCACGAAGCCCTTGAGATAACTTTAAGCTCCACCTTTCTCTCTCTAACCCATACGTGGTAGCTAATAGTTCAATCTATTTAGATAGCTCTCAATATCATCGTCTTTCTCAACAAAATGATCTAAATGAAAATTCATAGCTGAGGTTGAGGCTCCCTGACTAGCAATAGCATCGGAGGCAAAGGGACTGGCACCATTTTCAGGAGCATGGCCTTGAAACTCAAACTCCCTTAGTCGTAACTCATGTTCCCTTTGTAATCTTTTATCTTCTGCTTCCCTTTCTGCAGCTAATCGCTTGTCTTCCCTTTCTGCAGCCTGTCTTCTTTCTTCGGCTTCCCTTTCTGCCTTTTTCTCTTCCAACTGGAGCCTCTTAATCTCCCTATCTGCCTCCAATGCTTTAGCCTCTTTGTCAGCCTCAATATGCAACCTCTTCGCCTCAGCCTCAATCTGCAACCTCTTAATTTCTTTTTCAGCCTCTAACTTTCTTTCAGCCTCTTTTTCTAATCTTTCAGATTCTATTTTTCTTTCGGCTTCAAATTTGCTTTCCTCACGTTCAATATATTTGTCACATTCCGTAGTGACATAGGAAATCATAACTTGCCCGTCCATTCCTAACTCTTTTGCAGCCTGAATAGCAGCAGATCGAAATTTGGCCAGGTCCGCCATTTTCTAACAGGTAAATTTATATAATGTCTAACTAAACAATACAATCTGTAATTAATTATCCAAGGACAACCACAGGCACTGAGAGCTCAACCTTATTTAATTCCACCCAAGGATACCTAATAATTCTTCTTATTCCCAATATATATAACAGGAGAAAGTTCAATATCCTGGGAGCGAGACCCCAATATATGTGGTAAAGTGGGATGATATTAATATTTATAGGGGACTTAGTGTACTGACTGAGATCAGCTGTGAAGGTATCTGTATCTAATAAGTGTGGTGTATTACAGATGACCTTACTTGCTACCACATTTATACCTCAGTCAGAATTATTCTGGAATATTGTGATGACTACGTTGAATGTCTAGGGTTATGAAAATGATGAAGTGTAAGTCACAACAACAACAGACAGATAAACAATTTAATTTATTCCACAACACTTTACAACACTGTGACACTCACACACATATAACACTCTATAAGACTATCTTAAATGAGTCAAGTGTAAAGTTTCAAATATATGTGTAATAACTCCTTTCAATAATAGATATCCTGATTCAACTACACAGTGAACCAGGAATCACAATCAAATGTAATCACAATTTATAAATATGAACTTTGTATTGACATAATTTATTAGTGTGATGGGTCCGGGAAGACGCCCCTGAGGCCCCACCCCCACTTCAGTTCAAGGCATGTTTGTCCCCCACATATTTTCGTTGTGCGCGGAGCATGCTGGGATGTGAAAATTCTAACGAGATAGAAAATATATTAATTAGGCCACAATAACGCCTAAATATTAATTGTGGTGTATAGTTGTGAGTTATATTTGAGATTCGTGTGTTATATTAAATAGCTGTAGGTTTTATTTGTGTTTTCGCTATTCCTAAGCGATAATCGCGTGTGATATTTAAGTAGTCAAGATTAATACGCCTAGCGCAGTAAAGTGAGTGATTAGCCTAGTGCCTATAAAAAGAGATAGCGAGCTACCAGCGGACCTTTCCTAGTATCAGCCGCCAGAGAGAACAGACGACAGAGCCAAACTGTAAATGCATTGAGCACGTGAGTTAATTTAAATTAGAATTAATTTTATATAATTCTAGAATTATATTCAGCACGAGTCTGTTTTAATGTTTAGTGAAATAGATAGATGTGTTTCCAAAGGAAATGTCTTTTTAGGACATTATGATTTAGTCTTGAAGAATGATAGATGAGTGAAAATAATGTTTGATAGGTTTTATTAGGCACGCAAAGCCTAAATCCAGATGTGAGAATTTAGTATCAAGTATTTCATCCATCAGACCGGGCAAATTTAGTAGGAGAGTATTTTATACATGAAACTGGACAGAAATGTTATCAGAAAGGCAGATATAGTATGAAGCTATTTCACGGGAATGTAGATAAGATTAACAATAGCAAGATTGTAGCCACGTGGCGAGGACTGTATAAAAAGCGGCGAATAACACGCCCCGCGTGGTAAACCTATAATGTTACGCCATGTGACACGTTGTGTATTTAGTTCCAGTTTGGTTTAAGTCGAGAATAATTATATTTTATTTTTCTAATGTAAAAGTAATTGAGTGTATTTCACGATAGCCTACTTATCATAATTCTACTGTATATATTTAATGGGTTACTGTGAGGTGAGAATATGTATTTAGATTTCTGGAGAGCGCGAAGCCACTCCTTTGTTGAGACATGTGTTTCTCTGGTTGCTCCCGGCGGAGCATGGAAACACCAATGTGGCTGGTGTCTATCACAAGCCGACAAGAAGCATTTTTATGCTATGGCAGTGATTTGTTTCGGTAACGATGTGTTTCGTGTGATGAGATTCTCAGTCGCACCAGTCGTCACATACGACATGCTTCCGAATGCAGTAACGAATATTGAGATAGACCAGTTGTGAGGTGGTGGTTTATTCTCGTTATTGAGAGTATTTGTTGTACATATAATTGAATATTATTTTATGTCCATTTTATGATTATTTAATTATGGTTATGTGAGGAATGGTTGTGAGAGCACGTGGGCTCACTTCAAGGTATATATTTCTCTTCTCCGCTCCTGAGGGAGCATGGGGCCAACAGTGTGGTTTGCCTCCATATTAAGTATTCATATGCTAGGGCAGTAGTGTTTCGGTAGCAATCTGTGTTACATGGTGAGATTGCCAGCCCCACGCACAACACCTTACTAGTCGCATTGGATGACACACATGAGTGTGTGTGTGTGTGTGTGATAGTTGAGTGTGTCAGGTGGCGGCGTAGGACAGTTTGACAGGTGAGAGCGTGGTGTTTCTCATTCAGTATTATATTATGATTTTAACTATTCTGTGCTTTGTTTGCTTCTTCAGATTAGCATCGGGCACTGTTGGGTGTTTTGTTTTGTTTGTTTGGTTTGGTGTTATGTTCGCTAGTTTATTTGTTTAATGTTTGCTTTGTCACTGAATGGGCTGTAAAAATAAATATAGTCCCTGCCTCTAGAATCAAGAGTTTTATTGTTGTTCGGGTCGGTGCGAGTGTAGCAAGAGAGTGATCACACATCACAATACATCATCATCTTCTCGCCCACCCTATCACATTAGTATTATCCTATGTGTGTAAGTTGTGAAGTAGTACTATGAGGTAATACTGGTTTTGTTTTTCAAGCTAGATTGTTGTTTGTCATCATGACTTCAAGTGTTTGATTATCGTGGAAATAGTATTGGGAAAAGTTCACAGTTCCTGTCATTTGAAACAATTTATTGTCCCTCTGTGTTTAATATAATGTCAATTTTTGAGGGGGGGGGGGGGCACATAATGTTGAGCAGCTCTGGCCACAGAAGCTTATCTTTCGTGATGGAGGCAGGAAAAGACTCCTCTGCTCGATTGCTTCACTGTGTTCTGGAGACACCTCACTGGTCGCTATCTGGACCAAGGAGTATGCTGTCAGCCTCTGGATTCAGCAAAACTCAGACCAGGTGCTGCTTCAATATCTTAGGACCACGGTCCCTGAAACAAGAAGGTTGTACCTCCTATTTCAGAACTAATTTATAATCTATTTCCAGACTGAACACAATACATAACAAACACTGAGTTCAGAGCGGTAGGCCAACTGCTAGCTTAATCTGAAACAATTTACACCAGTATACTCCTCCCTAATGGTTACTACGCCTCTGCAATTCCAGCATTAGTTCTTTCTAGTCAATAAGATAGGTGTCAGTGTACTGTTTGGCAATTCCATGCAGTTTTACTTTTCTCCGACTTGTCCTGTTCAGGTTGGAGCACTATCTAGGCGTTGCCTCATGTTTGCTACTGAACCACACACATATACAGACATAAATTATCAATTTACATTCAATTTTCATTAAAAAGATATCAAATATGTCAAGCTTACCACAATTCATGGAAATAATACACAAATACGTTGACTGGCGATGAATATGGCACAAAATCCGATCTGCCGCTGTCCCAGGCTTTTATTTAGAAAAAAATATAAGCTGGTTCTCAACGCACTGTTTCTGAGTAAGTTTATTTTACAATATGGCACTGAACTGACGCTCCTAATTGACTATATTGGCGGGTCTAACCAATCGGGCCATGTTTACACAGCTTTTCAAAAAAAAAAGTACCCCTACTACCGTTTCCCTAACAACAAAAAATTAGTATTTGTAGTCCGACTAATCGTGTTTAGCCTTACATATCATTCCCGCCAATCAAATTGGATTTAACATGGGGACCTATTTCCCGTAAAATGGTGGTTTCAAAACATGCCACTGTGCGATTATTATTTGGTGTTGTCTGACACCCTCACTATTTTCTTTTGGCTATAATTTGTTAATTCCTAGACTATTTGCGTAACACTTAACATATTCTTTGTCAGGAAGTCCTAAGGAACCCAAATATATAAGTTTTAAGGGAGCTAAGTGGCGGCGTTCAAAATATGTATTTTCTTCTACCTCCCGTTCACTTCGATACGACGTGGTGTCTGGGTACTGTCAGGCTTTCAAACGTAAACCAGTATAATGTCATGTTTCCCAATAAGCATTTTACAGGATTTTAAACCTAACTCTCGTATGGGTAGTGTTTTTTATTACTGTCTATTTGAAAAAAAAGCTAGTGCTTCATGCCTTTCGCGTTAGGGGTGGCATTAATTGTATATCGCGAGACGCGTGTTAGTGTTGCCGGCGTTCCTGCTTTCAGCCCTCCCTCTCTCTATCCTAATTCCATCTGTCTTTTCATTACGCAGTGTATAAAATGAAATTAATGCTAGTATTAATTTAGGTCATTAATCAGCTTTCGTATCTCAAGGTTTTCTAAGAAATACAGTACACGTTTTATTGTTTTGTTGAAATGCGTGTATGCTGCTGTAGGCTTTACTAGTAAACGTGAAAACGTGAGAATATGCAGACGAAGCAGAAAAAGGGGGATCTCGAGTACAGTCATTGTGACAGCACTGTTCTTTACCATTCTTCTTTCCCTTTTATTGAATTTATGTGTTAGGCTTTACATTTACCTTTTTATTTATATACGTGGATTTAGAATGTTTCACGACAGTGGGATGGTGAAATAGAAGAGGGCGGACACATAACTATGTGTCGGAGAACGCCATACTCAGAAGAGCGTTCTTTTCTATTCTTCTATCACAGTTATTGGTGGTACCAGCAGAACGTATTATTTCTGGAACAAGACGGGATCAGTGGCCTACGCTTTTAAGACACAGGACACTGTGTAGACTTTCCTTGAAGATTCTGGGAGACGAGCTACACCCGACAACCTTGACCAGAGACGAGTGATCAGTGTGAAAAGACAGAACGGTCATTGGCAGCTAAGTTCAAATATATGCTGCCATCTGAACTTTCTTACCCTTTTTTGCAATCCCCAAATACGAGGATGATAGTTTTTCTTTATCCATAAATATTCAAATTATTTTCAAACTGTTAAAACTAAAGTGATTATTAAATTTTGTTATTTGGAATGTTACAAAATTAACTTCGATTTGATCATTTTAAAGTTACTGCATGTTTGTCTTAGTCAATTACTACACACATAGTAAACAGAGCTATACTTGAATAAGAGAATTCCACTGAGTAAATCAGGAGTGGGGGCTTAACGATCTGATAAATAAGTGCTTAAATTCTTCACAAAAGAATTAACGTGCTTAGCGACAGCCAGCATTGTTTTTGCTTACCTGAATATCTTGTGAAGATTCCCATGTGATAGAAGCTTTACTACTTTTCTAACTACATTTCTGCCAAAAGTAATCTTGTGTACACATAGACTCAATTGAAGCCTATATTAGTTACTCTTGAGTTTGGTCACTGTTGGACCACTACTGCAAAGCAGGGGAGCCAATACCGTCACAATTGGGCGGCTTGTGTCGGGATTAGTGAACTCGGACAAGCATTTGTGATAACTCATAATTCGGTGACTTGTCCCGGGTTATAGAACCTGTCTATCAATTCCCCTAAACGACTGACATAATTTCTCGCCAAGAGAGTGTGGTATAGTAAGACTGAACATTCATTGTATGTATAATAACAGTAAAAATAACTTTGTAAAGAATAATTGAATAATTGAAAGAAAGAAAATTTCTTGTAAACGAAAGTTAAAGTTACAGAGATAAGAAGTTCACTTGGTGTGGCAAATTAAGTGTTGTATTGCTGTTGAAATCTTGTGTAGCTTTGTAAACAGACTTTTCGCTCAGAATAGCAGAGTCCCAAAATCTCCATACTTTTTACCTTAATCTAGGCCGCAAACTCGGGTTTTCAGGCAAGGAACTTTCTGACTTCGTGCTTACTACGGTGGGAGAACAGAAAGAAAAAGATGAAGAGGAAAAAGACAGGATGGAGGCAGAGAAGGCAGCACTCCGTGAGGGGAAAGCAGCCGGGAGGGAAGAGAAAAGGATGGCCAGAGAACACGAAAAGGCACAAGCTGAAGAGAGGGAAAACTCACAGGGCTTTCGAAGCCGCAGAGAGAGAAAAGGAGAGGGTATTCCAAGAAAAGAAGGAACAGGCTGAAAGAGTGGAAAAGGAACAGGAGAGGACATTCGCAAAGGAGCAGGCCGACAGAGCACACGCTATTAGAATGAAACGAATTGGAACTTGTCGTAAATTTTAGATTTGTTTGAAAGTTATTTATGGTCCCGTCTGAGTAGAGTGGATGGTGATAAGTACGTGAGAAATAAGGGTTTGAGAAATAAATTTTACTAGTGAATAGTTTAAGGAGAAGTTCTGTCTCTGGAATGAGAAGTTTCTCTAGTCCAGCCTATCTATACGACTATCTTTTAGTTTAAGACAATCTTACCCTCCAGATATATGTAAATATAAGTTTAACTACACACACACAATTATGTGACAACAAGACACAAACGTGAAAAAACTATGGTTAATTGGGTATGGGTCTGAGTAACACACAAAGGTAAGTTCTTTTGTTGTTTATTATCATTTAAATTTTACAACATCGAATATCTAAAGAAAGATCAAATAAATCAGAAGTTCATACATAGAAAAAAATAACAGAATACATAGACAGTAAAGACAAAGAACAAAGTTCCTACTAAATCAAAAAGTGAATCAAAGACAATACAAAACAGAAATCACCAAGAGATAGCGGTCAGTGATAGTGAATCAAAGAAGACAAAATAGAAATCACCAAGAGATAACACTCAGTGATGGTGAATCAAAGACAATACAAAACAGAAATCACCAAGAGATAACGCTCAGTGATAGTGAATCAAAGACAAGACAAAATAGAGGTCACCAAGAGATAACAGTCAGTGGTAGTGAATCAAAGACAAGACAGAATAGAAATCACAAAGAGATAACGCTCAGTGATAGTGAATCAAAGACAAGACAAAACAGAAATCACCAAGAGATAATGGTCAGTGATGGTGAATCAAAGACAAGACAAAATAGAAATCACCAAGAGATAATTGTTAGTGATGGTGAATCAAAGGCATTTTCGCGACGCAATTTTTGGAAACACTATAAAGAAAATGGTTCTTTAAAATGCGCAATTTCGTGAAGCGCCGGTTCGGACAACTGATCTAAAGAGTGAAAACACTTCAAGAAAGTTCAAATGCATAACAAGGTTATTTAATGTGTTTTATATTACAGTTAAAACCAAACAAATCTATACTTAAAATATTTTAAAATAATAAATGACATAAGCATTAATAAAATGCCAAACACTTACATGTAATTAATGGTTATTTTGCGGGTTTGGTTTTTTTCCCTTTGACGGCTGAGGGGGGAAACAATTAGATCGCTGGAAAAGAATTGGGCAAATATTAAAATTATGTTTTTTTAAATTTTACAAATATTTCAAGTGACTCCGTTCAGAATCAATAAAAGAGAAAATAATTATCAGACTAAGAACCGGTCATTGCAGACTCAAATCTGTACAACAAATTGAAAATCGGACACAGACGGAATGTCAGCGTTATACGAGAGATAGATGTGGTTATCTTTAGACCGGACACAGACGGACTGTCAGCGTTATACGAGAGATAGATGTGGTTATCTTTAGACCGGACACAGACGGACTGTCAGCGTTATACGAGAGATAGATGTGGTTATCTTTAGACCGGACACAGACGGACTGTCAGCGTTATACGAGAGATAGATGTGCTTATCTTTAGACCGGACACAGACGGACTGTCAGCGTTATACGAGAGATAGATGTGCTTATCTTTAGACCGGACACAGACGGACTGTCAGCGTTATACGAGAGATAGATGTGCTTATCTTTAGACCGGACACAGACGGACTGTCAGCGTTATACGAGAGATAGATGTGCTTATCTTTAGACCGGACACAGACGGACTGTCAGCGTTATACGAGAGATAGATGTGCTTATCTTTAGACCGGACACAGACGGACTGTCAGCGTTATACGAGAGATAGATGTGCTTATCTTTAGACCGGACACAGACGGACTGTCAGCGTTATACGAGAGATAGATGTGCTTATCTTTAGACCGGACGACGAAGAAGAAGAATTCTCAATAATGAATTAACGATCAGCTTTGCTTTCTAAGAGAGCATGTTCTGATTTCCGTCAACATTTTGTTAAGTTCATGTCTAAATTTGGACCCTGTTAGAAAGTACAGCAAAAAGTTGAGAACATTATTAAAGTACATCAAGAGGTAAAGAAGTGTGAATATGACGTTATCACGTGGGGTTATGCCTTCCTTCGTTTGAAGATAAGGATTCATCTGGTATCCAATCACAGGCAAGTTACAAATGATGTAACTTGTATTAATACATACTAGAGTTACAGTTAGCGAGGCTTCTTTCTTGGAACGAAACATTTTGGCATTTTTGCTCTTTGAATTCTCATTTTCAATTTTGACTTTAGATTTCTTGCCGTTTGATTTGTCTCTTGTTTCTTTGTTGGAGATTTTCAGAACACGATTTCTGCTTTTTACAACAGACGCCATTATGATGACGTTACACATTACCAAAACTGAAGTAGGTAAAAACCCGTATGCTACTATATCAAAAAAATATTTTAACAACAAGGTCCGCCGATTGCTGTGAGCCAGGACGCAAATTCTGGTAAACGTTTTATTTGTTGTAGGATCGATAATGTTCAGGTGGCCGACCATAATTGGCAGATAAGTGACCAGACTTCCCCACACAAGGAATATTAGAAGAATAGCTGCCTGAAAACGAAAAATAAAAATATGTAAGACATTGCCAAAAAATCTGGATATGTCAGTATACAAGTATTGCTGATTGGCCTGAATTCTAACAATGTCTTCTTCTTGCAGTGCCATGTTAATTGGTGTAGGTCAGGGGTCGGAAACCCGCGGCTCGCGAGCCGCATGCGGCTCTTTGGGACATCTCGACAGGCTCTCGGCACTGTACTACTTAACTCTTAGTGAATGAGGGATACCATGTGATTTTTTTTCATGCGGCTCTTCAATTTGTTAAAATGGAGACGAAATTAAATATTTTGCTCTTTGTAACGGAAAGGTTCCCGACCCCTGGTGTAGGTGATCATGCTTCTTTACAACTTCTTGTCGCTTGTGCTGTTTATCATTTCTGCTGTTGATTATTTTCTGAGCCCTGAAGTTAAACTGTCCACCGCCTTCTCATAAATAAATAAATACACACAAAGGGGTAATAGCAGGCGCTCGTGGGAAATAAAGAAGTAGAAAACTAGACAACAGAAAAACAATAGACGTGATAGGCTGACCTGGGACTCGAACTCAGGACCATTCGAACACTCCACTTAATGTACTAGACACAGTGTTGTGGCCTTTGTCTGGTGTAATCTGGCCTATACTGGTTAATAGGAAAACTATAGAAGTGATTACATCTATTTTTAGCATGGGTCGTTTCTTGATCTTTCGTGAGTTACGTGGAGGTTTCGAGATAATGACCCCTGTCCATGAAGCCCTATTTTTGTGGCGCCTAGCTGGTAGGGAGGTTAGTCAAGATTCACTCTCGTAGCGAGGCGGTGTTGCCGTTCGGGTGGTTGTGGGTTCGAATTCCTGGCAAGCCTATCACTTCTGTTGTTTGTCTGTTGTCTAGTTTTCTACTTCTTCATTTCCTACGAGTGGCGGCTAATACCCGTTTATGTGTGTTTATTTATTTACTTAATGTTCACAGTCCTCACGGTTCTCCTTTTATTTATTTGACTATCTACTCGGCATATCTGCTCTATCATTTTCTCATCAATCTTTTCCGTTGTTGCAACATACTCAAGCTTTCCTTATAACACGCCCACAGAAAGGGGATCACTTCCTTCTGTACAGAGTAATAAAGCTTCGTTTACGCACTTCCTTCTGTACAGAGTAATAAAGCTTCGTTTACGCACTTCCTGTCGGCGTCTGTGGCCTAATGGATATGAACGCAGTTTCATAATCCAGATATACCAGGTTAGAAACCTGCTGCAGGCGGTTTGGTAGCAGATCGCTTTGTGTGGATTTTTAACAATGGTATAAGCGCCGTACCGTTCAGAAAGAAATGGCAAACTAGTGAATGAAAAAATTGCCAAGAAAAATCAAAAACAGCCAATAAAAGCTGGGGTTGATTGCCACGTCCTGTAAAGGATAAGCAACTAACTTTACGCACTTCCTTCTGTACAGAGTAATAAAGCTTCATTTACGCACTTCCTTCTGTACATAGTAATAAAGCTTCGTTTACGCACTTCCTTCTGTACATAGTAATAAAGCTTCGTTTACGCACTTCCTTCTGTACATAGTAATAAAGCTTCGTTTACGCACTTCCTTCTGTACATAGTAATAAAGCTTCGTTTACGCACTTCCTTCTGTACATAGTAATAAAGCTTCGTTTACGCACTTCCTTCTGTACATAGTAATAAAGCTTCGTTTACGCACTTCCTTCTGTACATAGTAATAAAGCTTCGTTTACGCACTTCCTTCTGTACAGAGTAATAAAGCTTCGTTTACGCACTTCCTTCTGTACAGAGTAATAAAGCTTCGTTTACGCACTTCCTTCTTTCGTGACAGCCCAGGGAGTGACGTCACTGAGAAATTGTTTAAGGCAGTTAATATCATAGTAATAACTCTGTTTGTGCGCATGTACAGGGCCGTCTTAACCGCATTGTAGGCCCTGGACAAAGCAATGCACTGAGCCCATGCCAGCCCTACCCACCCACGGGAATAAAAATGATGTCTTATGAACAATATGGCAGCATCCCATCATGGGGCCCCTAGAATCGTAGGGCCCTGGCACTGCTCAGTGTGCCCATGGCGGCACTGTGCATGTGGCTTGCAACTTCATCATATACAACATGTTGCTACAGAAATCGCCACAGCAAGAATACAAGAAGTGCTTCTCCGCTGGGCCTACTACATTTATGCTGCTAGTCGCTGCGGGTAAATCCATATAGTCTCTAGTCCTTGCCTCTTTAAATCTGTGACAAAACTCTCTCGCATGATCTCCATTGGTCCCACTTTACAAGTACGTAGAATAAATTGCGCCTAGTTGGTGTTCGTTATGTTTTAATTTTGACCCGATTTCCATACAATTTCATTTATTTTGACTATATGTAATAAACACCAAGGACACACTTAAAGTAGTTGGCACCCGAGGGGCATTCTAGCTCTGGCACGTACTTACTACCATCAAGACAAACACTTGTATTTATATTTTAACGTGAAGTGCTTTCATAAGTGTCCTATCGCACCCCCTCCTTGTTGTCATGAAGGCGGGCCGCTCAGTACCACCCCCTTAGCATGCCACTGATATAACCTATTTAAATTACCCCGGGCATTACCTTTGAAGTTGAAATAGAGCATATGGCCTTGACTTTGTGAGGCCACGCTATGGAAATGACTCGTTCCACAGTGACAGACATCAACGTCCAACTGCTGCACTCCATTGATACAGTGATGCTCCAGTAGTACAGACGGCAGATGTTCAAGTCTTTGAAAATGTCTCGTCCAAAAACTGATAATCTGAATATGCTGGGGAAATATACGATGTTATTGAATACAGCATTACTCAGGTATGTTTTCGGAGACGAAAGGTTATAAAACATTGCACAAACACTGTGTGTACAAAGGGCTGTCAAATTCATCATGTAAAAAATTGCTACAGAAACAAACAAGCTAAGGCACATGAATGATTTAGTGCAAGCTTCGTGCAAGGGAACTAGATGCAATGGTAAGGAGTGATAAGATAACTGGTGATGTTGCCAGCCTAATGGGCTTTACGTTAGTTGTCTGTTACTGTGACGAAATGGACGACCTCTCAGCGAACTTTGGTTATCTCCGGCAGTATCGGTACATTTGTGGTACTGATTTGTATTATGTGCTGTCAATTATCGCACTCTCCTTTCTCTCCTCGTTATTTTTCTGCTAAGTAGCAGATATTTGATTTTATCAAAGCACCCTGTAGGTGATAAATATCACATTTGCAAGGAGCGGCTGATATGATACATCACATTTCCTTGGCGCTACCCAGATTTGTTGGTTATAGGCGCGGCAGATTAACACGTACATCGGCCAGCGCTGTCGGCTTAATCATCAATAAAACACGGAGTTTGCGTACTCATCCGACAGATAACAAGATTACTGTCTGCGTGACACCTGTGGGCAGACAAGTGTGATATAATCGCTTTCGGTCACTGGGTTAAAAGTAATCATGGATTTATTACATTTTAGACAATGTGAGTCTACAAATGTGTTTGTGAGAGTGTCTGCAAGGCATCAGATGTCCATATATAGTAATATGTGACCTTTGCAGGCACGCACCTTATGTCACGTGGGACTATTTTGAAATATCACACCCTGTCTGCATGATTTGAAATGATTGGATCTTTCTGATTAGATTCATAGCAACAAAGCTTGGGAAAATAGGAATATAGGCGGACCATTTCGCAGTTTTACTTCACTGTGAATTTCAAGCTCGCCAAGAAAACATCAGACCTCGCCAGAGTGAAGACTAGATTCATAATTCCTATTTTGTTAACCGGACCTTGTATTGGAGAACCAGATAAGACTTAAAAAAGCACAGGAAATCTCTACATTTTAATAAGGAACACCGGGACTAGGAAACTGAAGAAACACGGAGTCAGAGCGGGAATCTATGGTCAAAATTAAAGACAACCCAGACGCGTGTAAGAGAACAATTCGTCTCTTTCATTTCTCTAAGCATAAACGTCTGTAGTCAAGATTGGCGTAAGTAGTGCATTTTCCTTCTATATTTTATTAATAACATGTGAACAAACATATATATATATATTACCATGTGAATTTTAATCTGTGAAATATATATTACCATGTGAATTTTAATGTGTGAAAACTGCTACTGGATGTCAAAGTCATTTGAGGCTGGCAACCTTAGCGTATAGAATGATGATTCATGAACCAGCACTGCACGGGCTGGTGATTACTTTATTGATAGTTTCGTAAAGAGAACAAAAAAAAACATAAAGTAGTTCCAGGTTCCCTATAGAGCAGAGAGGGAAAGATGAAAAAAACGATGTACATTCTAAGTATAATACTTACATTTTCAAAGCAGTGTAAATGTCCCTATAAACATATTCACTTTAAAATTAATGTAAGTTTTCAAGCTTTAAACCAGTGTAAATGTCTATGTGAAAATATTCATTTTAAATTAATAAAAGTTTCAAACTTTTCATAAGTGTAAATATAAATGAAACATAAATGAATTTATATTGTGAACACTTTTCAAACAGTGGAGATGTAAATGTAAAACAAATTATATCTGTACGTTTAACCTTTTCATTTAAATGTAATGTAAAGCAAAAGCTATTTAGTTTAAATGTAAAGGAAGTTTTATTCCGAGGGATTAAATTTAATTCTCATTAAGGGTAAATTCTGACATGGGATAGTAGAATAGAAAGGGGGAAGGGGGGGGGGGGGTAACTGTGTGTCGGAAAAACGCCGTACTCAGAAGAGCGTTTCGTTTCTATTTCTATTACCAGTTATTGGTGGTACCGGCAGAAAGTACTATCTCTGGAACCAAGTGCAGGTAGAAGTGGACTGACGTTATGCGAGACGCCATCATAAGAGGGTCTTATAGACAGACGCAGAACCAACTTGGCCGTTACTCCTTGACGTTCTGGGAACGACGTGCGGCGCCTGAACTTTGACCAGAGACGAGCGCGAGCAGAGTGAAAGGAACTAACCCAGTGGGAGAAGAAACTATCATTGGCAGCTAAGTGAAAATATTCGCTGCCAAAAGTGACCTCTTTTATTCAGTTAAATCCCATTCAAGTGATGAACTCCTTTTCATAACTATTCAAATTATTTCTTTTAAACTGTTAAACGTAAAGTGATTATTAAATTTTGTTATTTGTAATGTTACAAATTTAACTTCGATTCAATCCTTTTAAATGTACTACATGTTTGTCTCAGTAAAAGGCACTAAACACACACTCTAAACAGAGCTATATATATATATATATATATATATATATATATATATATATATATATATATATATATATATATATATATATATATATATATATATATATATATATATATATATATATATATATATATATATATATATATATATATATATATATATATATATATATAATAAGAATAATAATAATAATAATTCCACTGATTAAATCAGCGGTGGGGGCTTAAAGAGCTAGAATAACCATTGCTTAAATTCTTCATAAAAGTTGTCGGCAGATTATAGAATTAACGTGCTCAGTGACAGCCAGCATTTTTATCGCTTATCTGAATATCTTGTGAAGACTCCTATGTGATAGAGTCTTTACTACTCTTCTATCTACCGTTCTGCCAAGAGTAATCTTGTGTAAAGATAGACTCCATTGAAGCCTATAATAGATACTCTTGAGTTTTGGCAATTGTTGGGCCACTACTGCAAAGCAGGGGAGGCAATAACGTCACAGTTACATGAATGATAAATTTCACCGCATGTGATATATGTGGGGACTAATTCGCGTCAACAGTGAGGAATGCAGTCAGCGACTCATAGCTTGACTGCTTGCGTCAGGATCAGCGAACCTGAGCTGACCAAGACCCTACTCCACCTCCAAGTGGTGGTCCTGGAAACAGGCTGCATCACTGCAGTCTGGCTGAGAGAGTAGGGATCGAAGTGAGAAGGCAAACCCGGTCCTAAAAAATGCCGTGCCGAAGTCGGATGTGTCGGGCCGAAAGGCGCAGATATCGCAGCTTTGCTGTAAACGGCGACACAACGCAACCAACGTCATTTTCAGGACGAACGCAGAAGAAGAAGAAGAAGAAGAAGACATTTGTGAAAATCTAAAGAAAGCAAGTCCAGCACAAAAATAAGAATCTTCAATTCAATAAAGGAATAATAAACTGAAAGGTATATGTCAGGCTGTCGTGAGAAATAAAGAAGTATGAAAAAAATCAACTCTTCTCCCTTTCGGACGGTAGAACGGGAACGACTAAGTAAGTGTTGAAGGACTTTCGTGTGGGGTTACCGGTTGTGTTGCCTGAATTCTGATCGTGCTAATGTTCTTACGCGAATGGGGTGAACCTCACCTTCGGTTTGTCGTAATGCCTGAACTTGGCATCAAGATGTAAACAACTGTTCATCTTATTAACTCAGCAACTTGACATAAAATACGTAATTCATAAGGTTGAATGGTGTAACGTGATTCAACGAATAATGCCTCCGGTTCGAGTCCTTCACAATTTAATATGGATTACACACATACATAAACAGTTCAATTCACACATGAGGTACATGCATCAATCAATCAATAGCGTAGACTGCTGTTTTACGTGTCAATGTCCGTTTAAGGATACAATGCAGTAATTGTCGTCAGAACATCACAGCTATATGCACGCGCAGATAGAATGGCTACCTGCCGACAGTGAGACTGTGAGTCTAATTACTTCGTATAAAGTAGACGATTATCTTTCTCCTTCCAAGGATTTAGTTAATCACTAACTCCATAAGTTTCCTCTCTCGTAGAGTTCTAGGACTGACCCTGGTCCTGCATAAATACACATATAAATGGCTATATCATGCCATTAATTTGGAAGGCTAGAAAAACGCAGCTATTCAGCTTGACGGTCAAGTAACAAAGGGCAGCGTCTCCTAGTTACCGACTGTGACCCAAACAACGCTAGACACGTCATAATCGATCGTGTATGGAGCGTTCAATAATTGAAACATCTATCGCAATATATTAAATGTCTTAACCTTTACAATTGCACGTCTGCTAACCTTTAGCAGACGGCGTTAATAACATATACCGTAACAATTCCCTGTACACCGGGGAAAAAAAATCGATAGATTTTTTTTCAAGATCTATCCGACTTAACAATTTTTCAAAAAATTTAACACAATTGTGACATATGGCCGACGATGTTCTGAGTAGAACCGTGTCGCGGTCATGTCAACTAACTATTTGTCATAGTCATCTAACATTAATCATATTATATATCAATATTATGCATATTATTATATCAACTAAATAAAATGTGTAATGTCAATAGTGAATGATAGAATTAAATTAAAGTAAGGTCTGTCGTATAGGTATGTCATATAGGAATTAATTTGACTAATTAAAATTAAATTAATTATTTAAACTAAGAGTTAAATTATTAAGATTCTAATGTAACACGATGTTATGAGAGAAGAAAAGACAAATAAGTGAGAAGAAATAGAAAGAAATTCGAATATAAGTTTAACTTAATTGTGTGTGTTAAGTGTTAGTGAATAATAACTATCTAATTTAACTAACTAAATAACGTATAGGTACATTAAAAAAAAAATATTAATCTAATACTTGTGTGAGATTTATTTTCTCTTTTCATAATTTCTTCTTTTTATATTTCGTTCTCTTTTTTGTTTTTTTCATTTCATTTTTTTTCTCACATTTCATTTTATTGATATTAATTCAATTAAGAAGTTAAGTTAACTAATTAATTAGTATAGGATATGATGATCCATCCGTAGTCCTGATCCTGATGAATTATTTTAGACAAAGTGTTGAAGCATTTACGTCGGACAGAAATGTCAATTATCCTAGGATCCAAGAATTAAGTGCACATAGGATAATAAGTTCGACTTGTCGTCAGATATTGTTCCATGATTGTTGAACGAATATTCATATATTGTGTATGGACGTTAGACGAAGTTTCAATGTCAATATGTATACCTTGATTGTCTTTAGTTCAATTCTGTGATGCATATAGTGTTTATAATTATTAAATTGAAGTCAAGGTTAGTTCCCTTATAGTTGATACTTCGTTCTATCCAATGTAGTGATGATTGACGTAGTTTAGGAATGTCAATGTTGATTATTCGTCGTCAATAGGATTACGTGACAACGCATCCACCACAATGTTTTCAGTGCCAGGAATATGTTCAATGGAGAATTCAAATGGCTGCAGGATGATCGCGTATCTGGCGAGTTTTGGACTTTTGTGGTTTGATCTACGCAAAGATGCTACAGCACGCTGGTCAGTCTGAATGGTGAATGGAGCACCAAGCAAGAACTTTTCCAGTTTTGTGATTGCCCATATAACTGACAAAAGTTCCTTGTCCACTGTGGAATACTTTGTTTCTGCAGGCTTTAGCTTTCTTGAAATATATAATGTAGGATGTAGAACGCCATCATGGTTCTGGAGCAGGCATGCACCGATGCCGTAGTTACTAGCATCTGTTCGTAAGAAAAATCTTTTGGAAGCATCGGGAAGTCTTAAAATTGGTTCATGCGAAAACAAATTTATAATTTTGTTGAAAGTTTCATTGCATATACCAGTCCATGTCACCTTCACCGGCATGTCTTTTTTTAACAATGAAGACAATACAGCCGTGATGGATGACAAGTTTGGTATGAATCTACTGTAATATTGAACAAGTCCTAACAAACTCCTGACCTGTTTCTTCGTCTGAGGAACTGCTATGTTTAGAATTTTGGAGACTGTACTAGGTAACGTTCGGATATATCCCGCTCCAATGATATGTCCCAAAAAGGTTATCTCATTACACGCGATCTGCACCTTTGTAGGTTTAGCAGTTAGATGATAATTCCTTAGAGTGTCGAAAACATATCTAAGTCCCGAAACATGTTCCTCAAACGACGAACTAAACAAGCATATGTCGTCAATATACGTAATAACGTCTAATCTACCTGATAAAATTTGTCTTTTCTATAGTCAACACATAGTCTGATGTTATTGTCCTTCTTCCGGACAATCACTAATGGAGAAGAGAATGGCGAATTACTAGTCTCAATGATTCCCAGAGACAACATCTGTTCAAGTTCCTTAGTAGTTTTAGCAAGGAAATGTAAAGGAACCGAATAGGGATGTACACGAATAGGTGTATCGTCATTGAGAGTAATGTCATGACTGATAGCCGATGTGCGACCCGGGACGTCGGTCAACACATCTGGATAAGATTGTAAGAGATTAGCAATCTGTAGACGCTGTTGCGGTGTAACCGTTGAAGAGATGGTTACATCCCGCCAAGATTCAGTAGGTTGAACTACTGGTACCGGTAACGGTAACTGTACCTCAGGAAAAGAAGATTCTTCTTCCTGGATGACGGATAAGTTAGAATAATAACAAGTAGATACTGTGTTGTCATCTAGTTCATGAAAAATTGACTGTAAGTGTTCAGGACGTGTATGAAATTGCTTGAGCATGTTAATATGAAATATCTTTTTGTGTCCCTTGATATCTAAGACGTAATCAACGTCGGAAATTTTATCAATGACTTTGTAAGGACCATTCCAAGATATCAATAGTTTATTGTTGTTGTGAGGAAGTAACACATAAGCCTCATCGCCTGGGAATAATTGGCGTAATCGTCGAGACCTATTTTGTAGAGATCGAGCCTTAGCTTTTGCAGCCTCAGAAGAAGCTGTTGCCAACTGGCAAGACTCAATAATG